>OY293311.1:28069227-28669227 GCA_958502075.1 Orchestes rusci
CGTACTTATGTTTTGGCTTTTATACCTACGCCAATGAATATTTTCAAAAATCCGCAAATGGCACTTTTTTGTAAAAGATAAAATGCTTATTTTAAACATCCTTTAAATCGGTCAAGTCGTTTCGGAAATATGCGGCCTCAAGTTTAGTACTAAAGAATTGAAACATATTCTGATATTTATACCTACTCCAATGAATATTTTTGAAAATCCACAAATGACGTTTTTTTTTTCAAAAAATAAAAAGCTGATTCTAAATTTCCAAACATTGTCAAAATCGGTAAAGTAGTTTCAGAAATATTCGGCTTCAAAGTAGAAACAAAAAAATGGAGAGCTCAGATAGCTGATACGTTGATTTTTATACCTACGCCAAATAATGTTGAAAAATGATTGACAAATAAATATGAAATTATTATTGTTATTTGTTAAAGAAAAAATGCTGATTATTAATTTTCGTTGTTTAGTTGTTCAATAAATAGAAATCAATGCATCAAAATTCACCACTACTTACCAAGAAACCCCCTAAAAAATTCTACTGCCGTTCCTGAACCAAGAAAGTTGGAAAAATTCTGAGCTGATGACGTGATTCTACGGGAAATTTACCATAAAAATTGCTATTTTTCCAATTTTCTTTCATGTCAAATTTTTGAGAAAAATGACTCAAAATGTTCTAATCAATTTCAGTCTAGCTGCGCACACGTTATAAAATAATTTATATCTCCTTAACCAAGAAAGTTGGGAAAATTCTGAGTATATGACGTGATTCTACGGGAAATTTACCATGAAAATTACTATTTTCCCAATTTTCTTACTTGGCAAGTATTTGAGAAAAGTTATTAAAAAAGTCTAGCTGCGCACATGTTATAAAACAATTCATATTTCCTGAACCAAGAGAGTTGGGAAATTTCTGAGTATATGACGTGATTCTACAGGAAATTTACCATGAAAATAACTATTTTCTTAATTTTTTTCCATGGTAAATTTCCACTTATAATCTCCCTGGAGTTCGAATTATTTCCGGAAATTTTGTCGAGTTGCGAATTTTCATGAAAAATTCGCAACGAGAACAAATTTCCGGATTTTTTATTCGAGCTCTGGGGAGATTCGGCAAGAAAATTTCATGCCAAAACTGATCATTGGAAAAAACATAACCCAGGACTCACCTCGCATTTAGTGGAAGAAACCAACGGCTCCTTACTATACTCGCCATTGAGGAAGAAAGAAGGGAATCAGGATTTTATAAAACATTTGGAAGTTATAATTAATCTTGTCCATAATTGATAACATTGCAACATTGTATTGGAAGTTGAAAATAAATCATTTATCAAAAATATTATTGTCATTGTTTTTAACAGCTGTCAAGCACTCGCGGCTGGATGTAGCTCCCATGCACCAACCACAGTGTTGCCGTTTGCCTTATCTCTGTCTCTGTGAAAGTTGGGTTGGGTTGGGATTGTTAGGGAGAGTGGGGACGGCAACACTGTAATCATATGGGAGCTACATCCATATGCAAAGCCAGGGCGATTTCCACTTATTAATCTTTCAGTCACGTGATTATGAGCAGGGTGATTTCCGATAAAATTAGGTCGTTGCCATAGCAACATAATAAAATGCAAGCCTATGATTGGTTAGAATTGACTGGTAGAAAATTTTCGAGAAAAATGACTCAAAAGGTTCTAATCAATTTCAGTTTAGCTGTTAACAATTAATGGAAAAGTTTAGAACTTACTTTACAAGCTGCAAAGTATTGAATTTTTATTTTATATTTTTATAACAGTGAGTATATCGAAAGACTGACAACAAAAGATCAAAAATGACCAATCTGAGCGAATAAAGGCCATTATACAAGCTTGTTATCGCATTATTATCCACATTGTCCATTGGATTTGATCGCAGAAAATTGGCTGGCATAGAACACGATACATTTCGATCGATTTCTTCGATCAATTCAAAGAACGTTTCATTGTTGCGCACATTTTCCCATGAATTTTTACGACACCCTGTACAAGCCATTAAAAACAGAGGAAGTCATTCAGACAAAGTTGTATAAGCCTTTAATCCACCTGAGCGAACCATGTAGCGTTACCAATTTATTCAACCCATATTTTGCCAACGAAAAACTCACTTTGGAAGAGTTTTTCGGTTTTTTGGGGTGAATAATTATGGGTTATGGGAAACCTTAACCCCGTTGGAACCAACGACAAAAAAGCAATCATTGCACAAAAACCCGGGAAAAATGTGAAATTAAGCGTTTATTGTTAATTAAGGTTGACATTGCGGTTTGGACTTGCTCCACTTGGTTGCTGGGATATAATTGTTACATTGGTCTTTTATTGCGATTTATTAATAAAAAAAAATGTGCAGCAATCACAGAAACTACACGTTGACACGAATTTTTCTTCATTGTTTTTTTTTTGTATTTGGTTTTGTAAACGTTTATTACTAAATTGGATTTCATCAATGATTTGGTCCCCAATTAAAATATTCGTAGCAACTTAATCTTTCACCTTTTGCGTTTTTTTCCTTTGCACTATAAAAAGGTTATAATTTTTTATAGCGTATAAAGAAATAAGCAAGTTGAAAAAACAATACTTATCAAATGAAGTATTTCGTTAAAAAAATCAAAATAAAAAGGAAACAACCACTGAAAATGTTGGTTAGGCTTGCTAAGGTGAAAGAAGAATTGAAAAATCCTTTAAAAAAAGGAATTCAAGCGATTTCTCAATTCTTTTTTCACCTTAGAAAACCTGACAAATGTTTTTTACACTTTTTCGGTGTTTTTTTCCTTTTTATTTTTATTTTTTTCACGTAATTTTTTTATTTAATAACGATTGTTTTTTCACCTTGCTGACTTGTTTATGCGCTAAGAAAAATTATAACATTTCTAGTGCTTTTTTTGCCTTTTTTTGTAATAGTTTTTCTAAAGGATTTTTGCCAGTGGGAGCACAAGATTTTTATGAGGATTTTGAGTTTTCTTTTCAATTTTTATTTTTTTAAAGATTTTTGCATCCTTTACTCTTCCTGGCTATTTCTTGACATACCAATTAGATTAATAAGTTAATTTTTTCAGTTTTTTACACGCTTTATATTGGCTTCACTTGTCTTGTAGGTATGTAACCTAATCTTCGAACTCGATTTTCACCCACTTCAAAAAATGCACAGATTGGTTCGAAACTTTGCACACATATCAAGGACCGATGACAATAAAAGAATTTTAATAAAAAAAGAGCTAAAAAGTAGAGAATATATTGTGATTAAAGAAAAATCGAAGTTTGTTGAGTTTTTGACATTTGTCTAAAGGGACCAAAGATAAAGGATATATCATGGACGAGACGGTTATTCTTAAACCAGCCGCGGCCGTCTGATAGGAGTGATAGGCAACGTTGACAAGTTAATTCATTTTACGCAATTGGGGCGTTCGGAATAACCATACATTATACTGTTATAATAATTGATATCATAAATAAATATTGATATCTAATTTAATATCAAAAATAAATTACACTTCGTTCAAAAAACTGAAAAACACGCTTTCGAACTAAAAAGTATAAAATAAAGCATACAGGGTGTCCGGGAAAATGTGGGAGATCTCTCGGATTCAGATAGTACATTAAAAAATAAGATGACAAGTTCCCATACATTTTTTTCCTAGCGTTACTTTCACAATTTCGTCAAGAGCACCACTTCGTCATGGCTTTTTTCGAGGTTTTGTTTAATAAAAATTGTTTTTTCTCGAAAATGGTTCATTTTATCGACAATGAGTAAGAGTACCTTTTCTTTAGCTTAATGTTCAAGGTATCCAAATTTATTTTTTTCAACTCCTTATCATACAGGGAGTTAAAAATTTGAGCGTTAAAATATACAATCTAGTCCGTCCCTGGTAAACTCAACAAGCTAATTATGTTTTAAGGGAAGTATTTTGAGAGGTCTTTACTACTGTTTATCATATTAAATTTTCATTGAATTATATTGAGTCGTTTAAAAGTTATTCAAGAAAAACCGATTTCCAGTGGGGTCCTTTAGGCGGCCGTATCTCCGTAGGGAGGGCCGCTAGGAAAAAAATTTATGGGAACTTGTCATCTAGATCTCCCACATTTTCCCGGACACCCTGTATAGTTTAAAAAACTAAAAAACACTCTTTTGATCTGAAAAGTGAAGAATAATTTTTAATTTAAGATTAAAATGATTAACGAGTCATTGTGATAAAAGCGTAGCGTGCTTATTTGTTACACATTTTTACACTAACTCTGCATTTAAAAAAAAAATTAGTAAGAAATTATAACATTTGATATCGAAGCAGCCCACGCTTTTATCACAATGACATTAATTTTCTCGTTAATCATTTTAATCTTAAATTAAAAATTATTTTTCACTTTTTAGCGTGTTTTTCAGTTTTTTAAACTATTAATTATATCAAGTCCTGTCTCACGTTAAAAGGAAAACCCCAACTTCAAATAATAATAATAATAATAATAATAATATTCGTTTATTTAGCATCAGCTACAATAGAACTGTTACAGAAAAAGGAGTATAAAATTTAAATATAAAAAAATATGGTTAATCACAGGTTATCACAATATGTTGTCTTAACATTTTTTTAAAAAGGATCATATTATCACAGCTCTTAATATTTGTTGGTAACAGATTAAATTCATGCAAACCTTTATACATAATAGATTTGTACATAGAGTTAGATCTACATTTATCCACAAGAATAAAGTCATCACAATTTCTAGTTTTATAATTATGTACATCTCTAAACACAGTCACTTTATCACAGATATATGGGGGCAATATTTTTTGTTTGATTTTAAAAATATACAATAAAACATTATACTTAATTTTTTGACTTACTGACAAAACATCTAACATATCAAGCATTAATTTAATTGGTGTATATTTATTACATTTTAAAACTACTCTTAAAGCTCTATTTTGAATTTTTTGAATCTCATTGATTTTGTAATTTGGCAGGCTGTACAAAATGGTTGAACAGAATTGAAGGTGGGGAGATGCAATAGCATTGTAAATCATCAATTTTGCATAAGCAGAGAGTTGTTGACAAGCTCGTGAAATAAAACCGACTTTTTTCGAAAATTTGCGCATCATAAAATTGGCGTGATCGTGAAAATTTAAAGTTGGATCCAATGTTATCCCAAGGTACTTAACTCTCTCCTCATACACAATTTTTTCGTCGTTGATGACAATATTTATATTATCCTTATCAACATTAGCCAACCTAGTCCTATTACCATATACACAAAATTTGGATTTACTCGTATTGATACATAATTTGTTATTACATAGCCACATAAAAATGCTGTTTAATTCGGAGTTTAAGGTGTTCTGCATTTCATTGAGATCATTTCCAACAACATACAACATAGTATCGTCAGCAAACAATACGACTTCACACTTACTAACCATTTTAACAATATCATTGATGTATATAATAAACAGTAATGGACCCAGTACTGTACCTTGGGGTACTCCATAATTAACAATAAGAGAATCGGACACAGTATTCTTGAATTTTACTCTTTGACTACGGTTATACAAATAATCTTCAAACCACTTTAAAACAGTACCCTCAACACCAATTGACGTTAATTTACATAACAAAAGTGACCTATCAACAGTTTCAAACGCACGCTTAAGATCTAAAAACACAGCCAAAACAATATTGCCCTTATCCATAGCTTTTCTAAACTCATAACAAATATTCACAATGACTGACTCACATGAGTGTTTTTCCCTGAAGCCGGACTGATTAGGAACTAATATATTATTTTTAACGCAGTGAAGCAGTAATTGTTCCTTTACCTCAATTTCTAGCAATTTTTCATAACAAGGAACTGTGTTGATAGGCCTGAACTCCTGATGATTTTTAGTATTGTGAACTTTGGGAACAGGGATCACTGTTGACATTTTCCAGGTTTCCGGGAATGTTCCAGTTGATAAGGACAGATTTATGACGTCGAGTAGTCGGTTTCCAATTACAGAACAAGCATCACTCAGAATCTTCTTCGATATTCCATTTTCACCGCCCCCAACATTTTTCACTTTTTTCAGTGTTTCTTTCATTTTATTTAGTGTGATATTTTCAAATTTGCGAAAAACAATAAGAGGATTAGTTGATGTCAAAGTATAACTTATAATAGGGTCCGGAATGTTACTAATTATACGTTCAATGCTCTGAATAAAATACTCATTGAATCCATTGGCTATGCACTGTTCATCAGCAAATGTTTTCTTCTCAAAAATAATTTCGTCTGGCAGATTGTGGTTTTTACTAGGCAAAAGTGTTTTAAGGTTCCTCCAGAGTTCTTGAGGATTATGCTTGTTCTCATCGATAGTTCCAATAAAATATTTCTCCTTTTCTGTCCTTATTTTGTTAACTATCAAGTTTCTCATGAGTTTGTATTCATTCCAACAATCGTTATTATTCGTCAGTACCGCTCTTTTATAAAGATGATCTCTGTCCCTCATCATCTCTCTAATCTCTTCATTCACCCATTTTTTATCCAGGTATTTTTGTTTTAAATTTATTTTGGTTTTAGGGCACATTTCGTCGAGGACATTTATTATATTTTGAACAAAAAGATCGGCGAGCAGATTAACATTCGAAAGAGAACTATTCCATGGAGCATCAATGAGAAAATCTTGGATTGTATCAACATTATAATTTTTCATTGATCTTCGGTAAGTTATCAGGTCTTTTGCAATATGAGGGTTATTATTATTTAATGTTACAGTTAGAATCGAATGATCACTTATCTTCGGAGTATGATGAACTTTGTGGACAGTATGTTTATGATTCGTTATGATGTAGTCAATTAGTGTCTGACTTCTTTGTACAATTCTAGTGGGAGTGTTTACAATTTGGTGGAATCCATTGGAGTATATGATATTACGAATCTTGGTGCCATAAAAACCATCCTTCAACAAGTCAAAATTAAAGTCCCCCATAACATAGCTGATGCCCTCAAATTCAGCCAACCGGTCCATATAATCCGAAAAAAAATCAATAAATTTGGAGTTTTCGTTCTGCGGTGGATGATATAATACACCAAATAAGTACCTCGTGCCAGCATAAGATAATTCCAATGATACTATCCAAACATAGTTATCAATACATTGAATATTATTAATTTTATATCGTAAATCTGATCTTATCAGAGCCATTACTCCCCCCGTTCTTTTGTTATTAGTCACACTTTGTTCCAATCTGTATCCATCTATTAGAAGTTCAACCGAATCAACGTCTTCTGAAACATGAGTTTCAGAGAGTAAAACCAACAGAGGTCTCCAGTTATTAATTAAAATGACAATACTGTCCTTGTTGTTAAGAAAGCCCTGACAGTTAAAATAAACAACACCCGAGCTCAGGCCAATCTCACAGTCTAATTGCTATTTTATGACCTTATTTCTTTGAACCTGCTCAATTCTTTTATAAGTTTCACAATTATTGACATCCCATACGACATGATCCACATTTAAAGTTAACTTATACTTATCATTGGCTAAAATACAGTTAGAACATTTACTCACATTATTGGTACACACAGTAACATCATGTTCACCACTACACTTAGCACAGGCCTTCTTATCCTTGCAATCCTTCATTACGTGGCCGTAACGACAGCACTTGAAACAACGGACAATTCCATAATCCGAGTAGACTGGACACCGATTCCATCCAATGTTGAGTTTCTGCTTTTCCATAATCATACTGTAGTTGGTGGCATCAACTTCCAAGACAACATTGAAACGATGGTTATTAACCTTGGTTCTGCGTAATAACAGCATTTTTGAGTTGGTGTTGATGATCAAGTTGTTTTGTTTAGTCAGCTTTGTCAGGATATCATCATCAGAAGTTTGAAATTCACCATCATCGATTCCCACAACCTTGACGCGATGATTCAGCTGCTTCGGTGTTGACACAGTATAATTGTCTCCCAACTTACTCTGGATATGCGATTGAATGTTTGACAACTCCTTCTCATCCCCACAGTTCAAAATTAGGCCTCCATTTTTAGTTTGACGTCCCATCGCTAAACCTGCTCCAATATCCATTGGATTCACATTTTTTCTCAAGTGCTCTTTTACTTGCTGAATATTTTGTTGAGTATCCTTAGGTTTCACCACTAATACTTTATTGTTTTTGGCGACCGCTGCATAACTTGCATTATTTGACGTTTGGGATAAAGAGACTGCCACAGATGAGTTTGCGGTTTTCAAACTTTTAACTTCAGCGTTGAGGTTGTGGTTATCTTCCAATAACACATCCACTTTTCCATTCAACAGATCCACTTTTCCTGTCAACTCCTTGATTTTCTCAACTAAAAACTGTATAGCTGAATACATTTCCTCAGTTGTTTTGGGTTGATCTCCAAAATCTTCCGTACGGCTCCTTTTTCTCTGTTTGTTTACAGAGTCACATGACTTGCATTTCCATGCTGATTTTTTCATGTGAAACCCTCTAGTCTCCACATTTCCACATTTTGCATGAAAGGAATATTTACATGCCGTGCAAATAAGAATTGATTTTTGGTCATCTACAATTTTGCAGATTATGCAAATTCCATCGCCTTTTAAATTCTCGTTGACTTCGTTGCCTTCCATCACATCAGCAATCGGTGGCCCGGTGAGTTTTTGTTGAAATTGCTTATCTCGGCTATTAAGATAAGGCAAGGAATTTCACTATTTCCGCAATGATTCCTTCACTTTTCGCACAATACTATCTCACAATCAATAGTATATTGATTGCTCTTACAACTGTATAAAATCCAAACTTTAACGTTACTTTTTACAATTTATCGACGATTAAAAACGAGAGCTCAAAAACACGTCCGTACCGCATGGCAGGCAGGACTAAACAAATAGGTATACACCCTGAAAAAATCGTCTGCAGAATATTTCTTCGACTCACCTATGTTTTCTATAAACAGTACCAAAAAAAAACGTAAAACTAAATCACCCGACTTTTTCCATAAAACATCACCAAAAACAGAGTAAACGATCGAGAAACGAGAAATCTTGGCAACACCGCATATCCGCGCCAGTTTGTTTACTTCGACGGTCTATCTTGGAAAAAAAGTAAACAATTAAGAATCTCAGCAAGCCTCAGCCTAAAAAGTCCCATTTTTTTGATAATGAAAATCCACAGGGTGATTCCTTAATATATACAGGGTGTTTATTAATTGATATGCCGATACTTAAGGGTGATAATCCTTGGATGATTTTAAGACGAAAAGTTCATATGAATAAGGTCCGGAAGAGCTTAATTTTCAAGATACAGGGTGTTGAAATATTAAAAAATAAATGATTTTTGTATAATTACTCCAGATATCTTTATGAAATTTGGTACACGTCTTCTAGGCTTCAATATGCATTTTGTGATGTACAAACAATTTCATTATTTTTACAAGTGGCGTCCGTACGGGCTTTGCACTTTGCACTCAATATTTTTGGAGAAGAAACTTGTACGCCACTGCTTCCTTCCAAAATAAAAATCATTTTTAAAATCTCTATTTATTTCTGAGACAATTTGTTCTTTTGATTTTTCTCCGTCCGGCGCATGGTTTTCGCTTAAAAAAATAAAATCTACTTAATTGCATTGACACCCTGCTGTGTCATCCAATATTTTTAAATCAGTGGCGCCCTCTCTAACATTCCCATGCATTTTGATGCATAAAAGACGTGTACCAAATTTCAAAAATATATCTGGAATAGTAGGTATCAAAGTGAAAAGATTTTTTTTTTAAACCTCAACACCCTGTATCTAAAAATCTATGCTCTTGCGGACCTATGTCCATATGAACTTTTTGTCTTAAAATCATCCAAGGATTATCACCCTTAAGTATCGGCATTCAATTAATAAACACCCTGTATATGGCATGTCAAAAGTTGTGCAGAATTAAATTCTCTCTGCAATAAAAAAGTTCGTAGGACCTCAACAAAGAGATATTGAGATGGCGCACCAAAAATAATCTTTGAGGGAAGGTTTGAGAAGTAACTTATTATTGCTGAAAAAACCGTATCTGACACACCTCAATATTGAGGAAGTGCATCAGGACTAACCTCAAAGGTTTCAGCTTATATATATGTCTTTCTATTTCCTTTCATTACAACCAGAAATAAGGGTAAGAGTATTCCATTGTAAATTATTAATTAAAAAAAAAAGGCAACTTAATTTATGCACATACAAAGTTGGTCAGTTTTTCACCGGTACTGGTCACGGCCTCGTGCACATGCCGAGGATCTACATGCAAGATAAAAATTTTATATTCGTTGTTATTTTAATTTTTCATTGTCTTCTCGCGGCATGAATATGAATCGAGGACCCCTTTCAGAGTCTGTGCAATTAGCAATTTTAATGAATTATGCTTAATCACGACATTAACTTTTCCAACCCTCAGAATGTCGCGAAAAAGTTAATTGAAACAATTCTCACGCTGCACGGATGTTTCCTTATTATGACCTGTGTCCAGTGTGTGGAGATTTCGTCTTGCCGTACTCAAACTATAACCAAACGCATTATTACAGTTTTCTAACCTTTTTTTCTCCCTCGTGTTTGCGATTAAATTATACTCATCGTCGACCAAAGCCAGTGATTGAACAAACAATATCAGCATAACAAAGTGGATGCAAAAACTGCTCGGGTACCGGTGGTTCCACGGGGGCAGAGGTTAAATCGCGCATAACGCTTCCCTGCGTAAATTACGGCGTACCACCGGGTAATTTACGGTACGGGAGCTTTTGTGTGCTTTTCTGCAGAAATCGTCATGAAGTTATGATGATGGGTTGCTGGATTAAATGTGGACTTTATGTCATAAATCTCATTAAAATTCCTTTTCGATTCGATATTAACAGGTGACAATGATATGCCTAAAATAATAGAAGGTATCGTGTTGAATTTTCCAACAGTGGATTCAAAAATGGGTGTTATGAAATTTTGGTGAAAATTGCCTACCAGTCAATTCTAACCAATATAGGCTTGCATTTTCACATGTTGCTATGGCAACGACCTAATTTTATCGGAAATCACCCTACTCATAATCACGTGACTGAAAGATTAATAAGTGGAAATCTCCCTGGTTTTGCATCTGAATGTAGCTCCCATATGATTACAGTGTTGCCGTCCCTACTCTCCCTAACAATCCCACACTGTGGTTGGTGCATGGGAGCTACATCCAGCCGCTACTATTAAATCTTCTCAAATAGTTTTGGCATGAAATTTTCTTGCCGAATCTCCCGCGAGCTCGAATTAAAAATCCGGAAATTTGTTCTCGTTGCGAATTTGCAACTCGACAAAATTTCCAGAAATAATTCGAGCTCTAGGGAGATTATAAGTGAAAATTGAATACTTTTCAAAAAAAAAAAAAAAAAAAATTCACAGTAAAAAAATCAGAACTCAAAATCCTCAAAAGATATCGTTTTGATTTTTGCACCAGTCGATTTAGTATGAAATTTTCTAAAAACAAGTGCAAAAATATATACAAGGTGTTTTGGAAAAGTTTAAAGGAAATTTCGGTCAAAGATGAATATTGCTTAAAATTAAAAAAGAAAACATTGTTCCAGAAAAAGTCAATTTCTTTCGAAGGTGTCATTTTGATTATTGCACCAGTGAACTTAGCATGAAATTCTCTACAAAAAAAATGCAAAAATATATACAGGGTGTTGTCGAAAAGTTTGGAGGACTTTGGTCAAAGTTGAATATTTTGTAAAATAAAAAAAAATTATTGTTCCAATGAAAAATTCATAACTTAATATCCCTTAAAGATATCGTTTTAATTTGGACACCTGTGGATTCAGCATGGAATTCACTACAATAAAGAAATGCGGAAGTATATACAGGGTGTTATGGAAAACTTCCAATGGCTTTTTTAGACAACTGATGACAAAACATCGTTTACAATCCAAAAATTAATAATTACATTATTTTTTCAAAATCATGGGGTATGATAACGCAGTTGAACCATCTAATTACAGAATATCGTCCGGGTGGCTGCCTTCATGGCACGAGTCTAATGGGCTGCCTGGTACGTAACGATAGACGGTACCCCTGTGGTTCTCTAAGATGCCGCAAATAATGGTCTCATTGTGTGTGTTGGCTTCGGTGACTGAGCTTTTTGGGGGATCCTAATCATCAGAGAACTAGAAACGACTTGACTCTAGTACCACCCAGATTTCAATTGAACCCAATAGCGCACCGAACCCATCGGATGTGCGTGATTTAAAATACGTTGCTCCGAATAAAAAAATCATAATTTCCTCTGTTGTCTTGAATGGGGCACAAAGGGGGGCAATTTTCTACGGTCGGTCAGTGGCGCGCGACCATTCTCTTCCGCTTGGGCACGTGGCCGCCATCTTAGATCGATGTGAAGATTAGAAGAGATTCATTTGTGATGTACCGGGTGATCCAAAAAAATAACCACATGAGCCAATTCTCACGCTTGCAACGATATAAATACGAAGAGGGTCGAAAAATCTATTTATATCTGTGGTAAACATTCGTGTCGCTCGTAAACGTGTTCTTATTTATGTTTCCTATTATTTTTCAATTAGAAATGGCCATTTCTAGCATTAATTACTGTTTCTATACTCGAGATTACCTCGCTGAATATGCATAAGGATTATAAATGCGCACAGTTGGTTTATTTGGAGAAACGCGCGCACTGATTAATTGATAACAATTCCTTATTAAGGAAAAAATGGCGCTGGAGAAACTTGACATTAATGTTTATAAGCCATCTTGGGTTTGCGGTTTGGTTGCACTGGTATTGATTGGTTTGTGAAAAATGGGTTGGACTTTTAATGGCTAAAGAATCATTGATTGTTGTGATTGGAAATGAGGTGGGGACGATAAATGTTATGCATATTTTTCCATTAATTTCCATAGAAAATTGTCCAAAAAATCCAGTGGTGTCAAAAGCAGAAACCCATCTTTTATAGTTTTTGAGTTATGATTTTTTTTATGAATAGTTGTCTCTCCTTGTGGCAATTTTGTCAGTTGATTTGAACACGATTTTTCTTGAAATTTTCTCAAATCCATGGCAATATTTTTCCATTAATTTTCATAGAAAATTGTCTGGAAAATCCACCCATATCAAAATCAGAGTCCCATCTTATATAGTTTTTGAGTAATGATTTTTGTTTTAGAATAGTCACAATCTCTTATTGTGGCAATTTTGTCTCCTGATTTGAACACGATTTTTCTTGAAATTTTCTCAAATCAATGGCAATATTTTTTCTTCAATTTCCATAGAAAATTGTCTGAAAAATCTACTGGTATCAAAATCAGAATCACATCTTTTATAGTTTTTGAGTTATGATTTTTTTTTAGAATAGTTACAATCTCTTATTGTGGCAATTTTGTCTCCTGATTTGAACACGATTTTTCTTGAAATTTTCTCAAATCAATGGCAATATTTTTCCATCAATTTCCATAGAAAATTGTCACTTATAATCTCCCTGGAGCTCGAATTATTTCCGGATTTTTAATTCGAGCTCGCGGGAGATTCGGCAAGAAAATTTCATGCCAAAACTGATCATTGGAAAAAACATAACCCAGGACTCACCTCGCATTTAGTGGAAGAAACCAACGGCTCCTTACTCTACTCGCCATTGAGGAAGAAAGAAGGGAATCAGGATTTTATAAAACATTTGGAAGTTATAACCAATCTTGTCCATAATTGATAACATTGCAACTTTGTATTGGAAGTTGAAAATAAATCATTTATCAAAAATATTTGTCAGTGGTCAGTGTTTTTAACAGCTGTCAAGCACTCGCGGCTGGATGTAGCTCCCATGCACCAACCACAGTGTTGCCGTTTGCCTTATCTCTGTCTGTGAAAGTTGGGTTGGGATTGTTAGGGAGAGTGGGGACGGCAACACTGTAATCATATGGGAGCTACATCCAGATGCAAAGCCAGGGTGATTTCCACTTATTAATCTTTCAGTCACGTGATTATGAGCAAGGTGATTTCCGATAAAATTAGGTCGTTGCCATAGCAACATAATAAAATGCAAGCCGATGATTGGTTAGAATTGACTGGTAGGAAATTTTCTGAAAAATCCACTGGTATCAAAATCAGAATCACATCTTTTATAGTTTTTGAGTTATGATTTTTTTTTATGAACAGTTGTCTCTTATTGTGGCAATTTTGTCACTCGATTTAAACACGATTTTTCTTGAAATTTTCTTAATTCAATGGCAATATTTTTCCATCGATTTCCAAAGAAAATTGTCTGGAAAATCTACTGGTGTCAAAATCATAATCCCATCTTTCATAGTTTTTGAGTTATGATTTTTTTTTTAGAATAGTTAGAATCTCTTATTGTGGCGATTTTGTCTCCTGATTTAAACACTATTCTTCTTGAAATTTTCTCAAATCAATGGCAATATTTTTACATCAATTTCCATAGACATGACATATTTGTCAGTGGTCAGTGTTTTTAACAGCTGTCAAGCACTCGCGGCTGGATGTAGCTCCCATGCACCAACCACAGTGTTGCCGTTTGCCTTATCTCTGTCTGTGAAAGTTGGGTTGGGTTGGGATTGTTAGGGAGAGTGGGGACGGCAACACTGTTATCATATGGGAGCTACATCCAGATGCAAAGCCAGGGTGATTTCCACTTATTAATCTTTCAGTCACGTGATTATGAGCAGGGTGATTTCCGATAAAATTAGGTCGTTGCCATATCAACATAATAAAATGCAAGCCGATGATTGGTTAGAATTGACTGGTAGGAAATTTTCTGAAAAATCCACTGGTATCAAAATCAGAATTAGGTACATCTTTTATAGTTTTTGAGTTATGATTTTTTTTATGAATAGTTGTCTCTCCTTGTGGCAATTTTGTCAGTTGATTCAAACACGATTTTTCTTGAAATTTTCTCAAATCTATGGCAATATTTTTCCATCAATTTCCATAGAAAATTGTCTGGAAAATCCACTAATATCAAAATCAGAGTCCCATCTTTTATAGTTTTTGAGTTATGATTTTTTTTTAGAATAGTTACAATCTCTTATTGTGGCAATTTTGTCTCCTGATTTAAACACGATTTTCTTGAAATTTTCTCAAATCAATGGCAATATTTTTCCATCAGTTTCCATAGAAAATTGTCTGAAAAATCCACTGGTATCAAAATCAGAATCACATCTTTTATAGTTTTTGAGTTATGATTTTTTTTATGAATAGTTGTCTCTTATTGTGGCAATTTTGTCACTTGATTTAAACACGATTTTTCTTGAAATTTTCTTGAATTTATGGCAATATTTTTCCATCAATTTCCATAGAAAATTGTCTAGAGAATCCACTGATATCAAAATCAGAGTCCCATCTTTTATAGTTTTTGTGTTATGATCTTTTTTGTGAATAGTTGTCTCTTATTGAGGCAATTTTGTCACTCGATTTAAATACGATTTTTCTTGAAATGTTCTCTAATCAATGGCAATATTTTTCCATCAATTTTCATAGAAAATTGTCTGGAAAATTCACTCATATCAAAATCAGAGTCCCATCTTACATAGTTTTTGAGAAATATTTTTTTTCTTAGAATAGTTACAATCTCTTATTGTGGCAATTTTGTCTCCTGATCTAAACACGATTTTTCTTGAAATTTTCTCAAATCAATGGCAATATTTTTCCATCAATTTCCATAGAAAATTGTCACTTATAATCTCCCTGGAGCTCGAATTATTTCCGGATTTTTAATTCGAGCTCGCGGGAGATTCGGCAAGAAAATTTCATGCCAAAACTGATCATTGGAAAAAACATAACCCAGGACTCACCTCGCATTTAGTGGAAGAAATCAACGGCTCCTTACTCTACTCGCCATTGAGGAAGAAAGAAGGGAATCAGGATTTTATAAAACATTTGGAAGTTATAACCAATCTTGTCCATAATTGATAACATTGCAACTTTGTATTGGAAGTTGAAAATAAATCATTTATCAAAAATATTTGTCTTTAACAGCTGTCAAGCACTCGCGGCTGGATCTAGCTCCCATGCACCAACCACAGTGGTGCCGTTTGCCTTATCTCTGTCTGTGAAAGTTGGGTTGGGTTGGGATTGTTAGGGAGAGTGGGGACGGCAACACTGTAATCATATGGGAGCTTCAACCAGATGCAAAGCCAGGGTGATTTCCACTTATTAATCTTTCAGTCACGTGATTATGAGTAGGGTGATTTCCGATAAAATTAGGTCGTTGCCATAGCAACATAATAAAATGCAAGCCGATGATTGGTTAGAATTGACTGGTAGGAAATTTTCTGAAAAGTCCACTGGTATCAAAATCAGAATCACATCTTTTATAGTTTTTGAGTTATGATTTTTTTTTATGAATAGTTGTCTCTTATTGTGGCAATTTTGTCACTCGATTTAAACACGATTTTTCATGAAATTTTCTTAATTCAATGGCAATATTTTTCCATCGATTTCCAAAGAAAATTGTCTGGAAAATCTACTGGTGTCAAAATCATAATCCTATCTTTCATAGTTTTTGAGTTATGATTTTTTTTTTAGAATAGTTAGAATCTCTTATTGTGGCGATTTTGTCTCCTGATTTAAACACTATTCTTCTTGAAATTTTCTCAAATCAATGGCAATATTTTTACATCAATTTCCATAGAAAATTGTCACTTATAATCTCCCTGGAGCTCGAATTATTTCCGGATTTTTAATTCGAGCTCGCGGGAGATTCGGCAAGAAAATTTCATGCCAAAACTGATCATTGGAAAAAACATAACCCAGGACTCACCTCGCATTTAGTGGAAGAAACCAACGGCTCCTTACTCTACTCGCCATTGAAGAAGAAAGAAGGGAATCAGGATTTTATAAAACATTTGGAAGTAATAACCAATCTTGTCCATAATTGATAACATTGCAACTTTGTATTGGAAGTTGAAAATAAATCATTTATCAAAAATATTTGTCAGTGGTCAGTGTTTTTAACAGCTGTCAAGCACTCGCGGCTGGATGTAGCTCCCATGCACCAACCACAGTGTTGCCGTTTGCCTTATCTCTGTCTGTGAAAGTTGGGTTGGGTTGGGATTGTTAGGGAGAGTGGGGACGGCAACACTGTTATCATATGGGAGCTACATCCAGATGCAAAGCCAGGGTGATTTCCACTTATTAATCTTTCAGTCACGTGATTATGAGCAGGGTGATTTCCGATAAAATTAGGTCGTTGCCATATCAACATAATAAAATGCAAGCCGATGATTGGTTAGAATTGACTGGTAGGAAATTTTCTGAAAAATCCACTGGTATCAAAATCAGAATTAGGTACATCTTTTATAGTTTTTGAGTTATGATTTTTTTTATGAATAGTTGTCTCTCCTTGTGGCAATTTTGTCAGTTGATTCAAACACGATTTTTCTTGAAATTTTCTCAAATCCATGGCAATATTTTTTCATTAATTTTCATAGAAAATTGTCTTGAAAATCCACTGATATCAAAATCAGAGTCCCATCTTTTATAGTTTTTGAGCTATGATTTTTTTTTAGAATAGTTACAATCTCTTATTGTGGCAATTTTGTTTCCGGATTTAAACACGATTTTTCTTGAAATTTTCTCAAATCAATGGCAATATTTTTCCATCAATTTCCATAGAAAATTGTATGAGAAATCCACTGGTATCAAAATCAGAATCACATCTTTTATAGTTTTTGAGATATGATTTTTTTATGAATAGTTGTTTCTCATTGAATTTTGTTACATTTAATTAAACAAGATTTTCCTTGAAATTTTCAGGCGTTCTATCTCAAATTCTCTAACATTCAAAAAAAAGTCTCAGGGACTCCACTTTTTGTGGACAATTTTGAGATCTTTATTTTTTGTTGTTTGCATTTTACGATAAGTTTCACCGTTTAGTGGATATTTGAGAAAAACTACATTTTTAATACTTTTGAGGCGGTATTTCTCAAAATCCCTAAAGTCTAGAGAAAAATGTCAAATGATACTTTTTATTGAGAATTTTGAAATCTGCACTTTAACAATAGGATTCACCGTTTAGTAGATATTTAGGAAAAACAGGATTTTCAAAATTTTGAGGCGCTCTATCTAAAAATCCCCAACATTTAGAAAAAAAAAGTCAAAAGAAGCTTTTTAAGGAGAATTTTGGAATCTTCATTTTTTGTTATTTGGATTTTCACGATAAGTTTCACCGTTTAGTAGAAATTTGGGAAAAACAGGATTTTCAAAATTTTGGGGCGCTCTATCTAAAAATCCCCAACATTTAGAAAAAAAAGTCAAAGATCGCTTTTTATGGTGAATTTTGTAATCTTAATTTTTTATTATTTGTATTTTCCCGATAAGTTTCACCGTTTAGTAGATATTCGGGAAAAACAGAATTTTCAAAATTTTGAGGCGCTCTATTTAAAAATCCCTAACATTTAGAAAAAAAAGTCAAATGACGCTTTTTGAGGAGGATTTCTAAATCTTAATTTTTTGTTTTTTGCATTTTTACGATAAGTTTCAGAGTTTAGTAGATATTTAGGAAAAACAGGATTTTCAAAATTTTGACCCGCTTACCAGATAAAGAGGAAAACTATATTTTTAGTATTTTTGAGGACAGTCCACCTATTTCAAAATCCCTAAAATTCAGAATAAAAGATGGCAAATGACACTTTTCATGTAGAATTTTGAAATCTGTATTTTTCGTTTTTTACACTTTAACGACAAGATTTACCGTTCAGGAGATATTTGAGAAAAACCAAAAATCAAATTGACATCAACTTGAAATATTTTTAAAACCACGATAAATTTTTTTGATCAATTTTTGAGTAAAACTCATGAGAAAATTCATCATCAAAATTTCATCTTCCATAGTTGTCAAGTTATGAGTTTTTTCATGAGTAAATGAAAATTAAAAACCAACGGGTTCGAAATGGAAATGACGAGTTGACCACTGGTTCGGATAATCACCTGAAGGTTGAAAGTGATCATCAACACCTCCAGAATTGATTTGCACCCTGCTCCAGTGCTTTCCGACGAGTTTCCTTTATGGAAGAATTTTTGTAGCCGCATTAAATTACCGCACAAATTGCCACCTCCATCGATAATAACTCTTTTCTTGTTCACCCTGCTTGGTTGCTCATTCGAAATCAACGACCCTGACGTTGTTGCCACCTTCTCCCAACAATCTGACAACGTCGATTTAACGCCAAAACCCAGCCGAGTGTTCTCTTCCAGAAGAGAGCCTCCCTGACTTCCCGATTTACGGTACTTTATGCAATTGATTTTGGCACGATACATGAAATATTCGCTCCGATTATGGTGCAATTGATGGTCATAGAGTACCATAATGGGCATAGATCAGTCATAGCGGGAGGTACAGTCATAATTGTTTTTACACATGCATCGCGCTTTATCTCCATCATCTCGGCTACTTCCGTCACAGACATCGTAAATTCAATGGCTAATGGCCGAAACTTTTCTATGGCAAAATATCAGTGCAAGAGAAAAAAAACTTTCGGATTTTTTCCTGCTCTGTTAATTTTGCAATTAATTCGAGGCGCTCGTTATATAAATTATAAATAATTTGAACAACAATATATTGTTGTTTTCGCCGGCTTAAACAAACACAATGAGAGAACGTGCCGTTTTTTTAATGTTGGAGCGTGTCTGTGCCTAGTTTTAGTTTCTCCTTATTCTGATTAAGAAATTGAATTAATTATGTCTGGTTATAGATAATGTTGTGTTGAAATATCTTGAGGAATTTGTTACCCGGTATAAAGTTTCCGATTCATAAATATTTTTTTGAATGTTTGTTCTTTTTGCCTGTTAAATAAATATAAATAATACCCACTCGACCCCGCAAGAGAGTGGCATGCAAAGCAGGCTTAATTCACGAATGACAGGCAAATTGATATAAACGAGCAATTTTTCTTTCTACCACCACGACAAATTATCATCGACCCCGTCTCCATATTCAATTATGAGCCGATTTGCAATGCATTAATTCATGAATTAAAGTTTAGCAAAACGTCGCTCTTAATTCATATCTGAGACATTGTATCGCCGATCGATTTGAAAGCGGATTTTAAGTTTATTGGTCAAATTAATCTCTGCTATCAGGGAAAAAAAAATCTTTTATGTCTTTTCTATGCATTGGAAATTGTTAAATTATTGATGGTGTTCTGAATAGTTAAATAGTGAGAACGATATCTTATAGATAATCAATCAACTTTTATTTGAAGAGTATTTTGATTGGGGTAACAATTATTACTAAGATACTTGATTGCTGTCAAATTTTTCTTTTTAATTTTTTTCATCTTTAGCAATATTCAACTTTCTTCAAAATTTCCGTCAAACTTTTCCGAAACACCCTATATACAGGGCTTTTCACTTAAAACTCCGCACGTCAATATCTCGGAAACGAATAGGAATATTTGATTTTTGTAAAAATTAGTCAATGTATTGGGTCGAGTAGTTATTTTTCACAGTTAAAAAAATTCGACGCCTACCAAGAGTAAAGCGTCGCGACGCATCGAAAATATTAATCGATTGCAGGGACTTTGAAATTACGCGCATGCAAAAGTACGAGTTATTTATAAACTTTTTTGTTATTCAGTCGAACTCATCTATTCTACTCAGTTTTGAGATATACAGTGTGTCCAAGATAACGATGTCTATCATGGGGATCTTGAAAACCGTAAGAGATACAAGGTCGGTTAAATGGAGGCAAAGTTGCGTATTTGGATGCTTAACAAAATGCCGTTTTAAAAGCCAAGAAATTCCGACCCAGTCCGAAATTATCCGAAAAAACCCGAAAGTTTTCAAAATTGTCTTAATTTTTTTCTGACCACATTTGAAGAGATATTTTGAAATGAATGGAACTTCTTCATTGCCACTTTTTGCCCTTTACAAGATAGAGTTATTAAATTGAAGAACCGACGTTTCGTCTATGAGCAGCCATCATCAACTTTGTTTTTTTAAATACGGTCCTGGATTTTTTATGACGGATTTTGAGGGCCTCTTATGTTCCTGAACCAACAATGTATCGCAATTAGTCAAAAAAATTATGTTGATGGATTTTTCAATAAGAACTCAACTCATGTGTTAGAGAGAGACAAAAAATACATTTTTAATAGGATGAAAAACAACCACCTCTTTTTTAATTAGTGCGATACCTCGTTGATTTAGGAACATAAGAGGCTCTTAAAATCCGGTATAAAAAATCCAGGACCGTATTTAAAAAAACAAAGTTGATGATGGCTGCTCATACACGGAACGTCGGTTCTTCAATTTAATAACGCCATCTTGTTAAGGGCAAAAAGTGGCGATGAAGAAGTTCCATTCATTTCAAAATATCTCTTCAAATGTGGTCAGAAAAAAATGAAAACAATTTTGAAAAATTTCGGTTTTTGTCGGATAATTTCGGACTTAATCCGAATTTCTTGGCTTTTAAAACGGCATTTTGTTAAGCATCAAAATACGCAACTTTGCCTTCCTTTAACCGACCTTGTATCTCTCACGGTTTTCAAGATCCCCATGATAGACATCCTTATCTTGGACACACTGTATATCTCAAAACTCAGTAGAATAAATGAGTTCGACTGAATAACGAAAAAGTTTATAAATAACTCGTACTTCTGCATGCGTGTTATTTCAAAGTCTCTGCAATCGATCAATATTTTCGATGCGTCGCGACGCTTTACTCTTGGTAGGCGTCGAATTTTTTTAACTGTGAAAAATAACTACTCGACCTCATACATTGACTACTTTTTACAAAAATCCAATATTCCTATTTGTTTCCGAGATATTGACGTGCGGAGTTTTAAGTTAAAAACCCTGTATATTTCTCCTTTTGTTTGTTAAGAATTACATGCTTAATCCACCGGTGCAAAAATAAAAACGATATTTTTAAAGCACATCTAGTCTTAGTCATGATTTTTTTTCTGGAACAATGTTTTTTTTTTTTTAATTTTGAGCAATATTCAATTTTGCCAAAGTTCCAAAACACCCTTTATATATTTTTGCATTCGTTTGAAGAAAATTTCTTGCTTTATGTTTTCAATTTTCTATACGGTTACTTCAGGGAAAGTTACTTGAGCTTGAGCCTTATTATTTCAGGGAAAATATCAGAGGTCACCGGCATGAACACCTACGACGGTAATGGAGGTCTAGATCGACCATGGACCTGTATCATGGCATCCAAGGACCTGCAGGTAACCCATCCACCCCGGCTGGGCACCAGGGATGCCACCGCCATCCTTCTGGAACACAAACACCAGGGAACGATACGTAAGTTGTTTTTCATAAGCCTTTACCTTCCGTACGATACCGTGCGTTTACCCCCTGTGGAAGAAAATCGTTGCGTATACAAAAAAGTCTGGTTTTACTGTTATTATCGGCTGCGACGCTAACGTACACTGCCCTATCTGGGGCGGCAGCGACACCTACATTAGAGTACCTCACGGCGGAAAACCTTGAAGTCGCTAATAAGAGGTGAAAAACTGGCGTGTTACAATAAATGTCATAACGATGTCTTCCAAGGACTGATCCGCTTCTCATTTGCGTCCCAAACGGAACCCGAGGTCGACTGACGGATAAATTTAATAATTGTCCAAGTGGGACCGTAGGTACACATATGAGGAACTGAATACGGAGGTAGAGAACCTAAACATGGCAATCATAACCGCTTTCGAAGCATCCTGTCCTCTCAGGAAGGCGGAGACCATAAAGTTCCCTGGATGCCTCTCTCTCGTATGACCGTTCTTTCGGTCCCAGAATCGGTACCCTGGTGGAATGATACTCTTGAGTGGCTTAAAAAATACAAACCGCCGAGGTCTCAAGTGAAAAGGAAGCTCGAATGGGATACCTTAGTGGAAGCCCGGAGAAAATTCAAATCAGAGTAAGAAGTAGCAAGAAGACTGCATGGCGTAGATTCTGCGGGAGATCGAATCTTTCTCAGAAGCTACTCGGCGCAGAGGGAACAACAGAGATAGGGCTGTTGAAAAGGGAAGATGGCATATGGACTGACAATAAGGAGGACACATTACACCTACTCTTCCAAACTCATTTTCCGGGATAGAGTACAAACCCCTCACTAGCTCTCCCCATGGCTGACTGGGATACGGCAAATGAGATCGTCTTCGACAAATTCATTGGGTGGGCCCTATAAGTGAGTTCAGTCCATACAAGGCAGCAGGACCTGATGGGATTTTCGCGGCGTTGATGGAGAGAGCCAAGCCTCTGCTCATACCAGAACTCGAATTCATCTTCCGAGTCAGCATCGCTTTGGGACACGTCCCATATGAATGAAAAACCGCCAAGGGGGTATGCATTCCAAAAGTTGGGCTACCAAAATCCCACAGGCCAATCAGTTCGACATCTTTCCAAATAAAAGCATTAGAGAAAATGATCGATTGGTATTTGACGGAGGAGATTCTCTAGAGATTTCCAATTCACACTGCATCTATTACTGGAAGGGCAAGAATACGGTTTCGGCTCTCCATGCCGTAGTGCAACTATCTGAAAGAACTTTGAACGATGAGGAGGTCGTCTTGACCCTGTTCTTTGACGTGGATAGAGCATTTGATAAGGCTAAAACGTACGCCATTTGCCAGGGCAACCTCCGCCTCCTTGGTGAGTTGGGTTCGGTCCGCTCTTTGGGATAGCCAGGTGAAATCGTCATTGGGAGACTGGAAAGATGGGGCAAGAAGGTTACCCCCAGGCTTTGGAGTTGGAGTGCTTTTATATGCGCAGGCCTACGCCGATGACAGCCTGATCCTTGTGAGAGGTAAACATCTGGAAGTCGTCTGCGATCGTATGAGCGTGTGAAATTTTGGAGGTATGGTGTAACGTGATTCAGTGAATCCCACAAAAACGGATCTTATTCTTTCATATCAAGAAGTTCAAGCCACCTGCTCTGTATAAGATGCTGGTGGCACTGAAACAGGAGGTCAAGTACCTTGGACAGCAAGTTGACGTGGAAACCTCATATTGAAATGTAGCTACTGCGCCGAGCGGTGCATGGGTAGGCAATGAGGCCTAAAACCACATGTCGTTCAATGGCTTTTATCCAGCCGTGATCAAACCGAGGATATCATACTGGTGGCCGCCTGCCGAAAAAGCCACTAACGAAATCAGACTAACTAGACTCCAAAGGATGGCCTGTCTGATTATCACCGGTGCAATGAGGACTACTCCTGGAGCTGCACTGAACATTCTCCTTGAATTGCCAGAGCGGGCAATCTGGGTAAAGAGGGAAGCGATGACAGCATACGTAAGGATGTCTGCTCAGCGAGTATGGAAAAATCGAGGCACAGCAGATTACCATCTATTGTGAGGCGTGGATGGAAAAGTCAGTCTTCATAGAAATTTTGAAGTACACCTTCCATCTAGGGACGTGTGGCGGACTACACCGGCAGAACCACCAGGTAACACGCAGGTCTGGGTCATCGGAGAATACAGACTGGACAGGAATGCCGGGGAGGCTTTCCCTCTCGGTAAGCTTACAATGGTCTTCCAAGCAGAGGTTTTTGCTATCCTGGAGGTAGCAACCAGGGGTAGAACATAATAAAGTTATCTATTCTAACAGTCAAGCGGCACTAAGCCAAGAGTTACCTGCTCGCTGGTCCAAGAAAGCATTGATGCTCTGCATGCCATGGGCAAAAGTAAGAAGGTCGAACTGGTCTGCGTACCGTGACATTGTCGGAAACGAACGCGCGGCTTGGAGTGGGCTTGGGAGAACACAGTGAAAAAACTGGAGGAATAGCACGACTTGTGGCATGCCAGAGAGATGATCACACAACCCAACAAACCAAGGACGGCCCAGTTGCTGAACAAGACCATAGGAAGGCTCTGAGCATCATAGTAGGCATTCTGACAGGACACTGCAAGCTCAACCGACACTTGCATCTATTAGGAATAGGTAAATCACTTCTATGTCCCTTCTGTAGAAGGGCGGAGGAAATCTCCTACCATCTACTGGGACTCTGTGATAGATGCATGTGGTCGTCTGAGGAGGAGGGTTTTAGGAGCGGCAACCATTCCTCGGGTGGAGTTGGGGGACCTCTACTCAGCTGGGATGACCTGCTCCGCTTTACAATGCAGACGGGACACCACCACCACATTGACCAGAGTACACTACAATTAAAATTTAAAAAAAAAACAATCAATTGTTTTTATAAACCAGTAATAGATGGTGACAATATGCACATATTCTAGTGATAAAATCATCATAGAAAACTGTTTACCATAAAGCTAATTCCAAATGCGACTCTATGGAATTTTGTTGCGCCTTTTAAGCAGCCGAAGTGCGCCTTCGGAGAATCATTGTAGTCACGACGTGCGCGCGTGTCAATAGAACACAATAATTTGTTTAAAATTCGCCTGGTGGCCAATTCAAATTCCATATTATTTCGCTGTGGTCTCAAACTGGCCATACTTGGGAAAATTATCGTTGTAAAAGTATTCTTTCGGTCTAACGGTGGATAACGGGCTGCTTTGGGCCATGCTAGGATTGGTTCACTCATATTCTTACAATTTACAATTTAGTAATTAAATCACCGAGCATTACTGTCGCAGTAACCGGAACACGTTTAAAGATGCTCAATAAATTAGCTGGATTGTTTGGTGAGCTACATACGCTGTATGAGGCCTTTCATACGCTAATTGAATCCGTCTCTTGTTATTTATGAGTTGTGGTTTATGCTGGATGTCGGACAAATGACGTGGATGATAACGTGAGAAAACCTCCACTTGTCCATAAATCCAACCACTACCTGCTTATACAAGCCACAACAGAATCATGATGATAAAAGCAAGATAGCGGGTTCGCTATTCGATAGTTTCGTTGTATTTAACAACTAATGTCTTTGCTACTGCATAATATTTGCTTAAATATACACATTAGGCCGGTACTCGCTTTAGTTAAGTGACAGAATAAATGACAGCGCAGATGTGGCTGGAATACTGATCTATGTTTAATTAGCATGAGAATTGCCTTGGGTGGAGATTTTTACGCCGCTTCCTGCATGCGACAATAAAGAAAAATCGGCCTAATTCTAGCCAAACAAATCCCAATCAATAACTGTACTCGCCATTAGATGAATAATTTGCATAAAAAGCTTCCAATCGTCAGTTAAGTGACTTTGAAATTGCACTTAGAAGTAATAGCTGCAATATCCTCTGTAGCGGTACTTGTAGTACCACTCACTCGAGATCCACGTGCTCCCGGAGTCGTTATTAATACTCCTGTGTTAGAATGCATTTCATTTCCGACGAAAGTGTGAAGGAATTTCGCAAATTGTTCCTGCAATTTGAAGCCTGCTATTCAAATCATTCAATTAAAACTTTGGATAGAATAATTAGTGATTCTCACTGGTATCAACTTACTGGTAACTTTCCCATTCACCCTGTATATTTTTCTGATGTTTTTCATAGAAAATCTAGTGCTGAGTCGATTGGTGCAAAAAGCAAAGCTCTACCTTTTTTAGTTTTTGAGTTATGATTGTTTTTCTTCAGTGTCAATTTTTGGACGTCACCAAACTCTTAGGCAGAATTTGTTAAACACTCCCCCAATCACCCTGTATATTTTTTTGATGATTTTGATTAAAAATTAAGTACTGAATCAATCTGTACAAAAAGCAAAGCTTGATCTTTTTTAGTTTTTGAGTTATGAGTTTTTTTCTTCAGTGTCAATTTTTTTTTACTAAACTTTTAGACAGAAATTGTCGGAAATTTCCCGAGTACCCCTGTATATTTTTTTAATGATTTTGATAGACAATCTAGTGCTGAATTCCTTGGTGCAAAAAGCAAAACTCGATCTTTTTTAATTTTTGTGTTATGAACTATTTTCTTCAGTGACAATTTTTAGATACTAAATTTTAAGACAGGATTGGCGGACATTTTCTGAATCACCCTGTATACTTTGTTGGTGATGTTGATAGACAATTTACTCATGAATGAATTGATACAAAAAGCACAGCTCGTTTTTTTTAGTTTTTGTGTTTTCTCTCTCTTTTCTTCGGTGTCAATTTTTCGACCTCACCAAACCTCAAATTAGAGTTTGTCGTACATTTCCCCATTCACCCTGTATATCTTTCATCATTTTGATTGAAAAGTTAGTGCTGAATCGATTGTTACAAAAAGCAAAGCTCGATCTTTTTCAATTTTTGTGTTGTGAATTATTGTTTTCTTCATTCAATTTTTTATATTACTAAATTTTGAAGCGGATTTTCTTGTAAATTTCCCCAATCACCCTGTATATTTTTTTGATGGTTTTGATTGAAAATTAAGTACCTACTGAATCAATTTGTACAAAAAGCAAAACTCGATCTTTTCTAATTTTTGTGTTATGAACTATTTTCTTCAGTGACAATTTTTAGATACTAAATTTTAAGACAGGATTGGCGGACATTTTCTGAATCACCCTGTATACTTTGTTGATGATGTTGATATACAGTTTACTCATGAATGAATTGGTAGAAAAAGCAAAGCTTGATCTTTTTTAGTTTTTGAGTTATGAATTTTTTTCTTCAGTGTCAATTTTTTTTTACTAAACTTTTAGACAGAAATTGTCGGAAATTTCCCGAGTACCCCTGTATATTTTTTTAATGATTTTGATAGACAATCTAGTGCTGAATTCCTTGGTGCAAAAAGCAAAACTCGATCTTTTTTAATTTTTGTGTTATGAACTATTTTCTTCAGTGACAATTTTTAGATACTAAATTTTAAGACAGGATTGGCGGACATTTTCTGAATCACCCTGTATACTTTGTTGGTGATGTTGATAGACAATTTACTCATGAATGAATTGATACAAAAAGCACAGCTCGTTTTTTTTAGTTTTTGTGTTTTCTCTCTCTTTTCTTCGGTGTCAATTTTTCGACCTCACCAAACCTCAAATTAGAGTTTGTCGTACATTTTCCCATTCACCCTGTATATCTTTCATCATTTTGATCGAAAAGTTAGTGCTGAATCGATTGTTACAAAAAGCAAAGCTCGATCTTTTTTAATTTTTGTGTTGTGAACTGTTTTCTTCATTAAATTTTTGGATATTACTTGATTTTTAAGCGGAATTTATTGTAAATTTCCCCAATCACCCTGTATATTTTTTTGATGATCAGTGCTGAATCGATTAGTGCAAGTTTTTGAAATATGACTGTTTTTCTTCAGTGTCTATTTTTGGATGTCATCAAATTTTAAGACAGAATTTGTCTGAAATTTCTCCAAACATCTTGTGTATTTTCACATTTTAAATTACATTCCGTATCTATTTTTTCATTTTAAAACTGTTTAGTATTTTGTTTTTTTGTTGTGAACTATGAAAAAGTTGTTAGCTAAAAATAATAAAACAAACTGAACTTCCCGGGAAGATGAAGGAAAAAGTTCAAAAAATCCCTTAATTTTTGAAGGAATCACTTTTTTTTATTTGTTGAAGAGAGAAAAAAATCCTTAGTCGGCAAAAAACTCTAGAAACAATCAAAAAGCACAAAAAACTACAGTAAAAACACGTCCACAAAATAAAAAAGTGAGAAACATCAAGCGAGAGTGTAGAAACTAAATAAAAAGACTTGTAAAAAGTCGCATATAATAGAAGAGTTTTTGACATTAATTATTTTCATCCTAAAAATCATAATTAAAATGAATGTAACAACAAAATAAACATTATTAAAAATTGATAGAGACTTAATTAAAGACATTCCTGGATTAAAAAAAAGTTACAGCATTATCCTCAAATCAGTTAGTTGTCTACCTTTGTAATTTTTTTTTTATCCTCAAAACGAGAAATATCCTTAAATAATGAGCTAAAATTATAAAAACTTCAGAAATCACTAAAATGAATAAAAAGTAAGGGACATCGAAGCAAAAAATTGCAAACATTTTACAACAAAAATTCTGAGAAGGAGAAGAGAATCCTAAAAGTCACACAGAGAGAATTTTAAAGATATCTTGAGTGGAAAAAATATTCAAAAATTGTAAAAAGTGCAGAAAAATCCTAAAGTAGGGAAAATGATGCTTCAAAAAGACGCCAAATTTACTTAGAAAAGTGAGAAAAAAGAATAAAGGAAAGAAAAATTAACTATGACAAAAGCAAAAAACTTATTCAGCTAGAAATAATAAAACAAGCAAAAATCACCCAGAAAATTGAAAGAACCTTGATAAACGGCTTAGAACAAAAATAAATCCAAAATTGGTAATTCAGTAGCTTAATTTTGTGATCGTCAAAGAGAGAAAAATGTATCCTTAAAAAAAAAGAAGAGTGAAAAGTGCGAACATTTTAGAGTAAAAATATTAAAAAAAATGTAGCTGAGACCGGAATTTCTTATGAATATTCCAATCACTCTGATGATTTTGATTGAAAATTCAGTGCTAAATCGATTGGTGCAAAACTCAAAGCCCTATCTTTTTTAGTTTTTCAGTTACGATTTTTTTTCTCCAGTGTCAATTTTTGAACGTCACCAAACTTTGCAGCTGAATTTTTCGTAAATTTCCTCAATCACCCTGTATATTTTTCTGATGGTTTTGACAAAAAATTTAGCGCTGAATCGAATGTTGCATTGGTCAAAGCACTATCTTTTTTACTTTTCGAGTTATCAATCGAATCAATTGATTGTAATCGTTTTATGAAATTTTCACGAGCAAGCTCAAAATTTCCCCATGCATGGATCGATAAAAATGTAGACATCGTATAAGAGGCCATGATAGATGGTGCTACAGTGCAACCTGATACAAATTCAATCAAAACTTGGCAAATAATGGTAGATGTCACCAGTTTCCACTTGTAACCGACAATAACCAGAATCCAATCAAAAACGGAAGTCGTTCGAAGTAAAATTCAAGACCACATTCGTTCTGGCCATGCGAATGTCCACCGCGACACATTCTCATGTATTTCGCTCTTCTGGTCAAATTACCTTTTAAACGCATGTTATTATTTACCGAGACCTAGTTTTTATTATAATGCCGTATTTTATGGGGTTTTGATGAGATTGGCTTTTATACAGGGGAAACAATTAAATCGTGATAAATATTAAAAAAGTTTCAGATTGAATAAAACAAAGCAACACCGTTACAAGCGGGGATTTTTCAATACGACCGCAAATATTCGGATGATTTGGAACTATTACAGAATTCCTGTTGGTGATTGAATGAAAAAGTACTGAAAAAATGTGAGAACCGTAGCGTACAGAGACGTACTTTGTAGAACAAAGTGCTGGAAAATAAAATAAAATAGTTTTCAAGTATTATAATCCTATTAACAATACACTTTGGAAAAAATTTACTGGAGTTGAAGATAAGTCCACAAAAGTTTTAAACAACTGAATGTCAATAAACTTCATGAAGAATTTAGAAAAAAAAAATTACTATAGAGTTGAAATAACTGAATAAAAGTTCTCCAATGCTCAATCAAAATAATCAAAATACAATTCTGTCATCAACGGATGTGGTCGACTACAGAGACAAACCGGATGCACCAAACCGCAAAGAAACGTGGCGGGCCAGTACCATTGATCGATTCCCATTGATAGTACGGAATCACTTGATAGTACCTGTCCTCGTGTGTATGGTAAAAATCCCGGCCATGGAGTTCATTTCATCAAACAGCCAATTTGACATACAGAGATTAAGATAGTACTGGACGGTGTTGTACTAAATGGCTGCGGGCTCAAGATAAAAGTGTCCGACGAGACCCGCTATTATGCTTTTTATAAATCACCTTTTATGTCCAGTGGCGTTGAAGGTGGTACCTGTTAATTACCTTTACGCATTGTGCTGACTGATGAGGACGTTTGTGTTACCATGTATCAGGTTTGTATAATGTAATTTTTGCGAGAACAACGTTTTTGTTAATACAAAGGGGGCGGTTGATGATGATATTTCTCAACCACCCTGGGTGTATGTACGTCTATGGACAATACAGGGTGTTACATCAGATAAGCCACGACTCGTTCTGGATGGTATTCTTGACCGTGTGAATCGATAAGGGCGTCGTTTAAGGTCATCCAATTTTTCCGGATTTTCCATAAATTACCAATAGGCCTTGCGACAAGCCCCAAATGATTTATGGGCTTTAACATAATTTACCGTTGCTACAAGTTAATCATTATGTATCCACAATAATAAGTTTCGCGAGCCGGCAAGAATTCGCCGGTTACACATATATGTACGGCATGGGTATTTATTCGCGATTTCGCAATTTATTGTAAATTGAACCGTCCGCGAACTAATGAAAATAATTAATAATGGAATGGGATGCTGTGGTATGGCACGCTGGGTCTATGGGTTTAGGCTCAATTACAGTGCCGGCGATAATGGGTTTATCATAAATTAAATATTTCGTTTTCTATCTATACCTCCTCTGTAGCCTCCATAGAGGACCTCCTTTGAACAAAAAAAAACATAAGAAAGATACATGTTTTGCGAACAAAATGGAGCAGATTTTTTTCAGTGGGTATATCTGAATTTGATTGATCTCTGATATGTATCCTGGGTTATGTTTTTTCCAATGATCAGTTTTGGCATGAAATTTTCTTGCCGAATCTCCCTAGAGCTCGAATTAAAAATCCGGAAATTTTGTCGAGTTGCGAATTTTTCAAGAAAATTTACAAAAAATTCGCAACTCGACAAAATTTCCGGAAATAATTCGAGCTCTTGGGAGATTATAAGTGAAAAAAAAATGGTTTTGTTTTTGATGGTCTTTTCAACTCCCAGAAAATCATCAGTCATTCTTGCAAAAAAAGTAACTATAGTAATTCTCTTGAAAAAGACATAATTACTTGAAACATTTCTTCTTTAAAGTTGCTCCGTAACAACAACAATGTTAAAACTCGGAATTCTGAAACAGATTTTGGTGGTTCCTGGAAAAAAGTAATTTTGGTAAGTAGGTATGGCGGCACCTTAGACAAAAGTCATCCACATTTTTTCCCTAGATTTAAGGGAATTTTTTGATGAATCTGGCAACGTTGTCTATGCATTTAACAGGGGCATTTTATACCCCCCGGAGTTTTTCCCTAAATTTTAGTTTTTTTTTGATAGATAGACGTGGCAACGTCGCTTGTCATTTGCCATATGGGTTGAAATGACGATGATGTTTTGGAAATTTTGTAGCGTTGATCCCAGAGAAATGGGAGGGAAGTAGAACTCGTTTGACAGATGCGCGGACGGTGAGATCTACGAACCCATCATTTTGAAGTAAAGCTGTCAAAATCATGGCTGAATTCAGGGACCGAGAGGATCACAAGTGTTGATTCGCATGTTAGTTTGCAGTGTTGATACCATCATAGGTATAATAATGTTAGGTATATGGTTACTTGATAGATAAAATTTAAAGAAATTACTTATGGTGATGAGATTCAGTTCATTTGACAAAGATCAATTGAAATCTTGCTAAATTTATATCACAGAATGCATCCATCAACAAGAACAAAACTCGATATGTTATGACACATGACATGACAACAACAATCACGGGTCAAGAGATCAAAGCTTTGATCCTCGACAATCGACATTAATGACATTTAAATGACGTAGAATAGACACTCAAACCCTAACCGTTCAGATATGGCAAGCCGTTTTGCTTTTTATTCAACCCTGCTCATAAAGTATCATAAAAACTGTTTGTTCGACACTTTATAAACACAGATGAATAAAAAGTAAAACGGCTTGCCATATCTGAACGGTTAGGGTTTGACATTTGCGTTCTACTCCCCTCCCATTTCTCTGGTTGATCCCAGGATTTCTGTGAGGACGGTGTTGCCGGTTCCATGCGGAGTTGCCGCTTATGGTGTTTTGTGGGAGGGTATTGGGAATTCAGGTTCTTGGGTGAAGTTTAAAGTGATGTTGGCATATGTTTTCTAGCATTGATTCAGGCATTTCTCCGAGGGTGATGTTGCCGGCTGTGTTCGGCGTTGCCGCTTGTGGTGTTTTGTAGAGGGATGAGGAAGTTTTGATGAGTAGGTTTTTTTTTGGGTTGGCGTTTGATGTGACGCTGACGTTGAGGTGTTTTGTAGGGTTGAAGTTGAGTTGTGTGGGCGATGTTGTCGGCTACTTGCGATGTTGTCGCATATGGTGTTTTGTGGGAGGATTTTGAGATTTCAGATTATTTTTGGTATCTGTTTGGTGTGACGTTGACATTGAGGTATTTTGAAGAGTTCATCTTGGCAGTTGACAGGATCGATGTGTGTGCGGTGTTGTCGCTTATGGTGTTTGATGAGGGGATAATAATTCCAGACAGTCGTGCAAAAAACTGATAATTCCCTTAAAAAAGTCGTGATTGTCGGATGAAGTCGAAGAAATTCCTGGAACAAAGTTATATAATTCCTCAAGAAGCGCTGGAGTTTCGTGAAAAATCATGGAGAAAGTTATAATTCCTTGAAAAAAGTCGTGATTTCTGTAAAAAATCGTAGAAATTCTTGTTTTGAAGTCATAATTCCTTGATAAATGCTGAAATTTTGAGAAAATAACCTGCAAAACTTCGAAAAGTCGTGATTCTGGAAAAAGACAGAAATTTCGAAAAAAATCATAGTTATTCTTACAAAAAAAAATCGCTAAATCCAAGAAATTCCTAAAATGATGTCTCAAGGCGCCTGATTTTGTGGAAAATAACTCACAATACCCTGTAAAAAGTTGGAATTCTGGAAAAATCATTGTTATTCTTGCAAGAAAAAATCCAATTTTCTTAAAAAAAAATAACATTTCTGGAAAAAATCCTATTAGAAGTTGTGACTCCGTAACAACAATGTCAACATTTTATAAAAAGCCCTAATTTTGATGCAATTTCATCAAAGAGTCGTGATTCTGAGAAAAAAAATGATTTCGGGAAAAGAAATACCAAGTGATTTTAGTAAATAATTCCAAGCAGTATGGCAAAAAGAAAAAAAAATACTAGGAATTTCTGACTTCTGATAAGATGTATTAACTCCATAACAATTTAAACATTCTTGAAACAAAATAGTAGTTATAAACACGACAAAGTTTTCTTTAAAACTTGGTCAAAATTCGTCAATTAATAACTTAGTTATGGCGTTTTGAAAATTTTGTTAGTATGTCAGAAACGGTTTTGGTTTTAATGATTTATTTTAGTCACTGTAGCTCCGTTGTTTATAGACCGATTTTGATGCCAAAAAAAGCACTTCATAGGGTTTTTTGTGATTTTTTCAATTGACTGACCTCCGTTGTTTATTCCCTATTTGGTTTGAGAAAATTGACGTTCAAATTATCCAAAGTGGATCCGAAAATATCAATCAATAGATGTAAAATATAAATTGAAAGACAAGAGAAAAACTCGTCTCATTCTCAACGTCACAAGAACGACAAATCGAACATTTGCTCCCATCACAATTACATCAATCGAAATGAATAAGACATCAGATGCACTTAAACCGCGGCAACTGCCATTTTACAAAAACCAATAAGAACTTATATAGACTACATACATCTCTTTAAGGACATATCTCATGAACAATTACTGAAAAAGCTCAAGCTCATCTTGTTATGGCCGACAAGATAAAGACGTTGAGAATGAGATGAGACAGCCGAGATACATATTGCATTAAATGTCGAAGATTTACAGTGTGATGTGGGGAGAATTTCCCGGCGAAAAACACTCGTTGATTTATTGCGAAAAGTGACCTGAATCGTAATAATACTCCAGAATGAATTAAGCTTCAAAGGCCCGCGGATTGCAATAATTGCTGACAGTCAATGTGCACTAAATCTGGTCGGATGTGAGGCCCGGTCGATAAAGACCTCAGTTGCAGCGCCCGTAGGATTCGATTTCGATGTGATTTACAAGAGCAATTAGGGTTTGATGGTTCTTTTTTAGATTTGCTGTGGTGGCAACGATTTAGGGAGTATCAAGGATCAATTCTTCCCATCTTCCATTTAAAAGCGAAAATTCATTTAACTCAATTAGTTTAGGAGGTATGATTTTTTTAATTCTACTCAGGGGTCGATTGGTTACCCATTCCTTTTGGTACATGTCGTCATTCAATCTCCATTTCCTTGAAGACAACATTTTCTGAAAAGATGGAAATTTGTGCGTTTACTAAGGAGGCTTTTTGACGTAATTGAGTGCAAAAATCGTTTATTTAACTCAATTAGTTTGGGAGGTATGCATTTTTGAATTCTTCTCGAGGGTCTGATGTTTCATTCATTTATCCTTTTGGTTCATAAAACCATCATGTATTTTATAATAAATAATAAAATTTCATCACAATTAAGATATCTGCGTTAGTTTTTGAGCAAACCAAATTTTAGTCAAATCGACCTATTACGTCCACTTTTTCCATTTTTGTTTACAATGGATAACTCTACAATAATATTCATAGGTGTGGGGATGTGCGTGTTGTGTGGTAGGATATGTAAGTGTGTGTATTCAACAGAGATTATAAAACGTACTTGTTTAACCTAAAAAAAATTACAAAATCGAGTTTCAATTGACGTCATTGACTTCTCGAGCAAAAACCACTCTAAATGAGAATCAGTTACCAAAGAAACGCAATAGTCAACCCGAGAAGGTTTTGTCTTCGAGATTCAATTGTTTTTGCTTGTGTTTCCGTCGAATAAAAGTAACTTGAAATCGCGCGACGGAAATGAAATAACAAAATCTGTCTGAGAAAAGAAATCGAGATCGTGCAACGAGTTTTTTTTCGGGCTGTTTGAAATGGTAAATTAAAACTCGGTTGTAACTTGACGATTCTATTTACTATGGGTTCGAGTTTTGCTTGGGAAAAAGTTGATATTAATTCAATATGATTAACTGCGTTGTTGATCAGGTTCGGGAAATTATCATTGATTTTGGTACTGGTGGATCTGAAAACAGTAACCAGTTAGTTTTTTGAAAAAAGTCCAGGGTGTCATGAGTCCGCTTTACATAAATTAGTGCACACAATCTTTTGTGTTGTGAAGTCGTGACGGTTTGAGTCTTCACTGAAGAACCTTCTCGTAGATGTGCTCTTTTCTATAACAGCCTCCTCCATCGCCGTCGAGAAGTGCTCTCTTGAGCAGAGGGGGCTCGTCAAGAAGAGCGCTCGTGCAAAAAGTATTATATCATATCACGGAGTATTTTTGCTATTTTTATATTGCTCAGAAGTTGAGGAATACCCTGTCTATTCGCATCTTCTCCGTTGAATAGTCACTATGCTGTTTGTCAGTCTGTCCTAGCCCAAGTGTGTATTCGTTCGGCGCTCGGAAATCGGTCGGAACTATTCGGGAAATTATCCGATAAAAGGAGGTCACCGTGCGCTATTTGAAGACACTATAGGCAGGAAAGCGTTTTTACTTTTTGAGGTGTATCCCGAAGCTTGTACAATATTTTTGCTGATCGTACTGATAGTTAACAAAGCATTTTAGTACATTTATCATTATTGTAGTACAATAATAATAATCGTTATCTACCTTGTCTTGTCAGTTGTCACTATTGTCATCCTGTCAGTCCGTTCCATCTACCATACAAATACACGCCGATACGCATATGTGACAAAACGATGGAGTAATCTATTACTACAAAATCCACCAAAATATCATAAAGACACAAAAAGACAACAGTCAAACAACGATATAAATATCAAATACGTACAACTCTAGTCTTAGTTAATGGCTGAAGAAGAAGCTTTTTTTTTGGTAATGGCAATGGCACGCGTGTGACGTAATACGTCAGATTTCACAGGACAAATTGGCATACCGCTTCATGAGTATCGTGGTTCAGAAACGCAAGTTGGGTTAAAATTCCAAGAATAGAATAGCTGTGTTTTTTTTACCTGAGATTTGATAGGCGGATTTTGGCGTTAACCAGGTTACGATTTTTCGTTACCAGGTTTGGTAATTGATTGTATGGATGTTCCCAACTTGGGGATTTTCCCCCCAGACTTAGGGGGTAAATTAGTGAGGTGGGATTTTTTTGGAGATATTCTTAGGGTTTTTTCCACTATGCCTTTTTAATTTTTTTTGACCACAATATAATCATTTATATAGCAAGTCACTACCTGAATAGGTTGGCAACGTTGGAAGATTTGGAGCTACATTCAGACGCTTTGCTCGTGTCACGTTACATACGTCCGTCATTCTTGTCGTTTCGCTCTGGACCGTAATGCCTGGTTTATTTCACTTCGAAGTGGAACTGTTAAATTTCTACTTGCCAATCGGGAATCATATGGTAACATTCACATTGAATTTGACGTGAGCGTGACTTGAAATGAAATTGGATGTAAACCTTACATAACGTCCTTACCGACTTCAAATTAAATACAATTAATACAAAACACAAATTATAAAACAATTTTACCAAGGATTATGCATATATGTTTCTTAGGGGGATTTCTGAGAGTATATAGCCTTTTTAGGGGTTTTTGACGTAAACTTGGGGGGAGAAAATTTTTGGAGTTGGCAACCCTGGTACTTGGTATGGATTGGATGGACCTAAACATTTTTAGGTACATGATTGATTGGTTTTATATCGATAGCAACTCGGGATCAAACGCCATAAGCCATAACGTTCTGGTTACTGAAAGTAACATTGATGGTATAACGAAACTACTTAATTAGGTACCTCCAAAGAGATTTGTCTCTACTGCGAAGGAAAGTTAGGATAGGAAATTCGTGAGATCTCAGTAATAACTGAGTAACACTCAATTCCGGAACTATCAAATTTCCGCTTGCCAAACGGGAATCATATGATACGATTCACATTGAATTTGACGTATAACTGAAGTGAGTTTCCTATCTCAGTTAAAAAGAATGCACCTAATATCATATTTATCTATGGTGATTGTTGTTGGCTTTTGTGGGGGTTTTAGTTAGACTCAATTTTACTAATTGTTTACGAGTACAAATTATGTCTTGGGCTGACGCTGTTCGTGCTTGGGGGGTTGCCAGTGGAAGTAAAAATTCGGTGCAAAACATAATTCCATCTTGAGACACCTATTGTTGGGATCGTTCAACGTATTCACCCTAAAACCAGCCTCCTCCCATAATGAGGGAACACCAGCGATAGTCCTCTGCAGCCAGTCTTCAGACTTCTGATCATTTCTGAGGATTCTGAGTATCTCTGGTGTGTGGTTGAATCCTCCATTAAATGTGGAAGATACCAGGAGAGGATATATGTGAGTCCATCTCTCACACTCACAGTAGCGCCTGTTCAACGTTGCAGTGCTCATCTGCATCTCAACTTCCCAAGAAGGACCCTTATCACCGAGTTACACAACGTCGAGCTGATACCGAAAATCCAGGATTACGTTGAACCAATGTCTGATCGATTTTCCGATATACAGGGTGTTTCGAAATTAGGTTTAAATATTAGAACACACTTGAATGGTTTGCTATATGAAGATGTTTGCGAAAAAGCTTCGTTTTCGAGATACAGGGTGTCAAAGATTAATTTATATTTTTGTTTTATCTATAGATAAATACGATAATAACTTTGATAATTCAACAAAAATCAATATCCAGGGTATTTTTTTGACATTTTTAATGTTTTTCACTAATAAAGATACTTTTTTTTCGTTTTTTTGAATTTCTACTCAACAAATATTATATAAAAAAAAAACATTAAAAATGATGGTTTTCTGAAACAGTTTCCCATCTACGCTACCATAATTTGCAACCATCGATCTATTTAAACAATAGTCGAAAAGAAAAGCATCTTTAGTTACGCTAAGGTGCAGCACGCGCCTGATACATTGTCTTGGGTTTGTGCCATTGTTCAAACCTCTTAACTCTACAATCGCGATCTGCTCAACGAAAAATGCCAGATACGAAGGTACTGTTAGAAAATGAACGCCGTTTTATCTGATTGATGATGAACTTGCTGTTCTGGTCTACCATAATGTAGGAACCAATTTTTGTCAGTGCTTTTTGATCATTGAGGATACGGTATGAAAAGTGATTAAATGAAGTGACCATGAGTAATTAATTGATAAAATTCATAGGGCTTTAACGATTTACCACCGTGACAGGTTATGACTGGCCTTTGTTTTATCTTGGTGATTACACCTTCCGTTTATGTTATGGTCAATTTTTTTTTCTAGTCACAAATAAATCCTGATGTAAGTGAATTTTATTCCACAATAAAGACGGTACTTTTTGACCATCAACCATCAACCCTCGCGAGTTATGGTATTTAACCACCCTAGCCGATTAAGCCACCGTGAAAAACCAATATTTTTTTTTTCACGTTTCGCCGCTTTTCGAATCGATTCTCAGGTGATTATTTTCGTGCAAGTGTCCGAAATTAACTTTTTTGTCCATTGGACGCGCCCTTTCGGATTTCACGGCTGGTTTAACCAAGAATCGAGCAGGTTGAATCTTGTCCGGCTCGTGTGAACCGAATTAGAAATTGGCAAATATGCAAAGCAACATCAAGATGTTAACTGTCGATAAATCTGTCTAATTGCGCGTCGGCTTCAGGCCATGTCCCATATTTTCATAAGTCCAATTAGCAAACGACGGAAAGGACAAATTAAATTTGGTTTTTGACCAAAGATGGTTGCTTGCCAATTTCCTCGATGTTAATCGAATAGTGTGGGACAGTACTGCTCGAGATATGTTCGAAAGTGAATTTCACTTTCTCGTCGACAGGAAAAAGGACCGGAATTTGCGTTATTTGTTATGTCATCTATCAAGTTTTTGAGCATTTTGACAAAACTAATATAAGCCAAATCATCTTTATTATCTTTGTATTGTATTGCAGGTAAATGTTGGACAAACTGGGACAATTTTAATGTCAACATTATATATGTATATATTTATATATATGTCCTATTATTTTTTGAGTCTCCATTCGAATGAAATTTTATCCATCGCAAACAATTTTCATTGGAGGTGTGACTCCCAATAATAAAATTGTACTAAGACAGCAAATCGAACCAAGCTACAACATTCAATTGTACAGCTTGAATTTTGGCAACAACGTATCTTGTGACGTCACAAGTCCTTTTATCTGTATTGTATGCCTAATGGTGGAGGATGTGGCAATTTGGTCAATGACCTCCCAAACATATTTCAGAAACACCTCCTTCAATTATTTTACTCGCTGGGGCTGCAGGTCTGATAAAGCTTGGCGAAAATACCCGAAAAATACACAGCTACCGAGCGTTGCCGAACGCCTAAACGAATTAGAAAATTGAACCACGTCTTGGGTCATCAGCTGCAGCTAAAATTTGATACATATTGGCGTCATCAATCCTAGGTGTTGATCGATCGGCGTTTCGGCAAAACGTATCGGCTATCACGATATTTTTTTGTTTTATGAGTTTAGTTTGGCGGCGCAGGTCTATCGTATCGATGTCGATAGTCGATAGTCTCAAGTTGGATGAATTGAAGAAGATTTCCCCATTAGTTACTGCCGGGGTTTGAGAAATTGAAAACAAGTTTCTCCTTGGAATTGAAAATAAATAAATCCTCTCAAGTGACTGACAGGAATGCAAATTAGTGTTCCTTCAGTAACTGCTGATGGGAATTAAAAAAAAAGTAGCTTTTCCTCAAGCAACTGTTGATTACAAATTTCCCCTGTAACTTCCCCTAAACTAAGTGTCGAGAAAAGAAAACAAATCCCCTTGCCTTGAGTGAATTCCCTCTAAGTAACTGCCAGCAATTGAAAACAAGTTTTCCCTTAGAATTGGAAATAAATGTCCCCTTGAGTAACTCCCCCTAAAAATTAAATGCAGGAAAATAAAAACAAAAAATAACTTCAATTGGTGAGGGTGAAAGGAGAATTAATTTTTGTCTAATTATTCCCAAAATTATATTTCAAAATATATGTACACCAAATGAGAGAAAAGAGGAAACTTTTTGAATAAATAGAATACAAATTACCCGATAATAATTATTATACTTTTTTTTTTGGTATAAACGAGAATTGTTGAACATATAAACAAATTGAACATCCAGGACCACCAACATTCACTCACAGCATTCAACAAACGAGTGTAGAATATAGATAATAATAAATAAATAAAAAAATTGAAAACAGAAACGAACTTTCCTTGAAGTAATTGCAAGGAATTGAAAATGAAAAGTAACTTCCCTTGAAGTGAGTTCCTGAAAAAGTAAATTCCCCTTGAGTTACTGACGGAAATTGAAACATTTCCTCTTGAGTATTGGTATTGGTATTGGTATGGGGGGGGGGGCAAACCACTGCCCGGCGAGTAGGCCTAATGACCCTTTTCGCCAACCCCAGGACCACTGTAGTTCTAACTAAGTTGATGATGCAGAACATTACCTAGTTATATATTTGGACTAGCAGGACCAATTAATTTAGGCTAATTATTTAAGCTTTTTGCTGTCAGTGATTAATGATACTGCAGTCTACTCAGTAACATTAGCCAATGAGGGTGCACTGAATGTTGAACAGAAATAATTTCTGCTCACCTCGGGATGTGAACCCGATCATCGCGTACTACCTCTCCGGTGACTTTTGTCGAATGACGCCTTAAATAAATCACTCAGCCACCCAGTCGCTTCTTCTTGAGTAACTTCCCCTAAAGTAATAACAGGCAATTGAAGACAACAAATAACTTCCACTAATGTTGCTGCAAGGATTTGAAAACAGAAAGTTACCTCCCTTAAAGTAAGTTCCGGAAAAAGTAACTTCCCCTTGAGTAACTGCCGGGAATTGGAAACAAATTTACCCTCAAGTTACTTTTCCTGAAGTAACAAGGAATTGAAAATAAAAAGTAACTTCCCTTAAAGTAAGTTCCGGAAAAAGTAACTTCCCCTTGAGTTACTGACGGAAATTGAAGCATTTCCCCTTGAGTAACTTTCCCTAAAGTAACTAGAGGAAATTGAAAACAAAAAGTAACTTTCCCTAATGTACCTACCAAGAATTTAAAACAAATTTCACCTTAAGTAACTTCACACAGAGTAACTGCAGGCTGTAGGGAATCGAAAACAGAAAGGAACTTCCCTTGCAAGACTGCAAGGGATTGAAAATAAAAAGTAGCTTCCCTCAAAGTAAGTTCCGGAAAGAGTAACTTCCCCTTGAGTTACTGAAGAAAATTGAAACATTTCCCCTTGAGTAGCTTCCCCTAGAGTAACTACAGGAAATTGAAAACAAAAAGTGACTTCCCCTAATGTAACTGCAAGGAATTGAAAACAGAAAGTAACCTCCCATAAAGTAAGTTCCGGTTAAAGAAACTTCCCCTTGAGTAACTGCAGAGAATTGACAACAAATTTCTTCTCGAGTGACTTCCCTTGAAGTAACTGCCGGAAATTGAGAACAAATTTCCCCTTAAGTAACATCCCCCATAAAAAAACAACAAATTTCTCCTAAAATAATTTCCCCTAAACCAACTGTCGGGAGCTGAAAACAAATTTTCCCTTAACTAGCTTCCCCTAAAGTAACTACCGGAAAAGGGAACAAATTTCTCCTTGATCAACTTCCCCTATATAAAAATAAAATTCTGTATGTTTGTGTTCTTATATAACACAAGAACCGCAAAAAGAACTTGAATGAAACTTTGCAGAGTTAAAGGTAACAGCTTGGAAATGAAAACAAGTTTTTCCTTAGAATTGAAAATAAATTTTCCTTCGAGTTACTGCCAGGAATTGAAAAAAAAATCCTCTCAAGTGACTGGCAGGAATCTAAAATTAGATTCCCCTTCAGTAACTACCAGAAATTGAAAAAAAAAAGACGCCTTAAGTAACTCCCCAAGCAACTGTTGGGAACAAATGTCCCCCTGAGTAACTTTCCCTAAAGTAACTGCCGGAATTGGAAACAGATCGTGACTCACCTTAAAGTAACTGCTGGGAACAAATTTCACCCCAAGTAACTTTCCCTAAAGTAACTACAGGGTATTGAAAACAAAAGTAACTTTCCCTACAGTAACTGCCGGGAATTCAAAACAAATTCCACCTAAAAGTAACTTACCCTAAAGTAACTGCAGGGAATTGAGAACAAAAAGTAACTTTCCTTGAAGTAACTTCTGGAAAAAGTAACTTCCCCTCGAGTAACTGGCGGGAATTGAAAACATATTTTATTTTAAGTTACTTCCCCTAAAGTAACCGCAGGAAATTGAAAACAAAAAGTAACTTTCCCTGAAGTAACTGCCGAAAATTCAAAACAAATTTCACCTTTAAGTAACTCAACTTCCCCTATAAAAAAATAACAAAAAAATCTCCTTAAATAATTTCATCGAAAAAGTAACTGCCAGGAATTGAAAAAAAAATCCTCTCAAGTGACTGGCAGGAATCTAAAATTAGATTCCCCTTCAGTAACTGCCAGAAATTGAAAAAAAAAGACGCCTTAAGTAACTCCCCAAGCAACTGTTGGAAACAAATGTCCCCCTGAGTAACTTTCCCTAAAGTAACTGCCGGAATTGGAAACAGATCGTAACTCACCTTAAAGTAACTGCCGGGAACAAATTTTACCCCAAGTAACTTTCCCTACAGTAACTACAGGGTATTGAAAACAAAAGTAACTTTCCCTACAGTAACTGCTGGGAATTCAAAACAAATTTCACCTTAAAGTAACTTCCCCTAAAGTAACTGCAGGGAATTGAGAACAAAAAGTAACTTTCCTTGAAGTAACTTCTGGAAAAAGTAACTTCCCCTCGAGTAACTGGCGGGTATTGAAAACATATTTTATTTTAAGTTACTTCCCCTAAAGTAATCGCAGGAAATTGAAAACAAAAAGTAACTTTCCCTAAAGTAACTGCCGGAATTGGAAACAGATCGTAACTCACCTTAAAGTAACTGCCGGGAACAAATTTCACCCCAAGTAACTTTCCCTAAAGTAACTACAGGGTATTGAAAACAAAAGTAACTTTCCCTACAGTAACTGCCAGGAATTCAAAACAAATTCCACCTTAAAGTAACTTACCCTAAAGTAACTGCAGGGAATTAAGAACAAAAAGTAACTTTCCTTGAAGTAACTTCTGGAAAAAGTAACTTCCCCTCGAGTAACTGGCGGGTATTGAAAACATATTTTATTTTAAGTTACTTCCCCTAATGTAACCACAGGAAATTGAAAACAAAAAGTAACTTTCCCTAAAGTAACTGCCGGAATTGGAAACAGATCGTAACTCACCTTAAAGTAACTGCCGGGAACAAATTCTACCCCAAGTAACTTTCCCTAAAGTAACTACAGGGTACTGAAAACAAAAGTAACTTTCCCTACAGTAACTGCCGGGAATTCAAAACAAATTTCACCTTAAAGTAACTTCCCCTAAAGTAACTGCAGGGAATTGAGAACAAAAAGTTACTTTCCTTGAAGTAACTTCTGGAAAAAGTAACTTCCCCTCGGGTAACTGGCGGGAATTGAGAACATATTTTACTTCAAGTTACTTCCCCTGAATTAACCGCAGGAAATTGAAAACAAAAAGTAACTTTCCCTGAAGTAACTGCCGGGAATTCAAAACAAATTTCACCTTTAAGTAACTCAACTTCCCCTATAAAAAAATAACAAAAAAAATCTCCTTGAATAATTTCACCTAAAAAGTAACTGCCAGGAATTGAAAACAAAATAGTAACCACCCCTAAAGTAACTGTCGGGAGTTGAAAACAAATTTCGCTTTAAAACTATTGAATCGGAAGTTTCTTATTTTATATTAACTTACAGACGGGCGAGCGGGGTCTAGGATTTACTGCTATTAATACATAAATTAATAATAATCGATGATTACTGATAGTTCAACCAATTTGCAATATATCTGCTGCCAATCATCTGTTGATTCGTTTTTAACGATCCAAAGCCCATTCAAATCAAATACAAGAAAGTCGAGTGGGGCAAACGGAATCATATCTCCCCCATCAAATCAACAAGATATTCCTGCTCGTTAAGCACACTAATGCGAGTCTCATTACCTCCGAAAGCACTCGTTCGTAACTACGAACAATACTTCCATAATGTTACTCATTCTCCACACCATTCAGAGGCTCGTGCTCATTTTTGATCATCATTTCCTGTTTTAATTCAATCGAAATTCCTTGCAGGAAAAAAGCGCGCTGATTTAAGCCGCGTTCTATGCTTATCTCTGGGTTACATTAAGAGTAGTAAATAAACAACCTGCTGCATTGTGTGCAGGAATTTACTATGGGTTGACCGTCATATGGGTTCCGCAACATTTCGTTGTGTGTGGGTCAGTGAACAAAAACGCATAATATGCGCAAGCAGGAAGTGCTAGTGAAATTTGGAATTTCTGAGCAAATAGAGTGATTGAAAGCTAATACCATGGCAGCGCAATTGCGATTTTTCCTATGCAAGGAACGCGGTTATTACTTAGCTAAATGCAGTTTTGCATCTTCTATTAAAATCTGTCTTAATTCATTACCGCAGAAGATTGATGTGTATATTCTTCGCAAGCAAGATTATGGAGCAGGCATTTTTCGAATTGCTGCGATTGATGGAGGGAATGTGATGGTTGCCAAGTTTAAATTAATTTCATTCTCCACATGATTTAACAGCAAATAATCTGTCCGAAAAATCATTTTTCTCATAGACGGTCTCTTTGATACGGCCGCTATTGTTCGAGATAAGCGGAAGAATTTAGGACAACATTACGTGTCATAAAAGCAAAGTATCATTGTTTTGGGCCAGATTGTCCGTGAGATTGTCGATGGACAACGTGTTTTCGCCCACTAAGGACATCTTTGTTGCTTGTCTTCAGGTGTCGTTACATGGGTATCAGATTGTTGCAGGAATTGTGTCACCTTATTGAAGAGAAATCGTCACTTTAATAGAAAAACGTGCAAATATATATACAGGGTGTCTTGGAAAAGTTTCAAGGAAACTTCAAAGTTGAATATTGCTTTAAATTGAAAAAAATCATGGTTCCAGAAAAAAAATCAGAAATCAATATTCTTCAAAGTTATCGTTTTGATTTTTGCACCAGTAGATTCACCATAAAATTCTCTACAAACAAATACAAAAATATATACAGGGTGTTTTGGAAAAGTTTGGAGAAAACTTAAGTCAAATTTGGAATATTGTTTAAAATAAAAAAATTATCATGGATCCAGAAAAAAATTCAAAACGCAATATCCTTTAAACATACATTTTAATTTTTGCCCCAGTGGATACACCATGAAATTCTCTGCAAAGAAATGCAAAAATATAAACAGGGTGTTTTGGAAAAGTTTGGGGAAAACTTAAGTCAAAGATGATTGATTAAAATAAAATAAAAAATAATCAGGGTTCCAGAAAAAAAATCATAACTCAATCTACTTTGAAGATATCGTTTTGATTTTTGCACCAGTAGATCCATCATGAAACTCTCTACAAACAAATGCAAATATATACATACAGGGTGTCTTGGAAAAGTTTCAAGGAAACTTCAAAGTTGAATATTGCTTTAAATTGAAAAAAAATCATGGTTCCAGAAAAAAAATCAGAAATCAATATTCTTCAAAGTTATCGTTTTGATTTTTGCACCAGTAGATTCACCATAAAATTCTCTACAAACAAATACAAAAATATATACAGGGTGTTTTGGAAAAGTTTGGAGAAAACTTAAGTCAAATTTGGAATATTGTTTTAAATAAAAAAATATCATGGATCCAGAAAAAAATTCAAAACTCAATATCCTTTAAACATATCGTTTTAATTTTTGCACCAGTGGATACACCATGAAATTCTCTGCGAAGAAATGCAAAAATATAAACAGGGTGTTTTGGAAAAGTTTGGGGAAAACTTAAGTCAAAGATGATTGATTAAAATAAAATAAAAAATAATCAGGGTTCCAGAAAAAAATTCATAACTCAATCTACTTTGAAGATATCGTTTTGATTTTTGCACCAGTAGATCCATCATGAAACTCTCTACAAACAAATGCAAATATATACATACAGGGTGTCTTGGAAAAGTTTCAAGGAAACTTCAAAGTTGAATATTGCTTTAAATTGAAAAAAATCATGGTTCCAGAAAAAAATTCAGAACTCAATATCCTTCAAAGTTATCGTTTTGACTTTTGTACCAGAAGATTCACCATAAAAATCTCTACAAACAAATGCAAATATACAGGGTGTTTCAGAATAACATGCTAATAATAAAGGGGGTGATTCTTGGGCTCATTTTAAGAAAAAAAATTCATATGAACGTATGTCCTAAAAAATTTTTCTATTTCCCAAAAAATATGCAAACCAAAACCCGCATGGACGGCACTGGTCAGAATAATTAAATTGTTGGTGCATCAAAAAATGAGTATTAATGCCTAAAATACATGACCCAAATTTCATAAAGATATCTACAGTAATGACAAAGTTATTGTAAAAAAAGTATCTATTTTTTAAAACTTTGACACCCTGACACCTCAAAAGTTAAGGCGTTCAGGACATACGTTCATATGAATTTTTTTTCTTAAAATGAGCCCAAGAATCACCCCCTTTATTATTAGCATGTTATTCTGAAACACCCTGTATACATACAGGATGTCTTGGAAAAGTTTCAAGGAAACTTCAAAGTTGAATATTGCTTGAAATTGAAAAAAATCATGGTTCCAGAAAAAAATTCAGCACTCAATATCCTTCAAAGTTATCGTTTTGATTTTTGCACCAATAGATTCACCATAAAGTTCTCTACAAACAAATACAAAAATATATACAGGGTGTTTTGGAAAAGTTTGAAGAAAACTTAAGTCAAATTTGGAATATTGTTTAAAATAAAAAAATATCATGGATCCAGAAAAAAATTCAAAACTCAATATCCTTTAAACATATCGTTTTAATTTTTGCACCAGTGGATACACGATGAAATTCTCTGCCAAGAAATGCAAAAATATAAACAGGGTGTTTTGGAAAATTTTGGGGAAAACTTGAGTCAAAGATGATTGATTAAAATAAAATAAAAAATAATCAGGGTTCCAGAAAAAAATTCATAACTCAATCTACTTTGAAGATATCGTTTTGATTTTTGCACCAGTAGATCCATCATGAAACTCTCTACAAACAAATGCAAATATATACATACAGGGTGTCTTGGAAAAGTTTCAAGGAAACTTCAAAGTTGAATATTGCTTAAAATTGAAAAAAATCATAGTTCCAGAAAAAAATTCAGAACTCAATATCCTTCAAAGTTATCGTTTTGATTTTTGCACCAGTAGATACACCATAAAATTCTCTACAAACAAATACAAAAATATATACAGGGTGTTTTGGAAAAGTTTGGAGAAAACTTAAGTCAAAGTTGAATATTGCTTAAAATAAAAAAATAATCATGGTTCAGAAAAAAATTCATAACTAAATCTACTTTGAAGATATCGTTTTGATTTTTGCACCAGTGGGTTCAGTTTGAATTTTTTTAGAAATAAATGTGAAAATATATACAGGGTGATTTCGAAAACTTTGGCGGAAACTTCAGTCAAAGTTGAATATTGCTTGAAATAAAAAAAAGTCATGGATCCAGAAAAAAATTCAGAACTCAATATCCTTCAAAGTTATCGTTTTGATTTTTGCACCAGTAGATTCACCATAAAATTCTCTACAAACAAATACAAAAATATATACAGGGTGTTTTGGAAAAGTTTGGAGAAAACTTCAGTCAAAGTTGAATATTGCTTGAAATAAAAAAAAGTCATGGATCCGGAAAAAAATTCATAACTCAATATCCTTTAAAGATAACGTTTTAATTTTTGCACCAGTGGATTCACCATGAAATTCTCTACAAACAAATGCAAAAATATATACAGGGTGTTTTGGAAAAGTTTGGAGAAAAAAGTCAAAGTTGATTATTGATTAAAATAAAAAATAATCATGGTTCCAGAAAAAAAATCATAACTCAATCTACTTTGAAGATGTCGTTTTGATTTTTGCACCAGTGGATTAGGTACAAAATTCTCTACAAACAAATGTAAAAATATATACAGGGTCTTGGGAAAGTTTGAAGGGAACTTTGGTCATCAAGAACCCATGGAACCGACTTAATTCCCATCAAAACCGGTTTTGACTAGCACTAGCACTAATTTATAGTGACTGGGATGTTGTGTAACAGAAGATTGAGACTTTTTCGACTCCATTTTGTATAAGTTAACCTGTTTGGTGATAATTTTTGAGTCTCTAGTCCAAATTTCATAAAAATCGGTGTGTGTCTTGCGAGTATTTTTTTTCTGATTACAGGGTGTCAGGGAGAATGTGGAAAAAGAACAGGGCGAGATGGAAGAGTCCCATTTTGGTGAGGTGAGTTTTGAGGTTTCCCGGCTCGTTATTACTGGTTTCCAGACCTCAAACTCAATCTGGACAAGTTCAAGGTTCATCAGCAGGAATCTTCAAATTAATTGGCTATTCCAGAAATGAAGCCTACATAATTTGGTGAGTAATTTTCATGTTTTTTGTTGTGAAATTTTGGTATGTTATGTAAAAAGGTATGGGGAATCTGAGTGTATGTGCCAAATATCAGTCAAGATGATTATTTTGAAAATTTCCTACCAGTCAATTCTAACCAATCATAGGCTTGCATTTTAATATGTTGCTATGGCAACGACCTAATTTTATCGGAAATACCCCTTCTCATAATCACGTGACTGAAAGATTAATAAGTGGAAATCTCCCTGGCTTTGCATCTGGATGTAGCTCCCATATGATTACAGTGTTGCCGTCCCCACTCTCCCTAACAATCCCAACCCAACTGGTGCATGGGAGCTACATCCAGCCGCTACTATTACATCTTCTCAAATAGTTTTGGCATGAAATTTTCTTGCCGAATCTCTCGCGAGCTCGAATTAAAAATCCGGAAATTTGTTCTCGTTGCGATTTTTTTAAGAAAATTCGCAGCTCGACAAAATTTCCGGAAATAATTCGAGCTCTAGGGAGATTATAAGTGAAAATTTCCTACCAGTCAATTGTAACCAATCATAGGCTTGCATTTTAACATGTTGCTATGGCAACGACCTAATTTTATCGGAAATCACCCTACTCATAATCACGTGACTGAAAGATTAATAAGTGGAAATCTCCCTGACTTTGCATCTGGATGTAGCTCCCATATGATTACAGTGTTGCCGTTCCCACTCTCCCTAACAATCCCAACCCAACTGGTGCATGGGGGCTACATCCAGCCGCTACTATTAAATCTTCTCAAATAGTTTTGGCATGAAATTTTCTTGCCGAATCTCCCGCGAGCTCGAATTAAAAATCCGGAAATTTGTTCTTGTTGCGAATTTTTTAAGAAATTTCGCAACTCGACAAAATTTCCGGAAATAATTCGAGCTCTAGAGAGATTATAAGTGAAAAATTTTTACCAGTCAATTCTAACCAATCATAGGCTTGCATTTTAACATGTTGCTATGGCAACGACGTAATTTTATCGGAAATCACCCTACTCATAATCACGTGACTGAAAGATTAATAAGTGGAGATCTCCCTGGCTTTGCATCTGGATGTAGCTCCCATATGATTACAGTCTTGCCGTCCCCACTCTCCCTAACAATCCAAACCCAACTGGTGCATGGGAGCTACATCCAGCGCCAGCCGCTACAAGTAAATCTTCTCAAATAGTTTTGGCATGAAATTTTCTTGCCGAATCTCCCGCGAGCTCGAATTAAAAATCTGGACATTTGTTCCCGTTGCGAATTTTTTAAGAACATTCGCAACTCGACAAAATTTCCGGAAATAATTCGAGCTCTAGGGAGATTATAAGTGAAAATTTCCTACCAGTCAATTCTAACCAATCATAGGCTTGCATTTTAACATGTTGCTATGGCAACGACGTAATTTTATCGGAAATCACCCTACTCATAATCACGTGACTGAAAGATTAATAAGTGGATATCTCCCTGGCTTTGCATCTGGATGTAGCTCCCATATGATTACAGTGTTGCCGTCCCCACTCTCCCCCCGCCAGCCGCTACAAGTAAATCTTCTCAAATAGTTTTGGCATGAAATTTTCTTGCCGAATCTCCAGCGAGCTCGAATTAAAAATCCGGAAATTTGTTCTCGTTGCGAATTATTATATTCAAATGTGACTCTAATTTTTGTTTTGTATTTTTTGATGTTTTTTTTCAACTGACAGACAAACAACCGTCAGCAGATAATTGACAGGGTTTCATAGATATTATGAAAAAACATTCAGTTTTTTCATAAAATTAACCCAAGAATCGCTAAGAATTTTTTCGCACTTATTTATTTACACCCATTTATAATGTTAAAGTTATATTTTTGTCTGATGGCTTTGGGGAGGTGTAAATCTGAAATAAATATCATTGAAATAAAATAAATAATAAGGATCTTTGAGGTCGTGTGACTGAAAATTGAGGCGTGTATGTTATAAAGTAATTTGTTTTTTTTTTTGAGTATTCAGTTTAAACTTCGTCAAGATTTGTCCAAGAGTCAAGAGGCAGAGTTGTGATAGTTTTTGTACACACATATTTTTTAACGTAAAAATAACTCGACATTCCATTAAAAAAAAAATACAAGTCATCGTGAACAAATAAAAAAATAAACCGGGTCTCAAATAAACGGCATAACCTTGTTAAACATCGATTTCAAAACCTTTTCATCCCATCATCGAAATGAAAGATAAACTGATACGATATGATTGGATTAAGCCATCAATATAATGTATTCATTCTGTCACTGATTCTTGATACGTCAATTAAGATATGAGCTATTTATACGGAACAATAGGTGGTCCATGGTGTGATTGGCCATTTGTCAGTCGTGCCACAAAACTTCACAAATCACAGTCGTTATGGAAAATTATCCTCCGGATGCGTCAACTATGAAAATGAGTTGTAGCACTGCAACTACGGAACTAGTTGCGAACCGGAACACTTCCGGTCCGGTGTGGCCGCGACTGGACAGGAGTTGTATCAAAAATTCCAGATTAAATTTTTACCGCTTGGCTTATTGCAATTAACATTAACAATAATTAACGTCTTCCTTTCTCTCAATTTTCGATCGAATAGAGTTTTATAAATCAAATTAAAATCCGCACAGTCATGCCGCCACAATCTTCAATCGAATTTGTGGGTGTTCGCGGTAGTACCGTGACTAAAGTCAGGGTGAGAAAATGATGAGGGGTTAAAGTACGGCAAAGTGTGACGCAATGTCGAGTCACGAAAACGTACCGACGGGTCACGTGCGCTATCAGATTGGGTTTTAGCGATAGCGAGCCGCTTGCGATTGACAGCTTTGATTTTGTCCACGATTCTTTTCAAATGTTTTATTGAAATGCCAGTGGCGTTCTTTTGAAAACTTCTTCAATAAGTTCAACTATTTTAATCAGAAAATACTAAAAATTGATTTAAATAAAGGCTATTACACCAATGGTAATAGCGCTCAATCAAAATAGGCAAATTTTTTTGGGGCGTAGTTGATTTCCAATTCCTGTCAGTTACTAAAGGGAAAGTGAATTGACGTGAAATTAATTTTTAATGCCCCAGCTGCTACCTTAGGGGAAGTTACTTGAGGTAAAACACATTCTCATTTTCCGGCAGTTACTTAAAGGGAAGGAAAAACTAGTTTTCAATTTCTGGCAGTCACCTATCAAAGCGTAGCTGCGGCTGATGACCCAAGACGTGGTTCAATTTTTCAATTCGTTTAGGCGTTCGGCTACGCTCGGTAGCTGTACATTTTTCGGGTATTTTCGCCAAGCTTTATCGCCATATGGGCAACTCCGGCCAGTAGCCCAAGCGTATTACAGATTTCTGCTGACTGGAGTCTGAGCGTTTTATTGCGACTATTACGAGGCACGGTCAAAATAATATATGGTGTATTTTCAAATCAATTTAATTACTGAGCAGATGACTCTATGGAGGAGCCGTCCTTGCTTGGAGCTACTACATGAAAGGCCACATTGTCAGCGTAGATATCTTTGTTTTACCGCTGGAGTTTTACTAGTTCAACTTCTAGTTCCAAAATCTTGGGAGAAAATGATTTTATGACCTTGTTGACGTACGAAATTTTATCTCTCTTTTCCTTTTTGACCACTCCAGGCCTTACTGAGGTTTTTTTGTAAGGTTTCGTTTCTTTGACCTCCTCAGGTTGCGTAACCCCAACCTCAACTACCGCGGGGGGCAGAGGAGATGAATGCGTCTACTGTCGGCAGCTATTTAGCCCACGTGATTTGGTCGGGGACGGGAAGACTTGCTCCTCTTTCTAGATTTCCTGGACTTGGTTTCTCACTCAACATTTCATCAACCCTCGTGTTGCTGGCACGGTCTGAAGGGATTTCGTAGCTGATGTCCTCTTCGTCTGCCAGGTTGTAGACGGGGCTGGTGTACTGCCATGGTTGCTGGACTGTAGGTTCACTTGCAGCATGGTCCAACGCTGGTGAGGTATTTTTTATGAACTGAACTCCTGGGCTGTAGCAACGATTTTTCCGAAAGTGATATGAGAGATGCGGTGCAGATGCTTCTTCGACTAAGGATGTAGCAACAGTTGACTGTGGAGTGGGGATATCTTCATCATCAGACAATTGGTTCGTCTAATATAATGATAATAATAATAATAGGCCTTTGTAATGTACTTTTGTTGCTTTTGTAGCAGCAGTGGTTTGACTATCTTTTATAGCAATCAGTGTAGCAGCTTTATTTTCTTTTGTAGCAATTTCTGATGTTTGTGCTTTCTTCACTTTATCTTCTTCTGTGACAACAGTGGTCTCAATATCTTCTACTGCAACAACTGCAGCAGCTTGAGATGATTTTGTTTCGTTTTCTACAGCAACAAGTGTAGCATTTTCTGATTCCTTTAATTCATCTTTTTCAGTGGCAACAGAAATGTTTTTTTTGATTTTTCGGTTTCAAATTGTTTTGCTTTTAGTTTTCTGATTTTTCTATTTCTTTGGTCTATTTTAGGGTTTTTTAATTTCTTAGCTTTTTTGTTTTCTAATTTTTTTTATCTTTTGGTTTTGATCTTTTTTGATTATTAGCTTTTTTCCGGTTTCTGTGATTTTTTTTTGATTTTTCAGTTCTTTGCATGTTTTTCTTTTGAGTTTTTCATTTTCCGCTTTGGGTTTTGAATGCTTGAGGATTTTGTTATAGATTTTGAATTTTCTGTTCCTTACTTGGTTTTGTAGTTCTTGGATTTTTGTTTTGTTTTTTGGATTTTTAAGCTTTTTGTTTCGTTTGTTTGTTCTCTGATTTTTTTTTATTTGGCCTATTATATTAAACTTTTTGCATTTTTAGTTTTCTACTTCGCTTCGTTTAGGTTTTTTTTTCGACTTTTTGTTTCTTTTTGGAATGTTTTGTTTTTGATTTTTGGTTATTTTGTATATTTGAATTTATGACTCTTCAACACCCCCCTTATTTAGTTGGTTTATTGTTTTTTTTTTTAATTTCCGTTTTTTTAATTTATATTTATGGGTTTTTGGTTGTTCCTTATTTATTGTTTAATTTTTTGTCACACGATGTTTCGATCGATAGTACGGGATATCCCGTTATAAACTACTCAATTGATATTTTTGTTGATATTGAGCCCACAGTAGTAATTTACGTTACTAGGCCAGGAAATTACTTATTAATGTACGAGTCAACATGTTTAAGGACGAGGCGACGAAGCAGCCGAGTCCGGATTCTTTAGACTGGTACTTTAACGGCTGTGTATCGTATAAAGTTTTATTTCCGTCTCGCATTCCTACCATGAGATGGCGCCAACCAAAACATTCTATAACTTCCAAAGTTAGTTAAAATTATATATTCTTCTGTCCAATTTTACCGGCTGTGATGATGTAATGTGTCATTTACCGATGTTCAATCGTAGTGTAATTTTCAGGATCCGTATAATTTCTGCTCCTCTTTCGAATGGACTCACCCGTCAAGAGTGGCCTTTCCGGGTTAGATCTTTAACAGTTTTTTCTTAAGTCTGACTTTCCGGGATTGGGATGAGTTTTGTTTTAAACTATTCCTCGTTTTTTGATCAATGAAAAAACATTTTTTTCAAGGGACTCAGCCTGATGTGATATAGAAATGATATTGTTGAATTCTTGAATGATTTTCAAAAAATGTCCACTTTAATATGAAAATTGAAATAGACCACACAGCTTATTGAAGCATGGTCTTCTACGACACCGTGACAATTTATACAGTGTGCGCTGCAAAGTGGTGCAACAAAAAGCTAATAAAGAACGGCGGCCGCATTGTATGTATTATGTATGGCGAACACCGGCCTAAGCGCCGTTTTTCATACCGCAGAAGAATGGAGTCGCGCGAATTTTTGCACATCGGAATATTTCCTGCAGTCACGACGAAATACGTATTATTTCCAGAGAGGGCGCGTTTTTTGCAAAATGCTGCTGCCGCAGTATTGTTTACCGAGCCATTGTCTTCAAGCCGGCTTGAAAAATGGATTGGGAGAAATGCCCGCCGACTTTCTAGCCAGATTCAGATTGATTTGCAACATGATAAACAAGACGGTTGCTCTAGATTATCAATATACATGCTGACAAAACAAACTACAAAGGATTGGCGGAGTGAAATTTTTCAGGAAAATTTCCTACCAGTCAATTCTAACCAATCATAGGCTTGCATTTTATCATGTTGCTATGGCAACGACCTAATTTTATCGGAAATCACCCTGCTCATAATCACGTGACTGAAAGATTAATAAGAGGAAATCACCCTGGCTTTGCATCTGGATGTAGCTCCCATATGATTACAGTGTTGCCGTCCCCACTCTCCCTAACAATCCCAACCCAACCCAACTTTCACAGACAGAGATGAGGCAAACGGCAACACTGTGGTTGGTGCATGGGAGCTACATCCAGCCGCGAGTGCTTGACAGCTGTTGAAAACACTGACAAATATTTTTGATAAATGATTTATTTTCAAAGTTGCAATGTTATCAATTATGGACAAGATTGGTTATAACTTACAAATGTTTTATAAAATCCTGATTCCCTTCTTTCTTCCTCAATGGCGAGTAGAGTAAGGAGCCGTTGGTTTCTTCCACTAAATGCGAGGTGAGTCCTGTGTTATGTTTTTTCCAATGATCAGTTTTGGCATGAAATTTTCTTGCCGAATCTCCCTAGAGCTCAAATTAAAAATCCGGAAATTTGTTCTCGTTGCGAATTGTTCATGAAAATTCGCAACTCGACAAAATTTCCGGAAATAATTCGAGCTCCAGGGAGATTATAAGTGAGAATTCCTCTATGACAGAGGAGTCCAATAACTCACAGTTTTAGAAGAAGATTTGAGTTTAAAGGATTTGTGATTATTTTTCTCAGACACAAACCTCATAGAATAACCCACTTGAAAGGCTGAAATGGCTTAATATCTCTACAAGCATATTTCACTGAGATTATTTATCGGCAAGACATCGCATCGCGCCTTGGTAGCACGGCCAGTGGTTCGTTCAACCATGGTACTCCGAAACAAATAGTCTGTTGGCGCGGTTCACGTGTTGTCGGTAAATTATTTCAGATACAATAATAAGCGAACGCCCACTGAGCTGATGGGTTAGAGGCCACTAGGTTAGTGCTTAAGTCCACTTACTACATCCTAAAAGGTATTCATTTCATGCCTACAGCCCGCCATATTGATGGAGGATATCATCCTACCATAACCCTACTTTCAACCCTGATATTTGATAACTGCACTGGGGTAAAACATTTTTAAATTAATAATGTCAACATCTTTTCCAATAAATCAACTACAAATAAACCTAGAATTTGTTTAGTCATCAATTGTGAAAATAAGAACGCCAGGAAAAAAATTTCTTCCCTCTCAGCAATGACAACAACCTAAGAATTGTATTTTTCACTCAACAAAGGAGGTAAAAATGAATAAACTCCCTACGGAGAGCCAAAAATGTCTGAAAAACAATCAGACTAACTCAATCATAATTCAAATAACAAGCAAACGATGCTTTGTTTTACCTTAGGGCAACTGTCAAATGACGTCACATTGACATACTACAGTGACAAGTGGAGATATATGCTGTCATCTCCGTCGTCTATGGATCGAGACACACTGTTCGGAATAATCCCATGCACGTTGAGTGGTTATAAATAAATAGTACACGTACGCTTGTCCATTGATTACAAGCTCATATTTTAAGCTATAGGACCACTACTGGCTAGCATCATTGATTTATATAGCTTAACGTCCTGAACTGGACGCGTTAAACATTTTTCCATTGTTTTCGGTATTAAACCGACCACCCATGAAGAATCAATGGGCAAAAAATAAATTAATAAGCTTGTGATCAGTCAGCTCAAAGACGGCGATCTTTGATTAATCAATATCGAAGACGCCTACTTAGGAATTTGTCAAAAAATCAAATTAACTTTCCGACAACATAAAAAGGTTATTGGGATCTTGTACACGGTGTTTCTGCAGGCTTGGTTGATGGGCAATTGTGGTTATTGGCCCTGTATATTAGGTTGAACTAATTTTAGTGGAATCTTGTTAATTTTTTTTTAAGTGCATTCCACCATAATCAATGCGTCTAAATGATTGATCCATCGCCGGACACACAATGATTTTAACCCATAATCAATCAGCCCAACTGCAACCGTTGAAACCTAAAGGAATTTCAGGAACCCATCAAGTTTGCTGCAGAAATCCATCCATTTTCCATCACTCTCACTGGCGACTTTCACCATTAAGGCGTAGAAGTGAAAAATCACGACACAGTAGTAGGCATACAATATGGCCAAACCATTCATAACCCCATATCTTGGTTCGATCTGCTATCATTAATAATATGCGATCGCAACATATTGCCACTATCATTTATTTAGGTATTTTTCGGAAAATATAGGTGGAATCTAGTTGTTCGAATAGTGGGATCATTAATTTTGGCCAAAAGTGTATATAGTACATAGATATAGAGGCGGAAAATTAATCCCAGCTTCTCGCTCTATGCGGGTAGCAAGGATTTTTCCGAAGACCACCATTGCAAATTGTTTTGCAGTTAATTACATATTTTACTATGTTGTAATTATTTCCGTGTATATGCGTATTTCAGCAATGTATGCTCATCGGCGATGTTGCCTCGATGCTTATCGCTTTGATGGAAATTGCTTATTTGGATTGGAATCTCCGTTTTTACTACAACATTGATTCAATGTTACGTGAAAAAATATCAACAGCGGCAACGCAGCTCCTTTCTTCCAATAAATTTCGCTACAAGTGACCATTTGACCTATGGCAATAAATTGTCCCACCCTGATAATTGCCATCCCAGCAAAAATTATTACCCGGCAAGATGTCTAAGAATTTCAAAAAACGCACCTCTTGCAAAATCTCACGATAATAATCGCTCCAAATTAATGCCCCTATGCAATTATAATCTGAATTTTGAAAAAATTAACTAATATGGAAATCGGTGGCGAATTTTCGATTGGCCAGAATGGCGAATGTGTGTCAGATCTAGTTGTAGGAGTCTGTGCTACTTTTAAGCGATTTTTAAATCGCTAAACCAGCCAGGTATTTTGCTGATAAAACAGTCGAATGGGTGTTGTTTTCGTATTTGATTTTATGAACAAGGCTTTAAGGTTCACTTTGGCCCGAGGGCGTACCAAAATAATACACCTTTGGTTGCTGTCACTTGTCAGAAACTAGAAAGGCACTTTCCCTAAAAATAGTTGCTATCAAATTGACATCTCACAATGATGGTTTTTGTGTTTTTTACAAGCAAATAAGACTTCTAGTGATATATGCATGGTTGGACGAGAGTGATATTTACTAGAATCATATCGGTTCTTCTCACGTTAAGTGGATTTTAGTTTATGAATAATGCTTCAAAATATTATGAGGTTATGTTGTTTTCATTCTAATCTTTAATTTTTTTCAGACTATTCTAAGAAAAAAGGCTTTGAAGCACGTTTTGTATAGTTTCTACTATTAATTGCTTCATTTGAGAACGACAATAAATGCTCGATAATATTTTTAGGTTATATTACAGATTGCTTCAATGTTTCATTTTTGGTATGAAAATCCCAAAATTACAATACCCAGCAATCAAAACATGCTTCAAAGGCGTTTTCTTTAGTATAGTCTGAGTAAAAGCCGAGTCAAAAGTGAACAACATAACCTCAATCTGTTTTGTAGCATTGATTACCTTTACACTAAAATCAACTAACTGCATTGAACATTTACATACAGGGTGACAATTTTGAAACTTGCAATTTCCATATCTTGGGAACGAAAAACTGAATCAAAAAATGCTCAAAACAGATTCTATAAAACGATGGAGGAACAAAAAAGAAAAAAAAGCCTATAAACCCACCCTTATCTGTAACCCCTGAGATACACCTCTGAACTTTAAATAGAAAGGGGGGTCGAGTGATACCTTATTTTGAAGGGTTTTCGACACTGATTACAACTGCCGAGTTTCAAGTCTCTGCTGTCATTCCTGTTGATATGAAAGCTAGTCAAAATTTTATTTTTTCATTTTATTTTATTCAATAAATAATTACTCGCAAGAGTAAACTTCTCCATACTAAGACGATATGATGAGGGACTGAAGACCTTCAAAACGAGTCAGGCCTTTTGACGAGGATTTCTTTCAAACTTTTTTTTTTTTCTTTTTTTTTGTAAATACTTCTTTGGAGTAATAGTATACCTCGTTTTAAAGGTACTCAGTCCCTCACCATATCCCCTTAGTATAGAGAAGTTAACTCTTGAGGAAAATTATTTATTGAAAATAAAATAAAAAAATAAGATTTTGTCAAGCTGTTATATCAACAGGAATGACAGCACAGGCTTGAAACTCGGCAGTTGTAGTCAGTGTCGAAGGGCCTTAAAAAATGAGGTATAATTTGACCCCTCTTTCTGTTTAAGATTTCAGGGGTGTTCTCACCCTGTCTTAGGGGTTACAGATGAGGATGGGTTTAAAGGCTTTTGTCAGTGGCGTATCATACTGAAGGGGTTAGAGGTAAAAGCAACCCCATTTTTTGATGGTCATTTATTTAGGACATTTTCATTTCATGTCTTTGATGTAATAAATTGCTTTTGGATGCCGATGCATCGATATAAAAAATGAGATTTTCTCGAAAACTATACTCTGGATTCATCGATATGAACTAGGAGTACGTTTTGTAAATAGAACACCTTGATGTATCATATTCTGAAATCAGAATGTAAAAAAAATGTATTTTTATTCATCAAAAATGGAACTGTTTTGACCCTCATCTCCCCCAGTATGGTACGCCCCTGGTCAAAATTTTGGTTCAACATTGAAAGTTCATGCGATGTATCAAATTTCATATTTTTTGTATGAACGGTTTCGGAAATATTAAGGGAGAAACCGTCTTCAGGGTGATGCCCTATTTGAAAGGGCGTAGCTCCCGTATGAAGCATCACCCTTTGAATTTTTTGCCAATGTTTAGGAAAAACCCTGTATAAGCCCCACCCACTTAGTGACCTAAGATTTAGCCTTTCTATTACCTCAAGCTATCCAATCAATGGACTTATGCGTGTTAGAAAGGGACAGAACTATCCCGATATAGAAAGATAAATTGACTTTCATCTTGATTTAAGTTGTCATGCGCTGGAGCAACTAATGTCGTTATTGAAGTCAAAAGAATACGCCCTTGTCATCTGTCAACTAAAATGAATAATAATTATGATGGTAAGTGCAGATTGTCTCTGGTAAGTGTGTCTTTCTTTCAAAATAGTTTCACTGTTTTCGAACCAAATTTACCCTGAAAGCACACCAAAAGAACACGCTTATCTTGTGTCTTAACTTGAATGAACTGAATATACAGCAAATGCCAAACAACTTTCGACCTGCGTCATAATTGCCACCAAGCACGTTGTTATGAAGTTTGCTGGTGGCCAAATTTGGTCAACAGCAAATCATATAATGACTCGCTTGGTGGCAATTATGACGTGAATCGAAAGTATGAAATGGGAACGATCTGGTTATAGAAGGGGGTTTTCGTGGCGTAGGGACAGATAGAGAAATGAAAAAAGTTCGCACCAGGCGGGATTTGCACCCACGACCTTCGTCATACCAGGACAACGCTCTATCAACTGAGCTACCAATAAATCTGGGTATAGTGTCTCTTGTTCAAAATAGTTCCATGAGAGGTAATTCTATTTTCAAATTAGTGTAATTTTATCGTAAACTGCATGATACAAAAACAATAGTCTGCTCGCCCCACGCCCCGCTAACAAAAATGGTGGAAAATGCCAAGATCATCAGTATATAACATGCAGGATGCCTCACTTTTACGGTCATGACAAAAAGAGTAGAACCGAAACCCATGGGTGAAATCAGTAGATCTCCTGTCAAAACAGTACTTCTGGCAACCTTGCGAATGACACATGACACGATACGATGTAGACCGATGCAATCGAATGACAGGATTCAGTCTACTGCAGACCATGATACTAAAACAAACGAGATATGATCGATTGCTCGACGAAATTAGAACCAAGCCGCGCATGTCGTCACTGCGAACCCAAAGTGAGGTTAGATGTAAAACATCAATACCGTAACCTAGTTACCATTTGCTGATTGAAATTTGAACTGGCTCACGCATGACGTCCCCACGTGTCATGAAGTATGAATCACCCTGTAAAAACAAACTGATCAAGACTCTTGGTAATAACAATCATAAATAGCTACGTTCCGCATCCAAAACAGTACTTCTTTAACAACCATAGAAAGCTACGTTCCGCATATTATTATGGTTAACCATGGAAGCTGACGTCACTGCGCAATACAATCAAATTTCGTTTGCGAGGCTGACATACCGTGTTTAGGTCTATCATGTTTTAGTATCCTACTGTTTTTCGCAGGAACTAGTTTCCATCTTATCGGAATCTGCTTTGACTCGAGAGCCGCCAAAAAAACACACCTTTGTTAATGATTGGTTATAGGGACTAGAGAGAGATTGTGAACAACGGTTTAATCCAAGATCAGTTTACAAGAGGTTGCCTTACTTCGCCTGAGGTAAGAGACGGAGGGGGGGAATTATGACGTCATCGGTGTCTAGCGTCTGCAATAGGCTGAATCCTGTCACTCGATTGCAGCATCGGTCTGCATCGAATCGTGTCATGTGTCATTCACAAGGTTGCCAGAAGTCCTGTTTTAACAGGAAATCTACTGATTTCGCCCATTGGCTTCTGTTCTACTGTTTTTGATAGGGATTATCTGGCAACGCCTGACACAGATGACGTCATGACCGTAAAAGTGAGGCGACCTGTTATATACTGATCTTGGGTTTGATCAACTTATATTGATAGAGTAACTTTCGCCTCAAATGAAAACGGTCGATTGTTTGGAGTCGTTAGAGGGAGATCCACTCAATGGTATAATGTAAGTTAGAAAGAGATAGAGTGACTTTCTCTTGAAATAGTCCAATATTTTGGTTTCTATAGTTAATACAGACATTGTACTACAAAACAAATCGTATAACTTGTAAGCGAGTATAGAAAGGTTTACCGTAAACTAGGCTAATTCGCGTTGCTATCTCGAAGTCTATCTAAAAATTCCCGCGGCTACTGCCCACAACTAGCCAGTGGTTTTTTCTTAATTACATGTAATTAGTCTAAAAATAGATACGTCGATGTACAGGGTTTGCAGTTTGTAAGTTCAAATCAAAAGATTCTACGCCAATGAAAAAATCCACAAGTGAAGTATGGAGGCTCGTGGCGTCATGCTTCGAAACAAATGGCAAACAGAGCGCGGATAATGTACGCCCGACTCCGTTGTCATTAAAATAATTACTGTCTCTAACTTCCAAGCGGTTTTCCTTATTGTTATTAACTTAAGCCATGTCAAACTGCAACGGTTCTAGACTAGAAGAAAATCATGACCTGGCGAAATTTTAATTACCGCAGAATAAAATCATTAATTTGCGCCACAAAGGCCGTAGGTCATCGGTACATCAATCTCGAAGGTAAATAGCAGAGTACTACAGAAGGTGTAATATATAACCAGCGGGGTACCATCCACTTTCCGTCACAGTGCGAATTGGTTCGCCGCAGTATGGGTTCTCTCTGACTGAATTTGAATAACTGTTAATAGATTCGAGCGTTTTATTATTGTTAAATGGTGATTTATTTTTGACTCGTTAGCAACTGTCGGACTGTTACTGCGAGTTTGATGGAATGACACAAAGTGCGCATGTCTCAGTTCAAATGTCAATTTTATAAACCAGCGCCACCATTTGATGAAGGTTTTTTTTTAGTAACTACTTCACACGACAATGCTGGCTTAACCCTAAACTCTAGGAAATGGGAGGGGAGTAGTAGAACTCGTTTCGTTTGACAGATGCGCGGACGGTGAGATTTACGAACCCATCATTTTGAAGTATAGCTGTCAAAATCATGGCTGCATTCAGGGACCGAGCGGATCACAAGTGTTGATTCGCGTGTTAGTTTGCAGTGTTGATACCATTATAGGTATAATAATAATAATGTTGGGTATATGGTGACTTGGATGATAGAATTCCAAGAAATGACTTATGGTAATGAAATTCAGTTTATTTGACAACGACCAATTGAACTGTTGTTAAATTTATATCACAGAATGCATCCATCAACAAGAAAAAAACTTGATATGTTATGACACATGACATGACAACAACAATCACGGGTCAAGAGATTAAAGCTTTGATCCTCGACAATCGACATTAATGACATTTAAATGACGTAGAATAGACACTCTTGACAGATATACTTACAAGATGTCTGCGCACTTGCCGTTCCACAAAAGTTGGATGCGCAGTGGTCGAAAAGCGTTCTACTCCCCTCCCATTTCTCTGCTTGCTTAACCAATGGAAATCATCAACTCAAATTTTGAGGTGTTTCACTTTAAATACTTGTTTTAAGTTTGGAGTTGTCAAATTTCTCTCCTGTCCCCTTCAATAAATTTCTAAGTATAGTATAACATTTTTTTCCATTTTTAAATGTCAACTTTAGAGGTCCATTCTGACGGAACTGATGATAAAATTGACCTCAAATTTTGAGGGGTTATGTTATACCTCAAATACTTTTTTTACTGTGGAGTTTTCAAACTTTTACCTTTAATAAATTTTGAGAGATAACACCTCAAAAACTCTTTTTTATTGTCGAGTCAAATTTTCCTGTCGGTCCTCAAAATTCCCGTAATAAACTCCTTAGAATAACACTATAACATCATATTTTTCTCTTTTTTTGAAATGTCAAGCTTAGAGGTCCATTCTGACGCTACTAATGATGAAATGGACCTCAAATTTTGAGGAGTTATACCTCAAATACTTCTTTTTAGTGTGAAGTTTTCTAACTTGTCTCACCACCCTCAATACCTCTTCAATACATGTATTTGTGCGAATATAACCCAATTTTTGTGGAGTGCCAAACTCATTTCAACGCCCTCAATAAATTCATTTATAATGTTTTAACTCAAATTTGAAGGTTCACTCCCTGACAACTAAATGTTTTGAGATCAAATTGCCTCCTCCTATTAAAACTGTATCACCCTCAAAGCTCTCTCCAACACAAGAATCACAAAATACCCGGCCGGTACCACCCAGCCTAATCATCCCAATTCGGCAAACAGATTTCTTTTCGATCGTCCAACGAAAATATTGTGGTGCTTTATGACACGCCCGTTCCGTTCGCTGATTGGTGCCGCACTTTTACCACCTCCTTGACTTCGGTGGTACCGCACGTCGCGCTTTTCGGCTGATGGTACCATCGGCACAGAGGTCACAACTTGCTATTGGCAATGGGCCAATGTTTTGTGAAGATTCACCATTGACGCCTTCTTTGATGACTCATTTGATGGGTACCACTTTTGGTAGTACTTTGATTCATTCTTAATGAGTGGCAGATGTATAGGGTGTCCCAGTTAGGCTTTGGAGGAGGCTTGGATGATAAATCGGAAACAGGAAGTGCTAGACTTCTGCATGTATTTAGCAGCAATTTTTTTGTCTGAATCTTCAGAAAAATATACAGGGTGTCTCGATAAAACATATAGGAAAATTAGTTTTCAAAATTATTTTAAATCGCGAAAAAAAGTCATAACTCAAAAACTAAAAGAGATTAAGCTTTGCGCAGGCCAGCAATCAATTCAGCATCAATTTTTCTGTCAGAATCATCAAAAAAATATACATGGTGTATCGGTTAAATTTCTGGGAAAATTGGGTCAAAATTCAAAAAACTATGAAAAATGACACTCACGCAAAAAAATCGTTACTAAAAAAATTGAAAAAGATGAAGATCTGCGCATGTCATCAATCGATTCAGCATCAATTTTCCTGCCAAAATCATCAAAAAAATTTACAGGGTGTATCGGCTAAATTTGTCAAAATTGAAAAAACTATGTAAAATGATGACACTCACAAAAAAAAAATCGTAACTCAAAAACTAAAAGAGAAGGCGATTTGCGCATGTCATCAATCGATTCATCATCAATTTTTCTGTCAGAATCATCAAAAAGTATACACGGGGTATAGGTTAAATTTCTGGGAAAATTGGTTCAAAGTTGAGAAAACTATGTAAAATGACACTAACGAAAAAAATTCGTAGCTCGAAAACTAAAAGAGATTGCGATTTGCGCATGTCATCAATCGATTCAGCATCAATTTTCTTGTCAAAATCATCAAAAAAATATACAGGGTGTATCGGTTAAATTTCTAGGAAATTTGGGTTAAAGTTGAAAAGTATGTAACACGACACAAGAAAAAAAGATTAACATCAAAAACTAAAAGAGATGGCGCTTGCCACCAATCGATTCAGTATCATTTTTTTTTTATCAAAATCAGCAAAAAAATATACAGGGTGTCTCCGTAAATTCTCCAGGAAAATTGGGTCAAACTTGGAAACAGTATGTAAAATGATGACACTCACAAAAAAAAATCGTAACTCTAAAATCAAAAGAGAAGGCGATTTGCGCATGTCATCAATCGATTCAGCATCAATTTTTCTGTCAGAATCATCAAAAAGTATACAGGGGGTATAGGTTAAATTTCTGGAAAAATTGGTTGAAAGTTGAAAAAACTATGTAAAATGACACTCACGAAAAAAATTCGAAGCTCGAAAACTAAAAGAGATTGCGATTTGCGCATGTCATCAATCGATCCAGCATCAATTTTCCTGTCAAAATCATCAAAAAAATATACAGGGTGTATCGGTTAAATTTCTAGGAAATTTGGGTTAAAGTTGAAAAGTATGTAACACGACACAAGAAAAAAAGATTAAGCTCAAAAACTATAAGAGATAGAGGATGGCGCTTGCCATCAGTCGATTCAATATCATTTTTTTTTTATCAAAATCAACAAAAAAATATACAGGGTGTCTCAGTAAAATTTCCAGAAAAATTGGGTCAAATTTGAAAAAAGTATGTAAAATGACACACTCACAAAAAAATGCATTACTCAAAAACAAAAAGCGATGGAGGTTTGCGCATGTCATCAATCGCTCCAGAATCAATTTTTCTGTCAGAATCATTAGAAAAATATACAGGGTATTTTCATAAAGTTTTTAGAAAAACTGGCCAAAGTTGAAAAAAGTATGCAAAATGACAAACTCACGAAAAAAATCCATAGCTCAAAAACAAAAATAATTAATTATAAAATTATACAGTGTGTCTCAAAAAAGACAAGAAATCAGGTCGAAGAAAAAAAAAACGGAACCCAACACTTTCAAGAAAATAGCTCTGAACTCAAAAACCCAATTCCCATTCAATCAATTGACCATAATCTCTCCTGAACGGCAAAAGAAAAAACGCCATCGGATTGTATTTCTAATTTGTTACAGTACCCGATGGTACCTAAGTGCGGCTTTATTACAGGACAGGATCAAAATGTTCTGCCTTGATGACTTGGCATGACGCGTACTTTTCAGTCTATTGTTTTATTCGGTACGCTCGATCTACGAGTCTCCTCAAAAGCTCAATTAATTTATTTCCACTGCACTCGTCAGTACCGCGTATCACTGACAGAACCCGAGATATGGAAGCGATTACAGCGCCGCCGCATCGTAATTAACTTCACTCATATTCGCGCCTGTCGTACTTTTGACAAGTACCGCATTTATGCGCAGTTTCGTCGGACAACCGGGAAAAATGTAGAAAATGCCCTCCACTTCGTTTATCTACAGCATCTCGACGCATTAAACCGAATTATTCGGGAAATGCCGCTTTCGATTAAAGCGCCGCGGTACTTTCAGAAAGAATCAATCGGTTGGAAAAATTCGAGAAAACCGAGATAACAGGCATTAAAACTAATGTAAGTAGCGGGATACGGGGCATAAAATCCTATCTATCAACCTAATAAATACGGTTTATGATGTAGTAAATAGTTTTTGTACATCTCGGGAGTGGTTCTCGGTTAGTACTGAGGAATTTTTTTCATTGGGCTCCACATTTCTTTGGAGGAATTTCACATTTTACCGTGGTACACCTCAGTAGTACCTTCATTCGATGATTTTATTGATAACTCCAAAGTAGTACTTCCGATGACAAAACTCCTCAAATACAAGTTGAAGATAATTTCAAGATGAACATTTTTTATCAAAAAAGTTTTTTGATCGGCATAACGGATTTTGAAATAAACGCGATTAAAAATTGTCTGACGTCATAAACTTTTTTTACATGAGGGTTGGATACTTTCATTGATATTTCACAATCTGAGCCATTATTGACAAAACTCCTCAAACAAAAGTTGAAGATAATCATAAAATTAACATTTTTTGTTTGAAATATTTTTTGATAGGTGCAACGGGTTTTCATATAAATGCGATTAAAAATTGTCTGACGTCATAATTTTTTTTTACCTGAGGGTTGGATACTTTCATTGATATTTCATAAACTGAGTCATCAATGACAAAACTCCTCAGATAAAAGTTGAAGATGATTTTAAAATGAACATTTTTTATTTGAAAAGTTTTTTGATCGGCACAATGGATTTTGAAATAAACACAATTAAAATTTGTCTGACGTCATAATTTTTTTTCAACTAATGGTTGGATACTTTCATCGGTATTTCACAAACTGAACCGTCAATGACAAAACTCTTTAAATAAAAGTTGAAGATAATTTTAAAATGAACATTTTTTATTGGAAAAGGTTTTTGATCGGCACAACGGATTTTGAAATAAACACGATTAAAAATTGTCTGACATCATAATCTCTTTTTACCTGAGGGTTGGATACTTTTAGTGATATTCCACAAACTAAGCCCACAATGGAAAAACTCCTCAAATAAAAGTTGAAGATGATTTTGAGATAAACATTTTTTATTTGAAAAGTTTCTTGATTCGATAAACAAAAACAACCAAAAAAAAAACAGAGGAAATCAAAGAAGACAAGAAACTGTTGAATAATTTGATTTTATTTTTGTTACACGACGTTTCGATCAATATTGTTTCCAATCCTCAGCACCTTGAATCAAACTGCCAAGAAAAGTCCGAAAAAAAATTCCCGCCCATCTCATCCATCTGGGGGGGTTAAAAAAGACAGTCTTGTGCACCCAATGGTACCCCCCACCCTTTTCAACAGGTGCACAGTTTCTTCAAGCATAACAGAGTAAAGCGCTACTCACTGACCGGTACAGTCGGTTGTTGGTCGTTCGACGTACCATTTGGGTTCCCGTTTGACGTCATAGACCAAAAAGTCGCGCATGCCGCTGCTGGTTTTATCGACTGTTAGAGTCTCTCATTGAGTGCGATATGGTTTTGTGAGCTAATTATTGTGACTTTGTGCCTGTGGATTAGCTGATTTTTTTTCTGTGCAGCGTTTTCGAAAAAAAGGTAAGCTTTTCAAGGTTTTGGCTTTTATCTGTTATTTAATGATTTATTGAATTTTTCTTTGTGAATTTTTTTTATTAATTTACCCTTATTGAAAAAAAACAGCATATTTTTATTGGAGGAATTTTATTAGTGCCAATTTTTTTTGCCCTTTTTTTAAAAATAATCAGGAAATCATTAAAGAAGAAGAATTGAGGAATTTTGATAGCTTGAAGATTTTCCGTCTTAAATAATGGCCAAACCATTTTTTTAATTTTAATTTATTTTATAAATTTGTTGAAATTCACTGCCATGAAACTTTCAAAAGTATTCTTATTTCTTCAGTATAAAATGAAAATCATTTTAAAGTGAAGGTACATAATATTAAGAATTGGAAAAATGTTGATTAATAATCAATAATTAATACTAGCTTAAAAGTTTAAAACGAAAGTCAACTTACTTAAATTTAAAAGCAAATAAAGCCATGAAAAATAAACTAAAAAAAAGTATTACAAAATGAGATTGAAAAGGAAAGATTGATTCAAAATAAATTTTACAAGTGAAGGAGAGATATAATCGAATTTGGATTAACTTACTTGAAAAAAACATTTTTACTTGGATAAAACATGGATAATCGATTAAGAAAGGCATGCCTAAAAGTGAGAAACCAAAAAAAAAAACTTTTTAATTTATTAACCAAAAACTAAATTGGAAAAAAATCTTGAAAATAAGGAAGATGATGAATTATCCAAAAACCAATTCAACATTCATTTAAAAAGTGTGGGCAACGATATAAACTGAAAAAACACATCAAGAATATAAATATACAAAAATTAAATGTAAAAAATTGCCAAAAAAACAAAAAAAAAAAATTATAAAGTAAATCAATACAAACGAATATAAAAAAAACAAATAGTATAGAAATAGAAAAGAACATATATACCATAATAAATAAAATGCTTGATAAATAACTCAAGAAATGTTGATAATAATGATGAGTTTTATTGAAAAATACAAACAAAATTAGACAAAATTGATCCACTTATAAAATTCCTCGAGGCCACAAACATCAAGAATGAATCCACCACAAAATAGCCGTAATTTTCCAGCAAGAACACCCGTGTCGAAAAAATCAAAATTCCAAAAACTCCGTATCTCTATAAAGCCGTATTGTATTCCGAATTTGTTATTCATACAAGTGCTATTGTTTAACATTGAGAGCAAAGTGTATCTTAATCTCGTATTCAAAGGAATTTAAAACCTACAGCGCAACAGGGATTTTAAAATTAACGTTTCAAAGTGAAATGTCCATTAACAGGAAAAAAGCGGCAAAACAAAACAAAACCGAAATATGTGAAAGTATTTAGAAGGAAATTTCTTTATTTTTTGCCGGAGTAAAGTTAATAGTTGCTGTTTCGATTTGGCTGAAAGGAGGACGGTTTTTTGGGGGGTTTTTGTTAAGAGTTTTGATTGATTTTACGATTAGAATTTCAATTTGAACACCTGACTGTATGGGGGGATTATTTATGGTTATGCGGGTACGATAAGTGCTTTATGTGGGAAAATTTGCTGGGTTGAAGATTATTTTGTTGCTAGTTTATGGTGTCTATGGCAATGTTATCTGTGGTTGAATTTCTTCAAATATACATGGTGAATTAAGAATGGATCTGACGTCATCAGGTCTTTCCACGTCTGAGTTCGACACTTTCAATGATATTTCAAAAACAGAGCCTCCGACGAGAAAACTTTTCAAATAAAAGTTATAAACAATTTTGAAATTAACATTTTTTATATAAGAAGTTTTTTGATTGGCACAACGGTTTTTGATATAATAGCTATTAAAAATTGTCTGACTCTATAAACCCCTCTCTACCTGTGGGTTGGACATTTTCATTGATATTTAAAAAACAGAGCCTCCGACGAGAAAACTTTTCAAATAAAAGTTATGAATAATTTTGAAATGAACATTTTTTATTAAAAAAGTTTTTTGATTGGCACAACGGTTTTTGATATAATAGCTATTAAAAATTGTCTGACTATAAACCCCTCTCTACCTGGGAAATGGACATTTTCATTGATATTTAAAAAACAGAGCCTCCGACGAGAAAACTTCTCGGATAAAAGTTATGAAAAATTTTAAAATAAATATTTTTTACTTGAAAAGTTTTTTGATTGGGACAAAGGGTTTTGATATAATAGCTATTAAAAATTGTCTGACGTTATAAACCTCTTTCTACCTGAGGGCTGTACATTTTCATTGATTTTTCAAAAACAGAGCCTCCGATAAAAAAATAATTTTTGATAAAAGTTATAAACAATTTTGTAATAAACATTTTTCATTTGAAAAGTTTTTTGATTGGGACAACGGGTTCTGATAAAAAAACTATTAAAAATTGTCTGACGTTATAAACTCCTATATACCTGTGGCTGGACATTTTCATTGATATTTCTAAAATCGAGCTCCTGACAAAAAAAGTTTTTAAATAAAAGTTATAAACAATTTTAAAATAAACATCTTTTATTTGAAAAGTTTTTTTAGTGGGACATTGGGTTTTGATATAATAGCCATTAAAAATTGTCTGACGTTATAAACCTCTTTCTAACTGTGGGCTGGACATTTTCATTGATATTTAAAAAACAGAGCCTCCGACGAGAAAACTTTTTGGATAAAAGTTATAAACAATTTATAAATAAATATTTTTTATTTGAAAAGTTTTTTTATTGTCACAACGGTTTTTGATATAATAGCTATTAAAAATTGTCTGACTATAAACCCCTCTCTACCTGTGGGTTGGACATTTTCATTGATATTTAAAAAACAGAGCCTCCGACGAGAAAACTTTTCAAATAAAAGTTATGAATAATTTTGAAATGAACATTTTTTATTGAAAAAGTTTTTTGATTGGCACAACGGTTTTTGATATAATAGCTATTAAAAATTGTGACTATAAACCCCTCTCTACCTGGGAAATGGACATTTTCATTGATATTTAAAAAACAGAGCCTCCGACGAGAAAACTTCTCGGATAAAAGTTATGAACAATTTTAAAATAAATATTTTTTACTTGAAAAGTTTTTTGATTGGGACAAAGGGTTTTGATATAATAGCTATTAAAAATTGTCTGACGTTATAAACCTCTTTCTACCTGAGGGCTGTACATTTTCATTGATTTTTCAAAAACAGAGCCTCCGATAAAAAAAATAATTTTTGATAAAAGTTATAAACAATTTTGTAATAAACATTTTTCATTTGAAAAGTTTTTTGATTGGGACAACGGGTTCTGATAAAAAAACTATTAAAAATTGTCTGTCGTTATAAACTCCTATATACCTGTGGCTGGACATTTTCATTGATATTTCTAAAATCGAGCTCCTGACAAGAAAAGTGTTTAAATAAAAGTTATAAACAATTTAAAAAAAAACATCTTTTATTTGAAAAGTTTTTTGATTGGGACATTGGGTTTTGATATAATAGCCATTAAAAATTGTCTGACGTTATAAACCTCTTTCTACCTGTGGGCTGTACATTTTCATTGATTTTTCAAAAACAGAGCCTCCGATAAAAAAAACATTTGTAATAAAAGTTAGAAACAATTTTGTAATAAACATTTTTTATTTGAAAAGTTTTTTGATTGGGACAACGGGTTCTGATAAAAAAACTATTAAAAATTGCCTGACGTTATAAACTCCTATATACCTGTGGCTGGACATTTTCATTGATATTTCAAAAACCGAGCTCCTGACGAGAAAAGTCTTTGAATAAAGGTTATAAACAATTTTAAAATAAACATCTTTTATTTGAAAAGTCTTTTAATTGGCTCAACGGGTTTTGATATATTAGCTATTAAAAATTGTCCAACGTTATAAACCTCTTTCTACCTGTGGGCTGGACATTTTCATTGATATTTCAAAAACAGAGTTTCCGACCAGATAACTTCTCAAATGAAAGTTATAAACAATTTTAAAATTAACATTTTTTATTTGAGAAGTTTTTTGATTGACACAACGGGTTTTGATATAAATGCAATTAAACACTCTCTGACGTCATCATCTCTCTCTACCTGGGGGTGGGATACTTTCACAAATATTTCACAAACAAGACCTCCGATGACAAAACTTTTCAAATAAAAGTTGAAGATAATTTCAAGACGAAAATTTTTCATTTGAGGTGTTTTTTGATTGGTGCAACGGCTTTTGATATGATCGCCATTGAAAATTGTCTGACGTCATCAACTCTCTCGACGTAAAGGATGTATAATTTAATGAATAACTCAGGAATGAAACTTCCGATAGAAAACTTTGTTCAACAAAAGTTGGGGACAACTTCAAGATGTACGTTTTTAGTTAAAAAAAAGTTTTTTGATTGGATTAGGCTTCTCTCTACTTTTATGCAATCAAACAAATCAATGATATTATTCTATCGCAACCACATAACCACCTAACCCAGAAAGAATCAAAATTCCTGGTTTCATGTTACAATAGATCCAATCTATTTGCTCTCAATAGATCAACCATAATAACCATCATTTATCCAAATTTAATAACATATTGTTTTCGTGTAAACACAATTTAATTATAACTCCTTTTTTAGACCTACATTTCTGCTGAATGGAGTTTTCGCACTTTAAATCTGCAGGAAGTCTGCTAATTAGCAGTCTATGATATCATAATAGAGGGTTATCGACATAACCTTCGAAAAAGTTCACCTTGAAACTTTACCAAAAAATTTGAATTTTATCTTTTGTGTTTCGGCGGAAATGTGCGTTATTAGCGACGAAATAAATTTGGGTACATTAGCAGGACATATGGGTTTTTGTGGGATAATTTTAATTGCGGGTCTTAATGTCAACATCTGTTGTTTTGAAGATCCTTCTTCATCTGTTGTGTAACAAATGGGGTGTTGACGGGCTTTGTTTCGAAGATTGATTGACATCAGGGGTGGGTCCAATTTATCTTCCAACATATTTGATGATTAGTTTTAATTCTATCAGTGTTTTTGAGTTGGAGGCTCTAATCTAGAGGTATAACAATTTTCAAATATCAAAAGTTTCGTTAAGACTCTCTTTAAAAACCTCTCTAATGCCCCCATCAGCCCATACCTAATCCCCTCAGACTTGTCTCACACTAGGAAAAAAAGCCGTGCGGCGCTTCCCAAGCCCATAAAGTGATCATCAGCAGGTCGTTAAGATATAAAATGTGAGATGTAAGCTCGACGACATCGCATCGAAAGAGACGTAAACTAGTGACTTCTGGTCATTATGGTACTGCTTGGCATATGGTTAGCGCGCGCCATATGAGTCTACCTGGACGCGATCTTTCACTTTTAGAGCTTGTAGTCTGTTGGATTTGTTCGTGACAGATCTGGTACGGTATCTGATCATCTGGTGGAGGGAGGGAGTTTACGTCTTCAATTCACTTTGATAATTAAAATCTCCAAAACAGTGCTTCTGATGATAAACTTTCCCATGTAAAAGATAAAGATAACTTCAAGGTGAACATTTTTTGTCTTGAGAGTTTTTTGATTGGTGGAACTGTTTTTGTTTTAAGCGCCATCAAATTTTGTCCAACGTCATCGTCACTTCCCATCTAAGTAGCGGACAATTTTATTGATAATTCCAAAATAGTACTTCCGATGGCGAAACTCTCTGGAGAGAAGTTAAAGAGGACTTCAAGGTCAACACTTCTTGTCTGAAGAGTTTTTTGATTGGTGAGACCATTTTTGATTTAAATGCCATCAAACTTTGTCCGGCGTCATCATCACTTCCCAACTGAGTAGTGGAAAATTTTATTGATAATTCCAAAACAGTACTTCCGATGGCAAAACTCCTGATACAAAAGTTGAAGAAAACTTCATGTTGAACACTTTTTATATAAAAAGTTTTTTGATTGATAAAACGAGTTTTATGATGAACGTTCTATAATGTCAACATGGTCAATCAACTAAGAACCGGACACATTTATTGATAACTCAAAAATAGTGCTTCCTCTGGCAAAACTTTTCAAATAGAAGTTTTAGAGAACCTGAAGATGAACATTTTTTGTATTGAAAGTTTTTTGATTGGTGAAACTGTTTTTGATTTAAGTGCCATCAAACTTTGTCCGACGTCATCATCACTTTCCAACTAAGTAGTGGACAATTTTATTGATATTTCCATAACAGCACTTCCGATGGCAAAGATCCTAAGATAAAAGTTGAAGAAAACTTCAAGTTGAACACTTTTTACATGAAAAGTTTTTTGATTGATGGAACGAGTTTTATGATAAACGTTCTATAATGTCAACATGGTCAATCAACTAAGAACTGGACAATTTTATTGATAACTCGAAAATAGTGCTTCCGCTGGCAAAACTTTTCAAATAGAACTTTTAGAGAACCTGAAGATGAACATTTTTTGTATTGAAAGTTTTTTGATTGGTGAAACTGTTTTTGATTTAAGTGCCATCAAACTTTGTCCGACGTCATCATCACTTCCCAACTAAGTAGTGGACAATTTTATTGATATTTCCAAAACAGTACTTCCGATGGCAAAACTCCTGATACAAAAGTTGAAGAAAACTTCATGTTGAACACTTTTTTATTTAAAAAATTTTTTGAGTGATGGAACGAGTTTTATGATAAACGTTCTATAATGTCAACATGGTCAATCAACTAAGAACCGGACAATTTTATTGATAACTCGAAAATAGTGCTTCCGCTGGCAAAACTTTTCAAATAGAACTTTTAGAGAACCTGAAGATGAACATTTTTTGTATTGAAAGTTTTTTGATTGGTGAAACTGTTTTTGATTTAAGTGCCATCAAACTTTGTCCGGCGTCATCATCACTTTCCAACTAAGTAGTGGACAATTTTATTGATAATTCCAAAACAGTACTTCCGATGGCAAAACTCCTGATACAAAAGTTGAAGAAAACTTCATGTTGAACAATTTTTATTTAAAAAGTTTTTTGAGTGATGGAACGAGTTTTATGATAAACGTTCTATAATGTCAACATGGTCAATCAACTAAGAACCGGACAATTTTATTGATAACTCGAAAATAGTGCTTCCGCTGGCAAAACTTTTTAAATAGAACTTTTAGAGAACCTGAAGATGAACATTTTTTGTATTGAAAGTTTTTTGATTGGTGAAACTGTTTTTGATTTAAGTGCCATCAAACTTTGTCCGGCGTCATCATCACTTTCCAACTAAGTAGTGGACAATTTTATTGATATTTCCATAACAGCACTTCCGATGGCAAAGATCCTAAGATAAAAGTTGAAGAAAACTTCAAGTTGAACACTTTTTACATGAAAAGTTTTTTGATTGATGGAACGAGTTTTATGATAAACGTTCTATAATGTCAACATAGTCAATCAACTAAGAACCGGACACATTTATTGATAACTCAAAAATAGTGCTTCCTCTGGCAAAACTTTTCAAATAGAAGTTGAAGAGAACCTAAAGATACACATTTTTTGTATTGAAAGTGTTTTGATTGGTGAAACTGTTTTTGATTCAAGTGCCATCAAACTTTGTCCGGCGTCATCATCACTTTCCAACTAAGTAGTGGACAATTTTATTGATATTTCCAAAACAATACTTCCGATGGCAAAACTCCTGATACAAAAGTTGAAGAAAACTTCATGTTGAACTATTTTTATATAAAAAGTTTTTTGATTGATGAAACGAGTTTTATGATGAACGTTCTATAATGTCAACATGGTCAATCAACTAAGAACCGGACAAATTTATTGATAACTCAAAAATAGTGCTTTCTCTGGCAAAACTTTTCAAATAGAAAATGAAGAGAACCTAAAGATACACATTTTTTGTATTGAAAGTTATTTGATTGGTGAAACTGTTTTTGATTTAAGTGCCATCAAACTTTGTCCGGCGTCATCATCACTTTCCAACTAAGTAGTGGACAATTTTATTGATATTTCCAAAACAGTACTTCCGATGGCAAAACTCCTAATAGAAAAGTTGTAGAAAACTTCAGGGTGAACACTTTTTGTCTGAAAAGTTTCTTGATTGGTGCAACGAGTTTTGAAATACAGATCATCAAATTTTCTCGGACGTCATCTCCATCAATCAACGTAGTACGGCATAATTTCACTATATTACTTCCAATGGCAAAACTTATAAAGAAGTTGAAGAAGACATCAAGAAAACAATTTTTTCTTATGAATGGTGGAACAGGTTTGGTTTTAAACACATAAAATCAATATTCGTCCAATAAAAACTAGAAATCAATAGTAATAGGTCGGCAATAAATACCACCAACGTAAAACTATGCATATTAATCACACATTCAAACCAATACCTTCCACAGGTACTAAACGATTGGTTACAAAAGCTCAGCGTGTATTTTTATTCGTCGATATCTACGCACCCATTTATTCAGCGTTGAATGGAATATTGAAACTGATCATACGGAAGCGTTGATATGGAAATCAGACAGGCTTTCGTGCGGCAAACACAATTTTCAATTATCATCTTGAAGTCCGTCCACTGACAACAAACTGTTCACTGATGCATTGTATAAATTAGCTATTATGGGTCGCAGACTAACCATATATCTAATCGCTGCTCGCTGCCAAGGGTTTACTTGCTGATGATATTGCAAATTGGACATTTATTGCAATGAATTGCCTTGATTCTGCACGCTCGTCTCAAACGCGTACAACATCGACGATCTACAGCACGATCACAATGTTTGGCTCGCTTTTTTCAAACTTGAAAAGTCGATGCGCGCGCAATCATGTGTCCGAGAACCGAGAATTAAGCTACTGCAGTATAATAGTATGAAGTAGTCTTAAGAGTAGTGCATACAAGGCCTAAGAGTGAAGTGACAGTTTGACATTGAAAGCAACGTCACTAGTGTCATCTTTCAATGTCAAAGTGTCACTTCACTCTAAGGCCTAATATACACTGCTTCTAAGCCTACTTCATACTATACATACCGTTAATGTTGATTATAAATATTCAGGATAGAATACCCTGAAAACAGTTTTCTTCCATTGTTTTCAAAACCACCTTGAAAAAATCATGAAATTTGGTACGACATTGCATACATTTTTAATGCTTGAAAAGAATTTGAGAATTTTATAACTTTAAGCATATTGGTTTATTGAATGATTTTACTTCATTTCTTATTTCCAAAAAGTTTGGTGATAAAGGGTCATAAGCCTCACAGTGAAAATTAACTTGATATAAAAATTTCAATGAAGGGTCACGAGTGTTTTAGAGTCAACAGTTTCAATAAAACTATCAGGCGTTTGGTATCATTTTTTAAAAAGCCGTAGGTTTAACTGTAAGGTCTGTGACCCTATGTATCAATATAATGAAGTCAACTTCAACTAGAAGGCCTGTGACCCTTTATTGGAATCTTAAATAGTGGTCAATTCTAGCTCGAAGTGTTGCGACCCTTTATTTCAACATTATGAAGTCAACTTCAACTTAAGAGGCCTGGTGACCCTTAATTGAAATGGCCTTTCAAAAAAGTAGTCAATTTAAGCTCTTAGGTTTGTGACTCTTCATTTTGATATTCAAGCTTCTTTAGTCAAGTTCAACTAAAGAGGCCTGTGAACCTTTATTGAAATGGCGCCCTCGGGCTTTTTAAATAGTGGTCTATTTTAGCTCTTAGGTTTCTGACCCTTTATTTTAATATGTAAGCTACTTCAGTCAACCTCAACTAAAGAGGCCTGTGACCCTTTATTGAAATGGTCTTTCAAAATAGTAGTCAATTTTAGCCCAAGGTTTGTGACTCTCTATCCTAATATTCAAGCTACTTTGGTCAAGTTCAACTGGAGAGGCCTGTGACCCTGATTGAAATGGAATCTGAAATAGTGGTCAATTTTAGTTCTAAGGTTTGTGACTCTTCATTTTAACATATTGAAGTCAACTCCAACTAAAGAGGCCTGTGACTCATTATTGAAATGGCCTTTCAAAATAGTAGTCAATTTTAGCTTAAGGTCTGTGATTCCTTATTTTGATATTCAAGCTACTTCAGTCAAGTTCAACTAAAGAAACCTGTGACCCTTCAAGGAAATAGCGCACTCGGGCCCACGACCCACGAGCTTTTTAAATAAATAGTGGTCAATTTTAGCTCTAAGGTTTGTGACCCTTTATTTTAATAAAATGAAGTCAACTTCAACTAAAGAAGCCTGTGACCCTTTATTGGAATAGCGCACTCGGGCCTACGACCCACGAGCTTTTTAAATAAATAGTAGTCAATTTTAGCTCTAAGGTTTGTGACCCTTTATTTTAATATAATGAAGTTCACTTCAACTAAAGAGGCCTGTGACCCTTTAGCGCACTTGGGCCTTCGACCCTTGGGCTTTTTGAATACATAGTAGTCAATTTTAGCTCTAAGGTTTGTGACCCTTTATTTTAATATAATGAAGTCCACTTCAACTAAAGAGGCCTGTGACCCTTTAGCGCACTTGGGCCTTCGACCCTTGGGCTTTTTGAATACATAGTAGTCAATTTTAGCTCTAAGGTTTGTGACCCTTTATTTTAATATAATGAAGTCCACTTCAACTAAAGAGGCCTGTGACCCTTTATCAAAATGGCGCTTGGGCTTTTTGGTTGTCTACTTTTTTTCCAAGAGGTAAACAAATCTTTACAACTGGATAGTTCGAAAAGTAAATGAGATAGTCTTCCGCTCTTTTCACCAGTCGATTCTACATGAGATTCTGTATCAAAATCACTAAAAAAATATACATAGTGAAATTTAGAACTAAAACTGATTTATAGCCGAAATGAATCTCAACTCACACCCACCCGATTTCACTCGTCGAATTTTTCAAAATTATTGAAACAAGGATATGATCAAACATTGTAGCCCCCATCAAGCAAGTCAGATGGGAAAATTTACGACGTGTCCGACAAACTGGGGCGCAAAAATGCCGTTTAACGATAACAGCACTAAATAAATATAGAGATTGAATTTGAATTTATGTGCAGGAGGAAGTGGTATGCGGACTTTCAGAGGCCGTAAATAAGGTATGGGTGCGCAGTTGCTCTCCTACGCTTCGACTAAGTGATTTTGGAGTGGCCATTTTTACATAACATACTTTGCCCCAGTTCACCGGGACAACACCGACATTATGCCCGAACAACGTAAAAATCAACAAACGGTAGATTGACAAGCGTCGTCTTTCAGAGATTGAAATCTCAAGAACATTCCTGCGAGCCGAGCTTTGCATGTATTCGTTGCAAAACCACTACTAAGTAGAAGGTTAAGAATCGTTAAGTGCGTCTAATTATGTATAAATGTTCAAATAAATGCGCATAGAGTGGAAGTCAATGGGAATTAGATCGGGCCGAGTGGCAGGACTGGGCTCGCTTGTCACTTTGAATTGTGGTAATATGCCTTTGGTGTCACTTTTATTTTGCTTCTTTATGTTTGCGTAACTGGGTTATTCGATCTTGGAAAATATCACTAGTTTGATAGAAATCATATCTACTATTCCGACCAAAAATTCATTTACTGATTGACATTCTACAAGATTTTTCCCTCTTTCAAGATATTGTTAAAAGTCTACACTTCCAGGTCATTTAACTGAAATAACAACAAAAACCTTGATTCCAATTCAAAAACATTTCAAATGAAAGTTTGTCCTCAGTTGATTGTCTACAATATTTGTTTGAGCAATTTTTTCCTCAAAGGTACCACTTTCAAGATATCGTTAAAAGTCTACACTCATTGGATACAGAGGAAGATGGCGTCAGGCAAAATTTGATGTCAAGAACCGTACCCTTCGTCCAAAAACTCTTCATGTCAAAGTTGTTCAATGGATGATTATCTACAAGATTTCTTTCAACAATTTTTCCCTCAAAGGTACTACTTTCAAAATATCGTTAAAAGTCTACACACATTGGTTATAGAGGAAGATGACGTCAGGCAAAATTTGTCAGCAGTTATATCAAGAACCGGAACCCCAATCCATAAACTCTCTGGATAAAGTTGTTATCTGGTTGATTGTCTACGAGATTTGTCTCGACTGTTTTTCACTTGGAGGTACTCCTTTCAAGATAATCGTTAAAAGTACTTTTCTAGGTTATATTTTACAGCAGTTACCAATCAAGAAACTCTTAGGATAAAAGTGGTTATCTCATTAATTGTCTACAAAATTTCACTCATTATGCAAAACAATCGTCAAAATCTCATTGACAGTAGGCCGTATTCTTTTGGTTCGCCTCAGAACTCTTGGTGTTTTTTAAAATATAAAAGATAATCAACGAAATCGCATTGACAGCAGACCGTATTCTTTTGGTTCTACACCAAACTTTCCGTGTTTTTCAAAAGAATTGATCAAATAAACAAAACAATCAACGAAATCGTATTGACAGCAGACCGTATTCTTTTGGTTCTACACCGAACTTTCCGTGTTTTTCAAAAGAATTGATGAAATAAACAAAACAATCAGCGAACTTTCCGTGTTTTTCAAAAGAATTGATCAAATAAACGAAACAATCAACGAAATCGCATTGACAGCAGACCGTATTCTTTTGGTTCTACACCAAACTTTCCGTGTTTTTCAAAAGAATTGATCAAATAAACGAAACAATCACCGAAATCGCATTGACAGCAGACCGTATTCTTTTGGTTCTACACCGAACTTTCCGTGTTTTTCAAAAGATTTGATCAAATTAACGAAACAATCAGCGAAATCGCATTGACAGCAGACCGTATTCTTTTGGTTCTACACCGAACTTTCCGTGTTTTTCAAAAGAATTGATCAAATAAACAAAACAATCAACGAAATCGCATTGACAGCAGACCGTATTCTTTTGGTTCTACACCGAACTTTCCGTGTTTTTCAAAAGAATTGATCAAATAAACAAAACAATCAACGAAATCGCATTGACAGCAGACCGTATTCTTTTGGTTCTACACCGAACTTTCCGTGTTTTTCAAAAGAATTGATCAAATAAACAAAACAATCAACGAAATCGCATTGACAGCAGACCGTATTCTTTTGGTTCTACACCGAACTTTCCGTGTTTTTCAAAAGAATTGATCAAATAAACAAAACAATCAACGAAATCGCATTGACAGCAGACCGTATTCTTTTGGTTCTACACCGAACTTTCCGTGTTTTTCAAAAGAATTGATCAAATAAACAAAACAATCAACGAAATCGCATTGACAGCAGACCGTATTCTTTTGGTTCTACACCGAACTTTCCGTGTTTTTCAAAAGAATTGATCAAATAAACAAAACAATCAACGAAATCGCATTGACAGCAGACCGTATTCTTTTGGTTCTACACCGAACTTTTCGTGTTTTTCAACAGAATCGATTAAATAAACAAAACAATCAACGAAATCGCATTGACAGCAGACTGTATTTTTTTGGTTCTACACCGAACTTTCCGTGTTTTTCAAAAGAATTGATGAAATAAACAAAACAATCAACAAAATCGCATTGACAGCAGACCGTATTCTTTTGGTTCTACACCGAACTTTCCGTGTTTTTCAAAAGAATTGATCAAATAAACAAAACAATCAACGAAATCGCATTGACAGCAGACCGTATTCTTTTGGTTCTACACCGAACTTTCCGTGTTTTTCAAAAGAATTGATCAAATAAACGAAACAATCAACGAAATCGCATCGACAGCAGACCGTATTCTTTTGGCTCTACTCCGAAATCTCTGTTTTTGACATACACGTGAAATAAAATTAGCGTTAAACTCCTTAAAAAATTGAAGAATGATCTTATAGTAGGATGAAAAACCAAAAACAATTATTGCCGATAAAAAGTGGAATAAAAGCAACAAAAGTACAGCTATTTTACGGCATGCATGATTAGATCGATTGATTTTCTCACACCTTAAAGAAGATCAACGAATGGAGCGTAACTTTTTTCAAATGAACCAATCAACAATGTAATTTATGAGTTTTGGCACTGGCTTCTTCATCAGCATCATGATAAAAAGTACCCCACAACTTTCCCTTCTAAGGTACTTACGTCACCCAGCAGGAAAACCAATAAGAACAGCGACAAGACCGTTCAGGTATTTTACAGAGATTAACTGCCTTATTCATGTAGTAACAATAAATTGGCAATAGATAATGTAATTACACGTTTCTTTCTGCCATTAGAAGCGATTTATTTCATGTGGGTGTGTCAATTGTATACGGCCACAATATATCTTGCGCTCGCTGAAATTCTTATATTTGAGCTGAATTGATTCACGTACGATTATCACTTACGTCGCACCGCCCCCTGCGATCATCCGATAACTTTTCACATGAGAACGCACCTGTCTCAGGAATTACTCATTATAGAGTGGATTACTCGCATTTTATCGGGGATGAATTGCGTTCGTTGCAGGATTAGAATCTGCTGATTTGTGCGATACAAATGCGTGCGAATAAATTCCGTTTTTATCTCGTTTTTATAGCAAATACCAATTAGTAGCTGCAGGAATTTATGACTGTTTCGTGCATATATAGAGTACGGCTATCATCACTTAATTCAGTTTTCGTGTTCTTCACTCATCGATCTGCTCATCAATCAACGCTGATCACGATAGAGGACATGCCGACTGCTGTTGCGGTAACTTTTCTGCAAGTGCTGATCGAAGGACGTGCATAAAGTACCATCTACTAATTAACTGACGTTTCGTAAAGTTTTTCTATCGTCTTCACTTTCGCTTAATGGAAGTTGAACAAGATATCGTTTATTGTCGGTAATGACGTTTCTCAAAGGTACTCTTTTCAAGGAATTTCAGTAATCGTAGGTTAGAACATTAAAAACCAAAAAAAAAATGTGAATATAAAAATAATCAATCAGACTTTACTGCCACTTTTTGGAATATTAACAGGTCTGGACGGCTCAAACTGATCCTCGAAATCTGAGTACAGCTCTGATAAATGTGTTGTGTGCCGGGTCATATGATTTATGGATCGTTCGACCAATCAGAAGGCTGCTCGAGATTTTGGGGAAGCTGGCAGTTTGTTTTGATATATTTTTTCGTTTTCGTTCAACCACTTCATTGCATGTCGAAAATTGTTAAAATAGAATCAAGTCAACTTTGTTCGTTGCACAGTGATTTTTATTTTGTATCTCGAAAAAAAAAGATACGAAAACATATCTAAGCTGAAAAGGAATTTTCAGCCGCTTCAACAAAATATAAATTTTTTATAAAAACAAAGTGACTAGACTAGGGTAATGTCGGGTAAATTGTACCACTTATCATATTTTCCTCAATACCTCATTGGTTCAAATTAAATGAATCAATAAACTAACATCATTTCATGTTTCCATCAAAACGTACAATGAAACACTTAAATAAATACATACTAGAAGTTTAGAATAATAAGTTTTTAACAAAAATGTTGTAAACGGTACAATTTAGCAAACCAGTTTGGTAAATTGAACTATTGGCGGCATTGGATTTCTGATGTCATTGAAATAATTAAGCAAACAAAGTATTTTATCCATCTAAGACAGTATTTGATAACCTTGTGGGATATGACTAAAAAAGAAAACATGAGCTTGGTAAAATATTTCCGGTTCAATTTTACCAACCATGTAGTGGTTCACATTACCGAACAGATATGACTGACAAAAATTGTTTAGTTTCTTCAAAGAAGGTCAGATTAAGTTAAGTTTTACTCGTGTATAATCTTGTAAAATGACCGATAATGCCATTCCAACTACCAAAAATCGATCATTTTCACAAAAGAACCTTATCTTAGAATGTCTAATAGTGTGTAAACACGTCTGATTGGTAAATACAAATTTAAAATTTTACGAGAGATCGACACTGAATGCTTTTGACATTTGATGGCAAGAGGTGTCAAACACACTAACCAGACGGCACTAGAAGTTCAGAATTTGATAAATATTGAGGTAGTACAATTTGAAAACTGGTACAATATACCCGACTTCACGACACATTTTCAAAAGTACATTTTCTAATTGAATGCGTGTTTGGAATTACCGCCTATCATTAAGTAACATCCTGTACAAAAATAAAGGGTCAATGGAGCTCTAGAGTTGAAATCTATTTCGTTACATAAAAAGCAAGAATTTCAACAAAGGGTCACAAAAAAAAATTATTATGACTTTCTATCACAAATCTGCCGTAATAATCGAAATAATAAAAGATAATGTTTTGATGCAAGGCCTGTGACCCTTTATTGAAATTGAAATTGCTTTAAATATAAAAGTCAGTTTTGATAAATTACAAGGCCTATAAACCTTCATAATTATACAGGGTGCCACAGATTCGAGTGCATGCATGGGGATCTCAGTTATAATAAGAGATACAGGGTCGATTAAATGGTTGCAAAGTTGCGCATTGTTATGCTCAACAAAATGCCGTTTTGAAATTTAAAAAAATCCGACTACTTCCGAAGATATTCGAAAAAAAAACGAAATTTCGCAAAAACGTTATTATTATTTCCTGAGTTTATTTGGGAAGATATTGTAAAATGAATTACACTTTCTCACTGACACTTTTTCTTCTCTACAAGATGGCGGTATCAAATTGAAAATCTGACGTTTCGTCTTTGAGCGGCCATCATCAAGTTCATTTTTTTAAATACGGACCTGGTTTTTTTTTTTTTTTTAATTGTCTTTTGACTTCCTTAATGTATTGAGGTATCGCAATCGTCGAAAAAAATATCTACTCAACTACCTGCACAACTAAACAAGCCTAATTAACCGAACCAAAATCGAAATAACATCCAATAACGATACATTTGATGAAATTAAATTAAATCCACAAATGACATGGAGAATGAAAAAAAATCATATAAAAAACTGATTCAATTTCTGCGAAAGTCTTCAAAAATATTGCCATTTTAACAAAGTATTGAAAATAACAATGATTGCTGAAAAATAATTGAAAATATTATACCCAAACTAACCCAAACTAACCCAAACTAACCCATTGCTCTACACCCTCATCTAATCACCTCAATGCCTCAAGGACGTCAAAAGATAACTAAAAATAAAATAAAAAATCCAGGTCCGTATTTAAAAAAATGAACTTGATGATGGCCGCTCAAAGACGAAACGTCAGATTTCTAATTTGATACCGCCATCTTATAGAGGAGAAAAAGTGGCAATGAGAAAGTGTGATGCATTTTACAATATCTTCTCAAATAAACTCAGGAAATAATGATAACGTTTTTGCGAAATTTCGGTTTTTTCCGAATATCTTCGGAAGTAGTCGGAATTTTTCAAATTTAACCGACCCTGTATCTCTTATAATGACTGAGATCCCCATGCATGCACTCGAATCTGTGGCACCCTGTATAATTTGAATAAAAGATAAACTTTTCAATCTGAGGCATGTGACCCTTTATTGAAAATAATTTCTATAATAAGTCAGTTTTTTCAAAAACCCAAAATTTGTCGAGTTCAAACAAACAACCCAAAAGTTCCATTTCTTAATTGTTATCAGGAAACACACGTGAATCTGTTTGCTACTATGGCGCCACCTGAGACCAAAGTCAACCACATTTTTTCCCAAAATTTCAGGAGATTTTTGATGGATCTGGCAACGTCGCATATGCATTTAACATGGAATTTCAAATCCCCTGGCGCTTTTCCCTAAATTTTAGGTTTTTTTTTCCGTTAGATAGATCTAGCAATACCGCTCGCAGCCGGCAACAGTGCCCTCACAGAAATCCAGGGATCAACGCTACAAAACATTCAAATGTCAACGTCACTTCAAACCATAGACTTAAAATAACAAGATACGTAACGCCTATACCTTTAGCATTGAATGTTTTGGTCCCAACACAATGATGATAGGCCAGTTTTGTTTTTGTTTACTTACCGGTGAAACGCCCGATTTTCGCCTGTTTTTTTTTCTCTGGCCACACACTACACACTTTTTAGGCACTGTTTATCAATTAAACACTAAATCCCGCAATTTAGAACAGACAGAGCAAGATATTTCTGAATAATTGAGAAATAAGCAAACTATAAACGCATTAACATCACTTAAGCGGACGTTTGTAAACAATGCGTCAGCCGGTTCGTCCTCAAAGTTGCGACCAGATGTTGCCATATTTCATAATGAAATGTAGAGCTTCATACAAAAGTTCCCATTCAACAATGTTTTTAAACGACAGAAAAGTCATTTGTGACGGAAAACTGAGAATACGGAATTATAGGTGTTTAAGATTGATGATTTGGTAGTTGAATTAAATTATTTTCGCCGGTATTTTTCATAAAGCTCTAGAACATTAAGAGCACATGACAACGGCGCTGAAATAAAGTAAATAGCTTCATGAGGGAGATGTTGGGGTTAGCAATATTTGTTTTGTTACTTGTCTTATTATTTTAAGTCTACAAACTTGTTCAAACAAACAACCCAAAAGCTCCATTCCTTAATTGTTATCAGGAAACACACGTGAATCTGTTTGCTAATACTATGGCGCCACCTGAGACCAAAGTCAACCACATTTTTTCTCTAAATTTCAGGAGATTTTTGATGGATCAGGCAACGTCGCATATGCATTTAACATGGAATTTTAAGTCCCATGGCGCTTTTCCCTAAATTTTAGGATTTTTTTTTCGTTAGATAGATCTAGCAATACCGCACGCAGCCGGCAACAGTGCCCTCACAGAAATCCAGGAAGCAACGCTACAAAACATTCAAATGCCAACGTCAATTCAAACCATAGACTTAAAATAACAAGACACGTAACGCCTATACCTTTAGCATTGAATGTTTTGGTCCCAACACAATGATGATAGGCCAGTTTTGTTTTTGTTTACTTACCGGTGAAACGCCCGATTTTCGCCTGTTTTTTTTCTCTGGCCACATACTACACACTTTGTAGGCACTGTTTATCAATTAAACACTAAATCCCGCAATTCAGAACAGACAGAGCAAGACTTTTTCTGAATAATTGAGAAATAAGCAAACTATAAACGCATTAACATCACTTAAGCGGACGTTTCTAAACAATGCGTCAGCCGGTCCGTCCTCAAAGTTGCGACCAGATGTTGCCATATTTCATCATGAAATGTAGAGCTTCATACAAATGTTCACCTTCAACAATGTTTTTAAACGACAGAAAAGTCATTTGTGACGAAAAACTGAGAATACGGAATTATAGGTGTTTAAGATTGCTGATTTGGTAGTTGAATTAAATTATTTTTGCCGGTATTTTTCATAAAGCTCTAGAACATTAAGAGCACATGACAACGGCGCAGAAATAAAGTAAATAGCTTCATGAGGGAGATGTTGGGGTTAGCAATATTTGTTTTGTTACTTGTCTTACTATTTTAAGTCTATGCTTCTTACCATATGGCAAATGTTTAGCGACGATGCCAAATCTATCTATTAAAAAATCTCTAATGAGGGCGTTGTTGGCGGCTGCGTGCGGTGTTGCCAAATCTATCTATCAAAAACTAATACAATCGAAAAACTAATAAAATAAAAGTTGTACTCTGGTTTATTATCTACAAGATTTATCTGCGCAATTTTGTTGCATATGTCAATTCGTTGATTACTTTAGTGTGACGAACTAAATTGAGGTTGAAACTTTTTCAGGTTCCTCCATTAAACCCGATTTTTTCTACACCTTTAGGCAGGTAAATAATGCGAGTTAATCGTAGAGCATGTAGCACTGTGATTGGCATCTCCACCACACAATCTCCACAACCTGTAATCAGGTCTTTCCCGCAGACACAAAGTGTTAAAACACAATCAACAATCACCGGTAGCTGAAAACGAACAATTTAAAAACCAATATCAAGCACAACAAAAGCCCGATGAATCGATATGTTTATTCAGCGTATTGGTTTTAATAACCGTCGTGCGGTTTTTGTAATTTTCAATTGCGGTCTGCGTCTAATTTCACTCAAATTACCGGCTTCAATTTCCTCTTAGCCTATTTTTTGGATAATTGTGGCATTCGGTGGTGATGGTGATGGTGATGGTGAAACCATTAGGAAAGGATTTGATGGCGTTCCCTTTCCCTTTGAAAAGTGATGTGACCGCGCCGGATATGAGCAAGGCTTTTTATCACAATTATTACGTCGGGACATGTTCGGCCAAGTCGAAAAAAATCTACGGTTTTGTTCGGTGTCGAATAAGGTTCATCTGGTCCACTGGCTCGCATTGTAATCGCCGTCCGGCTTTTGTTTATTTCTCACGGAATCGGCTACGAAATGACTTTATTGGACTTGAAGAAATTATGCACTAATGAACATAATTCAAAACATATTCAAATGCGAGCTTGTCAATCACTTGAATGGCGACTTAACACGTTCGCTACAAGTACGTGCTCGGCATTGCAACCATTCAGACGGGGAAATATTTATTATTATCTCATTTTATCAATCAATCGATTCTGTTGGAATTCTTACATCATTGACATTTAGATGTGTGATGACAATTTCACGCTCTTCCATTTTGAACCATGATGGTATAGGTAGGTACTCTCAGATAATCTCTATAGAGAATTACATCCATACCAGCATCAGCCACAAGGCAATCTAAAACCAACACAACCATTTACCAAAGTGTGTTACGCTGGCAGCTATCAAGCCAAGCCATCTAAATATTTCAAAGTAATATGGTGCATGGATGCCAACTGGTAATTTCCCACTAATACACGCTATTCTGAGTTCGTTATGGCGTACCCGGAACCTTTTTGGTGACCTTGATATGGCACTGACTCATCAGAAATCATGGCAAAGCACGACGGCTCTAATTGCAAAGGGTTGGGTTCTTGGGTTCCTGACGAGATGTCGGTAGTTCGACCAGCAACGGTACCGGGGTCAAGCGGGCTCTGAATCTGACCAATCACGTGATGGAATGCACCATAAAAATTATTAATTAGGGATTTTCACACTTTCTAAAAATTTACACAACTGGCGCAACCATGTAAAAATGCGTGATTGCTGTGTTACGACATTGTTTGTTCATTTTGTGAAAAAGTTTTCGTGTTTGTCTGTTGGGTAATCGAATGGGAACTAATCTAATCGATTATACTGGGTGTTTCATAAAACATGTTGGGTGATTCCGTTTTCTATACAATCACACAAAAATACATTGCATAAACTTTCAATCACTGAAAATTTCAAAATTGTTATCAAGGGCGTGATGTAATTTATTGAAAGATCACACGATTTTTATTATTTTAACGCAACTTTAATCAAGGGTCACAGGCCTTAGAGTCATAAGTGTATCTTTTGATAAAATAGTTAGGCATTTAGTTGTCTATTTTATCATTTTATTAAAAGATTTGTGATAAAGGGTCATAGTTCTCAAAACTCAAAGTATCAATCACCAAAATCCTTTATCAACATTTTTTTAGAAACAGGTCCGAAGTTTGAATAGTTAATAAAATGTGGCCTGTATACAGGATGTTTCCTAAATAGTAAGATAAATTGCGGTGAATCGACATATTTTGACCTCGGGGATATATGGTAGAGTTTTTTGCGCACCTTTTAGAGACACCCTGTATAAATATGGGTTCGTATCAAAAAGTTTAAAAAAACCCGGATACCAAGTTTTACCCCAATTTTTAAATTATCATAGACTTAATTTGAAAAAAAGGAAAATTAAATTAAAACTTTAACACCCGGTAATTCGAAAACGAAGAACTTGCGGACCCATATTTATATGAACTTTCATGTTTATTTTTGGCCTCTGAAAACGTACCTGTAGTATTGACATTTTCTCATGAATCACCCCGTATAATGAAGGTAATTTTAACCAAAAGGCCTGTGATCCTTTCTTGAAACTGCTCCCTTTTGTATGATAAAATCAATTTCAACTTTAAGACGGATTGTGACCCTTAATGGTACGATAGTCAATTTTAACCGTGAGGAAGAAAATCATTTTCAACTTCCAGATGGATTGTGACCCTTCATTGAAATGAACTTTATACGATGGTAAATTTAACCGTGAGCCTTGTGACCCTTTATTTTTATACAATAAATCAATTTCAACTTCAAGACGGATTGAGGCCCTTGATTGAAATCAATTTTATACGATAGTCAATTGTAACCGTAGGGCTTGTGACCCTTTATTTTTATACAAGGAAGTCATTTTCAACTTCCAGACGGATTGTGACCCTTTATTGAAATGGCGCCCTCGGACCTACGGCCCTCGAGCTTTTTATACAATAGTCAATTTTAATCGTAAGTCTTGTGACCCTTTATTTTTATACAATGAAGTCAATTTCAACTTCAAGACGGATTGAGACCCTTGATTGAAATGGCGCCCCCGGGACTACGGCCCTCGGGCTTTTTATACGATGGTCAATTTCAACCGTAAGGCTTGTGACTCTTTCTTTTTATACAAGGAAGTCATTTTCAACTTCCAGACGGATTGTGACCCTTTATTGAAACAGCGCCCTCGGACCTACGGCCGTTGGGCTTTTTATACGATAGTCAATTCCAACCGTGAGGCTTGTGACTCTTTATTTTTATACAAGGAAGTCATTTTCAACTCCAAGACGGACTGTGACCCTTTATTGAAATGGCGCCCTTGGGCCTACGGCTCTCGGGCTTTTTATACGATAGTCAATTTTCAACAATAAGGCTTGTGACCCTTCATTTTTATACAATATAGTCAATTTCAACTCCAAGACGGATTGAGGCCCTTAATTGAAATGGCGCCCTCGGGCTTTTTATACGATAGACAATTTTAACCGTAAGGCTTGTGACCCTTTATTTTTATACAAGGAAGTCATTTTCAACTTCCAGACAGATTGTGACCCTTTATTGAAATGGCGCCCTCGGGCCTACGGCTCTCGGGCTTTTTATACGATAGTCAATTTTCAACGGTAAGGCTTGTGACCCTTTATTTTTATACAAGGAAGTCATTTTCAACTTCCAGACGGATTGTGACCCTTTATTGAAATGACGCCCGTGGCCCTACGGCTCTCGGGCTTTTTATACGATAGTCAATTTTCAACCGTGAGGCTTGTGACCCTTTATTTTTATACAAGGAAGTCATTTTCAACTTCCAGACAGATTGTGACCCTTTATTGAAATGGCGCCCTCGGGCCTACGGCTCTCGGGCTTTTTATACGATAGTCAATTTTCAACGGTAAGGCTTGTGACCCTTTATTTTTATACAAGGAAGTCATTTTCAACTTCCAGACGGATTGTGACCCTTTATTGAAATGACGCCCGTGGCCCTACGGCTCTCGGGCTTTTTATACGATAGTCAATTTTCAACCGTAAGGCTTGTGACCCTTTATTTTTATACAAGGAAGTCATTTTCAACTTCCAGACGGATTGTGACCCTTTATTGAAATGACGCCCGTGGCCCTACGGCTCTCGGGCTTTTTATACGATAGTCAATTTTCAACCGTAAGGCCTGTGACCCTTTATTTTTATACCAGGAAGTCATTTTCAACTTCCAGACGGATTGTGACCCTTTATTGAAATGGCGCCCTCGGGCCTACGGCCCTTGGGCTTTTTATGCGATAGTCAATTTTTAACCGTAAGTCTTGTGACCCTTTATTTTTATACAATGAATCAATTTCAACTTCAAGACGGATTGATGCCTCCAATTGAAATGGCGATAGTCAATTTTGACTGTAAGGCCTGTGACCCTTTACTGACGCTTTCGGGCTTTTCAAATCTATTATAAAAGTGAATTCGCATTACAAGGCCTGTGACTCTTTATTTTCATATAATGAATCCAAATCGCGCCCCTTTTTATAGAATAAATGAGGCCAATAATCCCTTATCACAGAGACCTGTTTTGGAAAATTATTGATATGAATACAAAAAATGTAATCGTGTAATTGTTCTATAGCTCGTTTCATGCCCCTAACTACAATTTAAATTTTTTGAATTCTAATTCTAATTCGATGCCAACGTCTAGGGTCTCCCGTTTAATTGCTCATCGAACTCTTTTCGACTTGATCGCCCAACTAAACCAGCAACCTTTTGCAGATCAATCATTGATAGTGCAATGATTACAATGGAGTGTCAGCCAGGAGGTCATGGGGGGCACCTGGGACACTCCATGCTCATGGACCCAAACAGTGCCATGCATCAGCAGGATCAGGATCACAAAAAGAAACGTGAGTATTGACGAAATTGCCGCCCTGTAATAATGGCTAATTGCATCGATATTGCTGCTGCGAGATTTACGGGTTTTGCTGTCGGGTTTTGATTGATTTTTGGTTTTATGGGGGGGTTATTAGAGTAAGCACTTTGGGGAGTTTTGTTGTTGTATGTTATATAAAAAAATAATACAAAAATTGTATTTAACATCCTGTAACTAAAGACAAAAACAACAAACCATGGTATTCCCCATAAATTGAATCTTTGCCATACAAAAAGTAATTTAGACCAAACACAATTCAATTACGTTTATGAATCGATTTTTTCCCAATGGATGCTGCAGAAATAATCAATTATTAACGGGAATATATTTTTCAAAGTTTTTGTCATACATTAGAAAGCTGCAGTGAAACCATTATTCATTAAATTATGTAAAACATCAAAAACTATTGTGGTTTTGGAGAAATATCGACATTATTAACGTGGACAGAAATGATTTCAGGTGACGGAGGGTCGCATGTAGGATCATCAACTGACGGTGAGTATTTTTTAAAATTCCTTTAAAATGTCCCCGTTACAGTTTTGCTTCGTTTATTATGCGTAGCAAATGCGCTCATAAATTGTCTCTAATGCGTTTCTACAATTAATATGTGACATATATGCTGTCATATTTTCATTATAAACTAATTAAGACTAGACACTATCTTGCACACGGTTTCAAATAAACTGGAATTTATTGAAGCTGGTTTCTCGGTTAATTGTAAGAATGCTGATTTTGATAAGAATTATGAAAGTTGGTTTGATTCGAAGGTCCAAGAGAGGACAGAAGTTATTTCCTGGTTTTGAATAGCGAGTCAATTTAACGGAAAATTTCCGTTGTTGAATTTGATCATTGAATTTTCTTCCGAAATCTTTGGAAAAAATATACGGGGTTTCAAAAAAAAATGCAATGGAAAATCAGCCTGTGACCCTTTATTATTATACAGGGTGTTCCGGAACAGGAAACTAAGGGGGTGATTTTATGTGACAAAATAATTTTGGTAAGTCATATAACGAAATTTATAAATCTCAATATTTTTCGACTTACCGGCACTCAAAGATCAATTTTTCAAATCGACATTGAATTAACTAATGTCAAAAATAAATTGCTTTCTATAAAATGATAACAAGGCAAATACAACTTAAAAACAAAATAAGTCAACAAAAAACAACACAAACAAAAATCTTCAAAAACAACAACAAAAACATGAAAAAACGGAGTCTTGTTTCTGTTGTTTTTATGCTGTTTTTTGTTGTTTCTGTTGTTGTTGTTGTGTTATTTTGTGTGATTTTTCTTTTTTTTTCCTTGTTATCATCTCATTCAAAGCAAATTATTTTTCATATGAGTTAGTTTAAAGTCGATTTGCAGCCAAACGGTGAGATTTATCGACTTGGACAAAGAGTACATTTTTTGTTTGGTCTTTCCCAATCTTCAAAAAGGCGTTGTTTTTGAGAAATCAGTCGAAACAAAGAAGATTTGCGAAATATGAAATTTGGATTTAAGGTAAAGAGCCTTCTAGGAGCAGAGTAGGGAAATGACTTTGTTTCGTGACACCCTGTATAATCAAGCCAAGTTTAACCCTGAGGCCTGTGACATTTTATTGAAATGGCGCCCACGGGCCTACGGCCCTGGGGCTTTTTATATAATAAAGTCAATTTTAACTCCTAAGGCCTGTGATACTTTATTGAAATGGTATACAATAAAGTCAATTTTAACTTCAAGGCCTTTGACCCTTTATTAAAACAGCGCCCTCGGGCCTACGGCACTGGGGCTTTTTATATAATAAAGTCAATTTTAACTCCTAAGGCCTGTGATACTTTATTGAAATGGTATACAATAAAGTCAATTTTAACTTCAAGGCCTGTGACCCTTTATTAAAACAGCACCCCCGGGCCCACGGCACTGGGGCTTTTTATATAATATTGTCAATTTTAACTCCTAAGGCCTGTGATACTTTATTGAAATGGTATACAATAAAGTCAATTTTAACTTCAAGGATTATGACCCTTTATTAAAACAGCGCCCTCGGGCCTACGACAATGGGGCTTTTTATATAATTAAGTCAATTTTAACTTCTAAGGCCTGTGAAACTTTATTGAAATGGTATACAATAAATTCAATTTTAACTTCAAGGCCTGTGACCCTTTATTAAAACAACGCCCTCGAGCCTACGGCACTGGGGCTTTTTATATAATAAAGTCAATTTTAACTCCTAAGGCCTGTGATACTTTATTGAAATGGTATACAATAAAGTCAATTTCAACTTCAAGGTCTGTGACCCTTTATTAAAACAGCGCCCTCGGGCCTACGGCACTGGGGCTTTTTATATAATAATGTCAATTTTAACTCCTAAGGCCTGTGATACTTTATTGAAATGGTATACAATAAAGTCAATTTCAACTTCAAGGCCTGTGACCCTTTATTAAAACAGCGCCCTCGGGCCTACGGCACTGGGGCTTTTTATATAATAATGTCAATTTTAACTCCTAAGGCCTGTGATACTTTATTGAAATGGTATACAATAAAGTCAATTTTAACTCCTAAGGCCTGTGATACTTTATTGAAATGGTATACAATAAAGTCAATTTTAACTCCTAAGGCCTGTGATACTTTATTGAAATGGTATACAATAAAGTCAATTTTAACTTCAAGGATTATGACCCTTTATTAAAACAGCGCCCTCGGGCCTACGACAATGGGGCTTTTTATATAATTAAGTCAATTTTAACTTCTAAGGCCTGTGAAACTTTATTGAAATGGTATACAATAAATTCAATTTTAACTTCAAGGCCTGTGACCCTTTATTAAAACAACGCCCTCGAGCCTACGGCACTGGGGCTTTTTATATAATAAAGTCAATTTTAACTCCTAAGGCCTGTGATACTTTATTGAAATGGTATACAATAAAGTCAATTTCAACTTCAAGGTCTGTGACCCTTTATTAAAACAGCGCCCTCGGGCCTACGGCACTGGGGCTTTTTATATAATAATGTCAATTTTAACTCCTAAGGCCTGTGATACTTTATTGAAATGGTATACAATAAAGTCAATTTCAACTTCAAGGCCTGTGACCCTTTATTAAAACAGCGCCCTCGGGCCTACGGCACTGGGGCTTTTTATATAATAATGTCAATTTTAACTCCTAAGGCCTGTGATACTTTATTGAAATGGTATACAATAAAGTCAATTTTAACTCCTAAGGCCTGTGATACTTTATTGAAATGGTATACAATAAAGTCAATTTTAACTTCAAGGATTATGACCCTTTATTAAAACAGCGCCCTCGGGCCTACGACAATGGGGCTTTTTATATAATAAAGTCAATTTTAACTCCTAAGGCCTGTGAAACTTTATTGAAATGGTATACAATAATGTCAATTTCAACTTCAAGGCCTGTGACCCTTGATTAAAACAGCGCCCTCGGGCCTACGGCACTGGGGCTTTTTATATAATAAAGTCAATTTTAACTTCAAGGATTATGACCCTTTATTAAAACAGCGCCCTCGGGCCTACGGCACTGGGGCTTTTTATATAATAAAGTCAATTTTAACTCCTAAGGCCTGTGATACTTTATTGAAATGGTATACAATAAAGTCAATTTTAACTTCAAGGCCTGTGACCCTTTATTAAAACAGCGCCCCCGGGCCCACGGCACTGGGGCTTTTTATATAATATTGTCAATTTTAACTCCTAAGGCCTGTGATACTTTATTGAAATGGTATACAATAAAGTCAATTTTAACTTCAAGGATTATGACCCTTTATTAAAACAGCGCCCTCGGGCCTACGACAATGGGGCTTTTTATATAATAAAGTCAATTTTAACTCCTAAGGCCTGTGAAACTTTATTGAAATGGTATACAATAAAGTCAATTTTAACTTCAAGGCCTGTGACCCTTTATTAAAACAGCGCCCTCGGGCCTTCGGCCCTCGGGCTTTTAATATAATAAAGTCAATTTCAATTGTACCGGGTGTGTTGATAAAGTTTCAAAAAAAACTTCTAAAATTGATTTTTCAAAAAAAAATCATAATTTGAGAACAAAAAAAAAAACAGGTTTGCGCATGTCACCAATCGATTCAGCATCATTTATTCTGTCAAAAACATTAAGGAAATATACAGGTGGTTTCAATAAAATTTCAAGAAAAATTGGGTCAAAGTTAAAAAAAAAATGAAAAATTACGCACTCAAGAAAAAAATCGTAACTTAAAAACAAAAAGAGATAGAGATTTGCGCATATTATCATCAATCGGTTCAGCATCAATTTGGAAAAATATACAGGGTGCTAAGGAAAAATGTAGTGGAAATGTCAAAAAAATCATAACTCAGAAACGAAAAAAGAAGACGAATAAGAAAATCAATAGCATAAGAAAGAACACGTAAACAACTACTATTACCATTCATCACAGCACTCAATTGAACCCCAGCAATCCAACCCAAACTAACGGTACCATTCAAACAACCAAACAAAACAAAAACCCCCGCAAAAAACTAACTTTTCAAAATCAATACGCGCTCAGGCCAATCAATAATTGCCACCCAACAGGTTGATGTACGGCACCGTGGTACGAATCCGCACAACCGATAATCATACGAACTTTTGCAGCGGACCAACTCATGATCGACCACTGTTGACCCATGATGGGTTGCAATTTTCCTTTGGACGTTCGCCTTTCATGTATGGGATTACTCAAAATGGGATTCTAGAATTTATGACCAAGAGTTATTGCCATGCAGAAAGTATAGCGTGCGGGATACACCCTGTATACTTTTTAGAACTTTGGCTCAAGTTTTTTTTGAATTTAACCAGAAAAACGCTTTATGCACATATATTTTTTTGATAATTATGACGAGCTCAATGAAAAAGTCGTACGCTGGGTTTTTGTTCCAATATAGTCGTTCTCACTGTATTAAAATAGAGGGCCTGAATATTTTTGTGAAATAAATGTACGCCACTGACTTTGTTGTGATTTTTATTTTTTTTCTAGGATGAAACATTCAAAAATACACCTTTTTGCCTCTTGGATTTTTCTCATATCCAGCCTAGTTTTCGAGAAAAACTAAAATTTTTCATACACCGCAAAATATTTTTATTTTTTTTAAACGGTTAAAGTATTTAAAACATGACAAACGAAGCCAGATACGAAAAAAAATTAAAAGTCAAAAATTTGGTTGCTTCATTAAAAGAAAAACTAAAAATTACAATTAAGTCAGTGGGGTAAATTTTTTTTCAAGTTCATCACCCTGTATCTTGAAAACGATACACGCACGCAATCAGTTAACACCCTGTATAATGAAGTCAATTACCATTCTCTAGATTTTACTGGTACACCCTGTACACTCTTTTCAACATTGGCCCGATTTTTTTTTGAAATTTAATTTTAAAAGAAAGTTTGTATGTATATTTTTTTGTTAATTATGACGCGCTTAAAAAAAAACTCGTATGAGTTAAATCGGGAGGTTTGGGAGGGGCGCTCTGAAAATATCTTGAAGAGGAAGCTTTGAGGAGTAGTTCGTGTTGATTTCAGTTTTGTAGGTCTAGTACGTTACTCCCTAGTGGACCATGAACTTTGGAATCTGTTTTACCATCACCATTCTTCACGGGTTAATAAAAAATTCGTAGAGGCTAGATAGGGAGATTTGGGAGAGGTGCTCTGAAACTATCCTGAAGAGGAAGCTTTGAGGAGTAGTTCGTGTTGATTTCAGCTTTGTAGGTCTAGTACGTTACTCCCTAGTGGACCATGAACTTTGGAATCTGTTTTACCATCTTCACGGGTTAATAAAAAATTCGTAGAGGCCAGATAGGGAGATTTGGGAGAGGCGCTCTGAAACTATCCTGAAGAGGAAGCTTTGAGGAGTAGTTCGTGTTGATTTCAGCTTTGTAGGTCTAGTACGTTACTCCCTAGTGGACCATGAACTTTGGAATCTGTTTTACCGTCATCTTTCTACACGGATTAATAAAAAATTCGTAGAGGCCAGATAGGGAGATTTGGGAGAGGCGCTCTGAAACTATCCTGAAGAGGAAGCTTTGAGGAGTAGTTCGTGTTGATTTCAGCTTTGTAGGTCTAGTACGTTACTCCCTAGTGGACCATGAACTTTGGAATCTGTTTTACCATCTTCACGGGTTAATAAAAAATTCGTAGAGGCCAGATAGGGAGATTTGGGAGAGGCGCTCTGAAACTATCCTGAAGAGGAAGCTTTGAGGAGTAGTTCGTGTTGATTTCAGCTTTGTAGGTCTAGTACGTTACTCCCTAGTGGACCATGAACTTTGGAATCTGTTTTACCATCACCATTCTTCACGGGTTAATAAAAAATTCGTAGAGGCTAGATAGGGAGATTTGGGAGAGGTGCTCTGAAACTATCCTGAAGAGGAAGCTTTGAGGAGTAGTTCGTGTTGATTTCAGCTTTGTAGGTCTAGTACGTTACTCCCTAGTGGACCATGAACTTTGGAATCTGTTTTACCGTCATCTTTCTACACGGGTCAACAAAAAATTCGTAGAGGCCAGATAGGGAGATTTGGGAGAGGCGCTCTGAAACTATCCTGAAGAGGAAGCTTTGAGGAGTAGTTCGTGTTGATTTCAGCTTTGTAGGTCTAGTACGTTACTCCCTAGTGGACCATGAACTTTGGAATCTGTTTTACCATCTTCACGGGTTAATAAAAAATTCGTAGAGGCCAGATAGGGAGATTTGGGAGAGGCGCTCTGAAACTATCCTGAAGAGGAAGCTTTGAGGAGTAGTTCGTGTTGATTTCAGCTTTGTAGGTCTAGTACGTTACTCCCTAGTGGACCATGAACTTTGGAATCTGTTTTACCGTCATCTTTCTACACGGATTAATAAAAAATTCGTAGAGGCCAGATAGGGAGATTTGGGAGAGGCGCTCTGAAACTATCCTGAAGAGGAAGCTTTGAGGAGTAGTTCGTGTTGATTTCAGCTTTGTAGGTCTAGTACGTTACTCCCTAGTGGACCATGAACTTTGGAATCTGTTTTACCATCTTCACGGGTTAATAAAAAATTCGTAGAGGCCAGATTGGGAGATTTGGGAGAGGCGCTCTGAAAGTATCCTGAAGAGGAAGCTTTAAGGAGTAGTTCGTGTTGATTTCAGCTTAGTGGGTCTAGTACGTTACTCCCTAGTGGACCATAAACTTTGGAATCTGTTTTATCGTCACCATTCTACACGGGTTAATAAAAAATTCGTAGAGGCCAGATAGGGAGATATGGGAGAGGCGCTCTGAAACTATCCTTAAGAGGAAGCTTTGAGGAGTAGTTCGTGTTGATTTCAGCTTTGTAGGTCTAGTACGTTACTCCCTAGTGGACCATGAACTTTGGAATCTGTTTTACCATCTTCACGGGTTAATAAAAAATTCGTAGAGGCCAGATAGGGAGATATGGGAGAGGCGCTCTGAAACTATCCTGAAGAGGAAGCTTTGAGGAGTAGTTCGTGTTGATTTCAGCTTTGTAGGTCTAGTACGTTACTCCCTAATGGACCATGAACTTTGGAATCTGTTTTATCGTCACCATTCTACACGGGTTAATTAAAAATTCGTAGAGGCCAGATTGGGAGATTTGGGAGAGGCGCTCTGAACTATCCTGAAGAGAAAGCTTTGAGGAGTAGTTCGTGTTGATTTCAGCTAGTACGTTACTTCCTAGTGGACCATGAACTTTGGAATCTGTTTTACCGTCATCTTTCTACACGGGTCAATAAAAAATTCGTAGAGGCCAGATAGGGAGATTTGGGAGAGGCGCTCTGAAACTATCCTGAAGAGGAAGCTTTGAGGAGTAGTTCGTGTTGATTTCAGCTTTGTAGGTCTAGTACGTTACTCCCTAGTGGACCATGAACTTTGGAATCTGTATCACCATCAACTGCTTTTACGGGCTAGATAAACCATTCGAAGGAGTCAAATCGGGAGGTTTGGGAGGATCGCTTCATAGAAATATCTTGAATAGGGAGCTTGTGGGAGTAGTTCGTGTTGATTTCAGCTTTGTAGGTCTGACAAGTCACTCCCCACTAGGCCATAAACTCAGAAATCTGTTTCAGCATCAACTGTTTTTACTTTTTACGGACCCAATAAAAAATTCGTAGGGGTTCAATTGGGGTTTAAGGGGGGCACTCTTTAAATATCTTGAAGAGGGAGCTTGAATGAGTAGTTCTTGTTGACTCCACCTTTGTAGGTATGTTGCATCACCCCCCAAGAGACCATGAACCTATTTTACCATCATCTCTTTGATCTATAAATGTTTTGACACCAACAAACGTGTAGGTGTGTCAAACCCCATCTATAATCGCATGCAAAACCGAAAAGCAGTTGGCTTTTTAATGAACCCATAATTCACATACCAAACATACCAAAAATAGTCGAATCGCCCACAAGCCGTTTACCAACAAGCCGTCCAGCCAATCGGCACGCAGTAAACAAGTGGTAGAGCTGAATTTATTGGTCCTAATGACAGCTGTAAATATGCGAAAGTATCGTAAATAATCCAATTTGTGTACGCAATGGGCTTGGCAAAGAGGCTTTAGCGCCCCGAAATTGATTATTAATTTACAGACTCCATCCTAGCAATTAACTCACATTGCTTCGTCTGATTTTTTAAGGTGATCACGGTCTATCAGTATTCCGCGTGGTAACGTGTTAAGTGACAAAAGCTTATCTAGCGCACTACTACAAAGTACATGTGACAAAGTGACAGCGTTTTCATTAAATTGCCTTGTAGAATGACCAGCGTTTGATTAAGTAGCGCTGATAAGGCATCTTTTAATTTGTTCTTGTATCCTGTTTCAGTCGTTGTATGTTGATTGAAGTGGCTGCAATGGATCATGATAAATTCTTATTATGGTTCGTGATAGATCAGAAACACTGAACATTGATTTTAGTACCTAAAGAGACGAAAGCGCTTTACCAACACACAAGGTCAATTATCAGTTCCTAATTGCAAGAAAAGACTCGCATTTGTTCAGTAATTAGAGTGCGTAGCCGAGATGTGGCCGCAAGATACCAATACAAGAATGTTTAATTCAAGCCAACACACACAAGTGTAAATTTCGGATGTCAATCTGGGTCAAAAACCCTTGGGTTTCCACACACCATGCAATCGTATCTAACCGATAATTTCGCCAAAGTACCATTTAGCCGCAAATTTCATAGAACGGAAAAAGTCGCCTTGATATGGACTCGAGCTCGTGCTATACCAAAAATGAAAACAATGCCACTAAGTATGTGTTTTGCAATCGGACAGAGGTCACAAAGGATTGCATGCGTACTACTATTAAGTGGCCGGTTTTTTCTGACTGCGCAAGTACGGCTTGCAGACAACTGGAAATTAAATTCTTCTTACCCCATGGTTTTAAGGCATGGGAGATTTATGCTGAAATTGCTCGGGCTCGATGTTTGCTCAGCGATTTTTCGCATAAATCTTCCATTGGAAAAAGTTTCGTACGTCTCAATTCATGACCTACCACACCGGGTTAATGTATCTGGGAGTTTTTGCATGGTACTACTTGCGGATTTAATTTCACTTGTCGTTTAACTTATCTTACAAACTCACCACAAAAATTTTATGTTTTATTGGATAACACCATTGCAAATTTTCAAGAATAAATGCCTATAAAATATTATAAAAAACAACACAACATAAATAATAAATTCAAAAATGAACCAGAAACCTACAAAAATCAAAATAAACCAAAAAATTAACTCACATACAAGACCAGGATTATTGTATTTTTTATTCATCTCTATGCATGGTGCATTCTGAGAAAAATCGTTCCAAAATTGAAATTCTAAGAAACCTAACATTATCACTAATAACTTCATACCTCAAAAACAACAAGAGATAGGTCGTCGCGCATTGGATTCAGCAATCAACATGAAATTTCCCATCAAAATCATGGTTGAACATAAAACAACTTTGCCAAAAGATCAGTCATTCTCCAGCTTAACGGCGAGCACGTGCACAAACATCCGAGCAGACTATTTACACGCTTGTGCTCGTGCTCGTGCCCGTTGAATGTCGCGTTGAACGAAAGTTTGTAAACGCACTTATAAAGCTCATTTTCAAGATATCCGAATTAATCTTGTGTACGTTTTCGCGAAAGTCCTTTCTCTTTTTTGAGTTTTTTTTTAATAATAATTATTTTTCTATTTCTCTGGTGCTTTTATCGATGAAATAATCATGGCACTTTCGCACAATAAAAAAACTTTTTTTTTGATCAAAATCATCAAGAAAATATACAGGATGCCAATGAAATATTTAGTGGAAAATTAGCCTGCTACCCTTCATTTGTATACAGGGTGTTTCAAAAACATGTTGCAAGACTTCAAGGGGTTATACCTTACACAAAAATATTTCGATAGACCCCAGATTGTCCAGTCCGAAAGTTGATATCAAAAGGATACAGGGTGTCAAAGTGGTTTTCTGATTTTTTTTATAACTTTTGAAATAATCAAGTTATTTTGATAAAATTTGGTATATGAGGAATGTTTGATATGCGAAATTCAAATCTGACCTTGATTTGGCTCTTACTTTCACACCTTTTCACTCATTCAAAAAGTCATAACTTTTTTGTATGCACTCGTATACTTTCTTTTTTTGTCAAAAATTTGATAGGATAGGAGTGACCTTTTTCAAGATATTTTCACTTAAATTAATCCATGTAGTGTGGTTTTAAATGGAAGATTTTGAAAAAAACACATAGGTGGCGCACAAAACGGCGTTATCATGCTAATTTTGACATTTCTTTCTTTTAAAAAAAAAAAATAAACCTAATCTTGTGTTTTTTTTTATTTTATTGTTATTTTTTATTTTCCATTCTTTTTCGAAAAGAAACATTGGACATTGAAACAACTGTCAAAATCATCATGATAACGCCGTTTTCAAAGCCACCCACGATTATTTTCAAAATTTGCCATTCAAAACCACACTGTATTATTACTTTAAGTGCAAATATCTGGAAAAGGGTTACTCCTAGCTACTCTTACAAACTAAACCTTTCTTATGTAAATATCACGGAAACATCAATTTTTCGATAAAAAAAGAAAGTACGAGTGCATACAAAAAATAAATGGCCATTTGAATGAGTTAGAGGTGTGTAAGTGGCGCCCCCTATAAGTAAGAGCCATATCAAGGTCAGATTTGAATTTCGCATGTCAAACACTCCTCATGTAACAAATTTCATCAAAATAACTTCATTATTTCAAAAGTTATTTAAAAAAATCAAAAATTTAAATTTAACTTTGATATACCCTGTATCTCTGTCAATATCAACTTTCGGAATAGGCAAGTTGGGTTCTATTGTAATATTTTTGTGTAATTACACCTTACAGTTTTAAAGTTTGGCAACATGTTTTTGAAACACCCTGTAGAATCTAATGAAGGCAATTTCAACATGAAGGCCTGTGACCCTTTATTGAAATGGCGCCCTTGGGCCTACGGCCCTCGGGCTTTCTATAGAATGAGGCCTGTGACCCCTTATTTAAATAGTGCCCTCGGGCCAAGCCGTCGGGCTTTTTATATATTGAAGTCAATTTTGATTGTTGGTCCACTCTGCAGCTGAAAATAAAGGGTCACAGGCGCTTTCTCACTTAGTGATAAAGGGTTATAGACCTACAGTTAAAATTGCCTTTATTATATAAAAAAATATAATTTTTTTTATAAAAATATATTACATATACCCATAAACATATTATTTTATAAATCATATAGAGTTCTTTTATACATATTATAATGAAATCAATTTTAACTGTAGGGCTGTAACCCTTCACTACTAAGGCAAACAGCATTTTTCAATATTCACCAATAATAGATGTGGTTTAAAAAAAAGTCATAACCCGCAAAAAAAAGATGAAGCTTTACGCTTCCGAGCATCCTTTTTTCTATCAAAAATGCCCTTTGACTATATAGTCAAAAAAAACACCAAAGAAATATACAGGGTATTTTAGTAAAATTTGAAGAAATATTGGGTAAAAGTAACAAAAATATGAAAACTGAAACACTCACGAAAAAAATTCAACTCTAAAACAGAAAAAGATATAAAGATTTGCGCGGGCCCGGGCAACCCATATACACACTTGTGCTCGTGCTCGTGCCCGTTAAATGTCGCATTGGAAGCTCATTATCAAAATATCCGTTTCTTTTGTGCATTTATCGATAAAAAATATAATGACAGCAAAATCGCAGATGGATGTCCGAAAAATAACCTCTGCGAGTTTTTTATAGTACAACTCCATGAAGTGAGTTTTTTCAGTGGCGCACTAAAAGTACTTCAAGTCGTTAAACAAACACATCTGAAATGTCCCACTCAATTGAAATCAATACAATAAGATTTTACGAGTTGACAACAACAATCCCAGTAAATGGGTTATTGACTTTAAGCATGTCATACGTAAATCGAGAGTAACCTGAACACCAGCAGTACTCTTGTCGACCACCTCCAGTACTCTCGTACGAATATACAACATTGAGATCAGACAAGTGTAATGGCCACTGTACAAGGTGTTCGGTTATAAACAAATTTACGGTGCCATTCAGTGCGATCGGGTTGCTCTATAAAATTCAAATTCGGCAACAACGTGAAAGGACGCAGTATAATAACTCTCATGTACAGCGGATATTAAATCTGACCAACATTCCTTAATTAACTTTACTTTAACTGACCATAAAGAAAACGTACAATAATATCCTGCTCTCCATTTCACGCAATCTTGGCGTTGAAAGCTGAAACGCGTGCCACAATTGAAAACATTTTCGTTTTTGATAAATGGCTTTTTGTGTGGCCGGAGGCGCCTACATTTTTCCCCTCAACTTTTATTGATGGTCTTTTGATCCGGTACTATCATGCAATTATTAGGCAATTGTATGGAAAGGGTACTCGTTATGGGAGTAATTGGAATGGCATCGTTGGATGATCGATGACTACTGGGTGACATGCTTGGGGTCATTGCTGGTCACGATGGTCTTCTTTGTGCAGGTTTAAAGTCGGGTGTAGGTTTAACATAATCTTTAGTTCCCCATCACTAAATCCGTTGCGTGCAGGAAATTCAAGCTTGTCATTTCCATCATAAATAAATAAATATTCAATACAACATCAGCCAGACAGGTTGCGCCAGTTGTTGATGTAACAACGCATATCTCAACAATATATAAATCCAATCCATGCATGCTCGCGGATTTTTGCCCAACAACAAAATGGTACAAAGCCCATCATTCTTGGCGGAAGACAGTCAACAACGAACGAGACAACAGCGTATCATAAACTCGTTCACGACTTTTCCGACCATCACGTTTATCAGCCCAATAAGGTACCTTTTAGGAAAAAATCCATTCGAATTTTCACCCACAACTATGATTGAACCAGCTATTCATTAGAAGCTTAGAACATTAAACGAATAGAAACAGAATCCTGTCGAATTTGAGGCAATGATGCCAAATACCTGTGACCCTTTATTGAAATGTATCTCTAGGGCTGTATACAGGGTGTTTCATTAATTTTGCGAAAAAATTCAGGGTGAGTTTTCCCACTCAAAAATAATTAGAAAACTTTAAATAAAGGTGTGTCCGGAAATGCTTCGTTACAGAGCTACAGGGTGTTGAAGTTTTATTTTTATTTTTGTTTTTTCTAAATAATATTTGAACCAATATCTATATTTCCATAAAAATCGGTGTTTGAGGGTTTCTTTTTATGCGGAATTCGAATTTTATCTCAGTTTGGCTTTAACTTGTAGAGGGCGCCACCTACACTCATTTGTCCCTACATGTACAGCCATAACTTTTTTGGACGTAACCGTATGACATATTTGAGTGAAAAAACATATTTCTCCTTTATTTTTATGCAAAAAAATGCATACTTGTTAGAAGTCGCTACGTGGGACCATTTTCGAAATTTTTGGATTTGAAATAATTAATACATGGGATTTTGAAATTATGGCGAAGGTAACCTGCTAGAAGTTATAACATATTACGCATTAATGCTTCATATTTTCATTGAAAAAGATAAAAGTCGACTTGTGTGTGATGTTATCAACAACTTTCATGCAAATATTATTTAAACAAAAACAAATAAAAAAACTGAAAAAAAATAAGTTAAATAATAACTTTAACACCCTGTAGCTCTGTAACGAAGCATTTCCGGACACATCTTTACATGAAATTTTCTATTTATTTTTAAGTGAGGAAACTTATCATGTATTTTTGGCACTAGCAATGAAACACAATGCTCGCCCATAATTTCATTATCATATGTATTCATTATTTCAAATCTAAATATCTCGAAAATGGTGGCACGTAGCGACTTCTATGCCTTTTTTGCATAAAAATAAAGGAGAAATATGTTTTTTCACTCAAATATGTCATACGGTTACGTCCAAAAAAGTTATGGCTGTACATGTCAGGACAAATGAGTGAAGGTGGCGCCCTCTACAAGTTAGAGGCAAACTGAGATAAAATTCGAATTTTGCATAAAAAAAAAACCCGCTAATACCGATTTTTATGGAAATATAGACATTGGTTCAAATATTATTTAGAAAAAACCAAAATAAAAATAAAACTTCAACACCCTGTAGCTCTGTAACGAAGCATTTCCGGACACACCTTTATATGAAGTCTTCTCATTATTTTCAAGTGGGGAAACTCACCCTGAATTTTTTCGCAATATTAATGAAACACCCTGTATAAAAAAAATAATTTGAAAAGTGAGGCCTGTGCCCCTCATTGAAATGTCGCCCTCGGGCCTAGAGCCCTCGGGCTTCGTATATAATGGAGTCAATTTGAACTCAAAGGCCTGTGACCCTTCATTCATTTGGCGCCCTCGGGTATATTTTGACTCTAAGGCCTGTGACCCTTTATAGAAGTGGCGCCCTCGGGCCTACGGCCCTCGGGCTTTTTATACTATTAAGTAGATTTTAGTTGTTTTTCCATTTTGTCTACATTAATTTATCAAAAATAAAAATAGGCTTGAATAATTTGAATTTGTTCCAACCTTCACTGAATGAAATTAAAAGGTCGCAGGCCCCACTTAGTAAATAGGGGTTATAGCTCTAGAGTTAAAATTAACATTCTTATAAATGTATCTATAAAAAGCCCGAGGGCCATAGGCCCAAGGGCGTCATTTTAATGAAGGGTCACAGGCCTCAGGGGTTGAATTGACTATTATATAAATAAAAAATTCATTATATATATAAAAATATATTATAAGGATAGGTATTGAATAAAAAGCCTGAGGGCCGTAGGCCCGAGGGCCCCACTTTAATAGAGTGTCAAAGTCAATTTTAACTACTAAGTGAGACAGCATTTTCAAGTATTCACCAATGGATTCAGCATCAAATTTTCTTCCAAAATCATCAAAAAAATATACGGGGTGTGTTGATAAAATTTAAAAAAAAGTCAGATCAAAGTTTGTGAGATGTTGGATGTCCATGGCATCTTTGTTCTTAACCATAGATTTCCAATCAAACTCCCAGTTAAAGTGTGAAGATTTCTTCGAAATGACTGGCCATTTTCGACAAATTGTCTCATTTATTTCCGATAGAAATGACGACTGTATAAGGCAAGTTAATCTGAGTGGGTTTGGTAGCTTGTGCTGTTGTGATAACAGCATTGCTTTTTCCAAGTGCCACTTTGTCAAATGTTGGGCATTTATGAGGTGAAGGTGGAGATTGACTTGTTAGCTTGTTGCCTTGTATGGGTTAAATGATTTCTGGGTGCTTTATCTATGTTTGAAGCGGTTTGTGGGTCATTTAACATGTCTGTTAGTTGGATTTTTATTTGAAGTTTCTCATATTTACATGGGACATGTGAAAAATTAGGTGAGAGTTCCTCTTCTGATTATCCTCCTCACATCACCCCATGACCTCCTAATTTGTCCCTTATGAATTTTTTATTGGACGATGTACAAAATTATTTGAAAAAAATTGCCCAAGTTCATGAGGTTATAGGGAAAGAGTGCGAAGGGCTGGATCACTCAAATTCACATGAGTTACTCTTAGAGCCTTCCTCTTCTGATTATCCTCCTCAGATTACCCCTAAACCTCCTCATTTGTCTCTTATGAATGACAATGTACAAAATTATTTTTAAAAAATTGCTAGAATTCATGGGGCTTTAGGAAGTGAGTGCGAAGGGTTGGATCACTCAAATTCACATGAGTTTCTCTTGGACTCTTCCTCTTCTGATTATCCTCCACAGATTACCCTATAACCTCCTCATTTGTTCCCTATGAATTGTTTAGTGGACAATGTACAGAGTTATTTTGGAGAAATTGCCCAAATTCATGGGGTTATAGTGGGAGAGTGAGTAGGGCTGGATCACTCAAATTCACATGAGTTACTCTTGGTGAGTCTTGGACTCTTCCTCTTCTGATTATCCTCCACACATTACCCTATAACCTCCTCATTTGTCCCCTATGAATTGTTTATTGGACAATGTACAATGTTATTTTGAAAAAATTGCCTAGATTCATGGTGTTATAGTGAGTGTGTGCGGAAGGCTGGATCACTCAAATTCACATGAGTCACTCTTGGAACCCTACACCTCTGATTATCCTTTTCAGATTATCCCATAACCGCCTCATTTGCCTCTTATGAATTATTTATTGGACAATGTACAAAGTTATTAAAAAAAAAAAACTGCCTAAATCCATGAGGTTATAGGGAGTGAGTGCGGAGGGCTGGATCACTCAAATGCACATGAGTTACTCTTGGAACCTTTCTCTTCTGATAATCCTCCTCAGATTTCTCCATAACCTTCTCATTTGTCCCATAATAATTTTTAATTGGACAAAGTACAAAATTATTTAAACATAATGCCTAAATTCATGAAGTCATAGGGAGTGAGTGCGGAGGGCTGGATCACTCAAATTCACAGGAACTACTCTTTAAACATTCTTCTTTGATAATCTCTTAGTGCGCAACTCCCAAAACAGCCGATTTTCCTGTAATGATTTTTTTTTATTGACGGGCCCTTAATCACCATTTACTTCATGGAGTTCTACGCAATGACATTCTTCTTTGATGTTCTCTTGGTGCGCAACTTCCAAAAATACCAATTTTCCTGCAATAATTTTTTTTGATTGGCAAAAACAGACCAGCGTGAAAAATCACAATTTACTACATGGGGCCCGACGCAACGAGTTGATAGGGCTGGACCGTTGAAAAACAAGTTTTTCTTAAAAAAATGCCCTTTGATTTTCTCCGAGTGTATAACGTCCAAATCTGCCGATTTTCCTGTGATTAATTATTTTATTGACGAAAATAAAGAGGTGTTGAAGAGATCACAATTATATTACACTGTAAACAGGCAACCTTGATATAAGGTTTGCGCATTGACAGTTTCAGTGCGGCGTTGCCGGACTGTAATATTCGGGGGCGATTTTAGTCACATTCACCCAAGTAAGAAGGAATAATGTCAAATGAACTTTCGAATAAATAATGACAATTATTGTTGAATGCAGTTATATTATTCACGAAATAAATTTCAATTTGGCAGACAAGCGTACCGTTAACAAAAATTCCAGTCCTTCAATATTTGACATGAAATGGCATTAAAATTTGAAAAATCCGTGTTTACGGCAACAGTCAGTTCAATGGTAAAAGCAGAAAATAATCCTCAGCCTTACCATAGAATTGTACGTAGAAAATTAGCATCAACAGTGACCGAATGAGAGCGAAACAAAAGCAAATGGAAAAAGAGAGCCAAGTCCGGCTGCAGCAGGCAGCAGTGTAGGAGGCGACAGCATGCCTAATTAACGGTATTCAAAATTATCAGCATTAGAAAGTGCTTTGGCAGCATTTCAGTCGTTTCTCATTCTCGACTTACAGTTCCGTGTATATCGCACAGCCCCTGTACAAAATGACAGCAATATCGGCGATCTCAGACAATTTATATTAATTAAAAGATCTTAATTGATCTTATAAAGCGTGTCCGTATTAGTTACGGTGCAGAAAAACGACAAGCGTTGTTATGTCGAAGATCATGACCCACGTGTTGTAGATCTCTATCGCAGACTCATGCGATCGTCCAGAATGGATTTCCTTTCACTGGCGGGGAAAAAAATCATAAAGTGAGTCGTAAAATGTGATTTTAGTACATATGTGAACAGATAAACGATCGAATGTCAAACAAAAGTCGATAGGATCTTTTCAGGAGTACGTTTAATGTTTGTTTAAACGACTTTATCGCTGATCGCGATTGGGCAATGATTTTCGTGTGGCGATCGTGAGCCGGACATTTTGCTTGTCCTATTAGTGTCATTCGCTTGATTGAAGGTGGGGCTATACTAACAAATTGCCCAATAGTTAACTATACATGTATTTTGATACTAAATGATATACTTTACTTTATACGCAAATGAAGCAGCTCCAGAAAACGTCGATAATAACGTAGCGGTTTCTGTGACATTATATGACGTCACTCCGCGTGCCAAGATGGTCAAACTTGAGGTAAATCCGTTACAGCATTAGATTTTTTTTTTTTCGCTGCGGGATTATAAAGAATGGATCGTTTTATTCCCTACAATTACTCAAAACTGGTCTATCTTATGTACAAACAATTTTCTTATCCTAATCCATCCTATAGAGGACAATTTTGAATCAGTTGATTCAGCAGGAATTTGTCTATAATGTTCAACAAAAAAACTATCATAAGTGGATTCAGATTTTTTCTATATTATTCAACGAAAAAATGATACACAATTTGAACAAAAATGAAATTAAAAAAAAGTAATCTTCTGACTCAGCTAAATTAAAGAATGCATATCTACCAAAATATCAGAGATAACATCTTAAGTCTTGCACCATCAGTGGATTCAGGAGGATTTTTTCTATGATATTCATCGAAAAAAAATCTTACGGAGAAAAACTTGAGAAAAATGAGATTCAAAAAACTTATAATCTTCTGACTAAGCCAGATTAAAAAAATTCATATCTTTCGATATTAGAGATAGGGTCTTGAATGTTGCATTAGTGAATTCAGCAGGGATTTTTCTATAGTATTCTTCAAAATAAATGTTAGACACACAGGAAAAAAACCTGAAAAAAATTAAATTAAAAAAATGAATATCATCTGAGAGAGCTCGATTAAAAAAATTACATCTTCCGAAATATTAGAGATAGTGACTTGAATTTTGCACCAATGGATTTAGCAGGATTTTTTCTGTGATATTCATTCAGAAAAATGTCAGAAACGTCGGACAAAAACTTGAAAAAAATTATATTAAAAAAAATGATCATCTGACAAAGCCAGATTAAAAAAATCTTATCTTGCGAAATATTAGAGATAGCGTCTTGAATCTTTCACTTATGAATTCAGCTGAACCTGTTCTATGATATTCATTAAAAAAAAATTGTTACACACTTTGGACAAAAACTTTAGAAAAAGGAAATTAAAAAAAAATAATCTTCTGACAAAGCTAAATTAAAAAACTCATATCTTCCAAAATATCAGAGTTAATATCTTAAATCTTGCACCACGTGGATTCAGAAGGTATTTTCCTATAATATTCATCGAAAAAAATGCTACGGACAAAAACTTGAGAAAAATGGGATTAAAAAAAATTATAATCTTCTGATTAAGCCGGATTTAAAAAATGCCTATCTCCCGATATATTGAATCTTGAATTAGTTAATTCAACAGGAAATTTTTCTATTGTATTCATTAAAATCAATGTTACACACACTGGACAAAGACCTGAGAAAAATTAAATCGAAAAAATAGTAATCATCTGACAAAGCTGGATTAGAAAAATTATATCTTCCGAAATATTAGAGATAGTGACTTGAATCATGCACTACTGTATTCAGCAGGATTTTTTATATAGAATTCATCCAGAAAAATCTTAGACACGTTGGACAAAAACCTGAGAAAAATTAAATTAAAAAAATAATAATCATCTGACAAAGCTGGAAATTATATCTTCCAAATTATTAGAGATAGAGACTTGAATCTTGCCGTAATGTATTCAGCAGGATCTTTTCTATAGAATTCATCCAGAAAAATGTTAGACACGAACTTGAGAAAAATTGAATTTAAAAAAAAATGTGAACATCTGGCAAAGATGGATTAAAAAAATTATTTCTTTCGAAATATCAGAGATAGCGTCTTGAATCCTGCACTTATGAATTCAGCTGGATCTTTTCTATAGAATTCATCCAGAAAAATGTTAGACACGTTTGACAAAAACTTGAGAAAAATTGAATTTAAAAAAAAATGTGATCATCTGGCAAAGATGGATTAAAAAAATTATTTCTTTCGAAATATCAGAGATGACGTCTTGAATCTTGCACTCATGAATTCAGCTGGATCTGTTCTATTATATTCATCAAAAAAAATGTTACACACTTCGGACAAAAACTTGAGAAAAAGGAGATTAAAAAAAGTAATCTTCTAACAAAGCTAAATTAAAAAATTCATATCTTCCAAAATATCAGAGATAACATCTTAAATCTTGCCTAGTGGATTCGGGAGGATTTTTTCTATAATATTCATCGAGAAAAATGTTACGGACAAAGACTTGAAAAAAATTAGATTAAAAAAATTACAGTCTTCTGACTAAGCCGGATTTAAAAATTCATATTTTCCGATATATTAGAGCGACTTGAATCTTGCACCAATATAGGATAGGAATAAGCAGGATTTTTTCGAGAATATTTATCCAGAAAAATGTTGAAACGTCGGACAAAAACCTGAGAAAAATTAAATTAAAAAAATGGTGTTCATCTGACAAAGCTCATCAAAAAAATTATATCTTCCGAAATATTAGAGATAGCGACTTGAATCTTGCACCAATGGATTAAGCAGGATTTTTTCTAGAATATTTATCCAGAAAAATGTTAGAAACGTTGGACAAAAACTTGAGAAAAATTAAATTAAAATATATGGTAATCATCGGACAAAGCTGGATTAAAAAAAATTATATCTTTCGAAATATTAGAGATAGCGTCTTGAATCTTGCTCTTATGAATTAAGCTGGATCTGTTCTATAATATTCATCGAAAACATGTTACACACACTGAAAGAAAACCTGAGAAAAATGAGATTTTAAAAAAATTATCTTTTGACAAAGCCGAATTGAAAAAATCATATCTTCCGAAATATTAGAGATAGCGTCTTGAATCTTGCACCAATGGATTTAGCAGGATTTTTTCTGGAATATTTATCCAGAAAAATGTTAGAAACGTTGGACAAAAACTTGAGAAAAATTAAATTAAAAAAAAATGGTAATCATCGGACAAAGCTGGATTGAAAAAAATTATATCTTCCGAAATATTAGAGATAGCGTCTTGAATCTTGCTCTTATATATGAATTCAGCTGGATCTGTTCTATAATATTCATCAAAAAAATGTTACACACACTGAAAGAAAACCTGAGAAAAATGAGATTTTAAAAAAATTATCTTTTGACAAAGCCGAATTGAAAAAATCATATCTTCCGAAATATTAGAGATTGCGTCTTGAATCTTGCACCAATGGATTTAGCAGGATTTTTTTCTGGAATATTTATCCAGAAAAATGTTAGAAACGTTGGACAAAAACTTGAGAAAAATTAAATTAAAAAAAAATGGTAATCATCGGACAAGGCTGGATTGAAAAAAATTATATCTTCCGAAATATTAGAGATAGCGACTTGAATCTTGCACCAATGGATTAAGCAGGATTTTTTCTAGAATATTTATCCAGAAAAATTTTAGAAACGTTGGACAAAAACTTGAGAAAAATTAAATTAAAATATATGGTAATCATCGGACAAAGCTGGATTAAAAAAAATTATATCTTTCGAAATATTAGAGATAGCGTCTTGAATCTTGCTCTTATGAATTAAGCTTGATCTGTTCTATAATATTCATCGAAAACATGTTACACACACTGAAAGAAAACCTGAGAAAAATGAGATTTTAAAAAAATTATCTTTTGACAAAGCCGAATTGAAAAAATCATATCTTCCGAAATATTAGAGATAGCGTCTTGAATCTTGCACCAATGGATTTAGCAGGATTTTTTCTGGAATATTTATCCAGAGAAATGTTAGAAACGTTGGACAAAAACTTGAGAAAAATTAAATTAAAAAAAAATGGTAATCATCGGACAAAGCTGGATTGAAAAAAATTATATCTTCCGAAATATTAGAGATAGCGTCTTGAATCTTGCTCTTATATATGAATTCAGCTGGATCTGTTCTATAATATTCATCGAAAAAATGTTACACACACTGAAAGAAAACCTGAGAAAAATGAGATTAAAAAAAAATTATCTTTTGACAAAGCTGAATTGAAAAAATCATATCTTCCGAAATATTAGAGATAGCGTCTTGAATCTTGCACAAGTGGATTCAACAAGATTTTTTCTATAATATCCAGCAAGAAAAATATTACACACACAGAAAAAAACCTGAGGAAAATGAAATAAAAAAAATCTTTCGACAAAGCCGAATTTAAGAAAATTATATCTTGCGAAACATTAGAGATATAGCGTCTTGAATCTTGCACTAGGGGATTCAGCAGGATTTTTTCTATGATATTCATCGAAAAAAATGTTACACACACTGGAAAAAAACCTGAGAAAAATAAAATTAACAAAAATATATCTTTTGACAAAGCCGAATTGAAAAATCATCTTTCGAAATATTAGAGATAGTGTCTTGAATCTTGCACCAGTAGATTCAGCAGGAATTTTTCAACAATATTCACACAAAAAACTTTTACGCATGCAGGAGTATAACACATATAAAAAAGACAAATCATAATCTGCTGACATAATCAATTTCATCATTGACTATCTGAAAACACGCTCGAATTCCTGCTCAAAGCAAAAACTACCTTCACCTCCTCCCAACGCATAACTCATCAAGGAAATTAGCATAACGCGTAGTGTTTATTTTCGCAGTAAGTTATAGGAATGACAAGTGAAATAAATTAAGCCAAACAACCGATAATTTCGTATTCAGTAGCCGCTAAGCTGACGTTTCAAAAATGTCGGAGGCTGCGGCAAAAAGGTGCAAAATCACGGATTTAAATCAATTAATTGCTCGTAAGTTGCTTTTGATGGTGACATCCGCATTTTGTGGAGTTTTGTGAGTGCTTTGGGAGATGCGTTGAAAAAAATTTAGTTTATTGGGGAGTTGCGCACTAGAAGACTAATTCCTGCATATATATATTGTGCTCTCGTTGATAAAACAAAATTATACAGCAAAATAAGGAGTTGATCATTGAAGAAACTTCAAAAAGGCAATTCAATTTAACTTGGCAGCGTAAAGGTACCTAAACGTAGATGGTGCTCCGATCGTTCGACAAAACTCTCTATAAATATGCAACCCGCCAATGTAAAGTGTCGCTGTCTTCAACATTGATGGCCATCGGCTAATTCGGTGTCGTTCGCAAAAAAGCATAATGACGGCCAATCGTCAAGAGTTATGATAGCGTAAATACGCGCGGTTAACTTGTCACGATCGGCCATTAGTTTACTCCCAACTTGGGGGATATTTGAATTAAGTTATGTGCATTGATTTCGTCTCGTAATCAATATTGGCTGGCGTACAGAAAACTGCCCGAGAGAATCGATAATGGGTTTTGGATTGCGCTTGTTAGAGGGCGATTGTGGAGTTTGATCGTTGTTTGTTGTCCATTTTTTATTCTTAATTTTACGTTTAAATTAAGTCTTCACCGTCTATTGCTAAATAGCAAAACGGAATCGAAATTCCTCAATTAATTAGCATCGTCATCAGCACCTAAATCAATCGACATAAAATGCAGCACTTGCAAGTAGCAGATTACACAAGTCAAAACGCGATTTATCTCCTAAATGGCCAATCAGTCGATAGATTTATTTATTGCTCGCACTATAGGAAATTCTATATTTATACGAAACTAATGCATTAGAGCCGTCGTGGAATGCCACGGATTTCTTCTTTATCCGTCTCATCTGTGAGATCTCAATTTAGATGTTCATTAATATTTTGTTTCTGTTGCAGGTAAGGCTGGGGAGAGTTTTTGTATCAGTAAGTTTTGTTCACGACTACGCACGAAAATAATTAATCTAACTGGTAACCGTTATTTAATTTTTTGGAAAATAATTCAATGCAGGCCACATAAGCCCAAGACCCAGGACACATTTCAATAATAATATGAATTTACCTGTTTAAAGAAAAATGTCAATAAAAGACCATAGTCCTGAATGCCTGCACAATGGCCCATGTCAATTACTATTGAACTTTAACTGTTAGATACTTATTCAGTCCTCTATACAGGGTGTTTATTAATTGAATGCCGATACTTAAGGGTGCGATAATCCTTGGATGATTTTGATACAAAAAGTTCATATGGACATAGGTCCGCAAGAGCATAGATTTTAAGATACAGGGTGTTGAAATTTAAAAAATATATATTTTTTTTATCATCACTTTGATACTATTCCAGATATCTTTTTGAAATTTGGTACACGTCGTCTATGCATCAAAATGCATGGGAATGTTGAAGAGGGCGCCACTGATTTAAAAATATTGGATGACACAGCAGGGTGTCAATGCAATTAAGTAGATTTTATTTTTTTAAGCGAAAACCATGCGCCGGACGGAAAAAAATCAGGAGAACAAATTGGCTCAGAAATAAATAGAGATTTTAAAAATGATTTTTATTTTGGAAGGAAGCAGTGGCGTACAAGTTTTTTCTCAAAAAATATTGAGTGCAAAGCCCGTGCGGACGCTACTGGTAACAATAATGAAAATGTTTGTAGATCACAAAATGCATATTGAAGCCTAGAAGACGTGTACCAAATTTCATAAAGATATCTGAAATAGTATCAAAGTAATTATAAAAAAATCATATATTTTTTAATATTTCAACACCCTGTATCTTGAAAATCAAGCTCTTGCGTACCTATGTTCACATGATTTTTTTGTCTTAAAATCATCCAAGGATAATTACCCTCAAGTATCAACATTCAATTAATAAACACCCTGTATATCACCAATTTTTTTTCAGAATATGCCCTATAGACTTAGCCTATAAAGATAATAATAACATAATAACTGTTGAGAAGTCATCTTTTAGTTCTGGTTTTGTTATCTTCAACTTCAAAGGCCTTGACCCGATATCACAATGGACTTGAAGGCCTTTGACCCTTTATTTAAATCAAATAATAATATAACATCTTAGCGCCTGATAATCAGTTCTATTAAAAGATAAAAAACATTTGACTCTGAGGCTCATGACCCTTCATCAGAATTGCGTCATCGCTCTCGAGCCTACGGCCCTTGGGCTTTTCAAGTAATAACATAACATTGAACTGTACGCCTGATAATCGGTTTTATTAAAAGATATAAAAAAACATTTGACTCTGAGGCCCATGACCCTTCAGTAGAATTGCGCCCTCGGGCCTACGGCCCTTGGGCTTTCTAAGTAATAACATAACATTGATTGAACTCTACGCCTGATAACCTGTTTTATCAAAAGATAAAAAAAAAACATTTGACTCTGAGGCCCATGACCCTTCATCAGAATTGCGGGCTTTAACATTGATTGAACTCTACGCCTGATAATCCGTTTCATTAAAAGATAAAAAAAAAACATTTGACTCTGAGGCCCATGACCCTTCAGTAGAATTGCGCCCTCGGGCCTACGGCCCTTGGGCTTTCTAAGTAATAACATAACATTGATTGAACTCTACGCCTGATAACCTGTTTTATTAAAAGATAAAAAAAAACATTTGACTCTGAGGCCCATGACCCTTCATCAGAATTGCGTCATCGCCCTCGAGCCTACGGCCCTCGGGCTTTTCAAGTAATAACATCACATTGAACTGTACGCCTGATAATAAGTTTTATTAAAAGATAAAAAAAACATTTGACTCTGAGGCCCATGACCCTTCATTAGAATTGAGCCCTCGTGCCTACGGCCCTCGGGCTTTCTAAGTTGTACCGTAACATTGATTGAACTCTACGCCTGATAATCCGTTTCATTAAAAGATAAAAAAAAAACATTTGACTCTGAGGCCCATGACCCTTCATCAGAATTGCGTCATCGCCCTCGAGCCTACGGCCCTCGGGCTTTTCAAGTAATAACATCACATTGAACTGTACGCCTGATAATAAGTTTTATTAAAAGATAAAAAAAACATTTGACTCTGAGGCCCATGACCCTTCATTAGAATTGCGCCCTCGTGCCTACGGCCCTCGGGCTTTCTAAGTTGTACCGTAACATTGATTGAACTCTACGCCTGATAATCCGTTTCATTAAAAGATAAAAAAAAAACATTTGACTCTGAGGCCCATGACCCTTCATCAGAATTGCGTCATCGCCCTCGAGCCTACGGCCCTCGGGCTTTTCAAGTAATAACATCACATTGAACTGTACGCCTGATAATAAGTTTTATTAAAAGATAAAAAAAACATTTGACTCTGAGGCCCATGACCCTTCATTAGAATTGCGCCCTCGTGCCTACGGCCCTCGGGCTTTCTAAGTTGTACCGTAACATTGATTGAACTCTACGCCTGATAATCCGTTTCATTAAAAGATAAAAAAAAAACATTTGACTCTGAGGCCCATGACCCTTCATCAGAATTGCGTCATCGCCCTCGAGCCTACGGCCCTCGGGCTTTTCAAGTAATAACATCACATTGAACTGTACGCCTGATAATAAGTTTTATTAAAAGATAAAAAAAACATTTGACTCTGAGGCCCATGACCCTTCATTAGAATTGCGCCCTCGTGCCTACGGCCCTCGGGCTTTCTAAGTTGTACCGTAACATTGATTGAACTCTACGCCTGATAATCCGTTTCATTAAAAGATAAAAAAAAAACATTTGACTCTGAGGCCCATGACCCTTCATCAGAATTGCGTCATCGCCCTCGAGCCTACGGCCCTCGAGCTTTTCAAGTAATAACATCACATTGAACTGTACGCCTGATAATAAGTTTTATTAAAAGATAAAAAAAACATTTGACTCTGAGGCCCATGACCCTTCATTAGAATTGCGCCCTCGTGCCTACGGCCCTCGGGCTTTCTAAGTTGTACCGTAACATTGATTGAACTCTACGCCTGATAATCCGTTTCATTAAAAGATAAAAAAAAAAACATTTGACTCTGAGGCCCATGACCCTTCATCAGAATTGCGTCATCGCCCTCGAGCCTACGGCCCTCGGGCTTTTCAAGTAATAACATCACATTGAACTGTACGCCTGATAATAAGTTTTATTAAAAGATAAAAAAAACATTTGACTCTGAGGCCCATGACCCTTCATTAGAATTGCGCCCTCGTGCCTACGGCCCTCGGGCTTTCTAAGTTGTACCGTAACATTGATTGAACTCTACGCCTGATAATCCGTTTCATTAAAAGAAAAAAAAACATTTGACTCTGAGGCCCATGACCCTTCATCAGAATTGCGTCATCGCCCTCGAGCCTACGGCCCTCGGGCTTTTCAAGTAATAACATCACATTGAACTGTACGCCTGATAATAAGTTTTATTAAAAGATAAAAAAAACATTTGACTCTGAGGCCCATGACCCTTCATTAGAATTGCGCCATCGTGCCTACGGCCCTCGGGCTTTCTAAGTTGTACCGTAACATTGATTGAACTCTACGCCTGATAATCCGTTTCATTAAAAGATGAAAAAAAAACATTTGACTCTGAGGCCCATGACCCTTCATCAGAATTGCGTCATCGCCCTCGAGCCTACGGCCCTCGGGCTTTTCAAGTAATAACATCACATTGAACTGTACGCCTGATAATAAGTTTTATTAAAAGATAAAAAAAACATTTGACTCTGAGGCCGATGACCCTTCATTAGAATTGCGCCCTCGTGCCTACGGCCCTCGGGCTTTCTAAGTTGTACCGTAACATTGATTGAACTCTACGCCTGATAATCCGTTTCATTAAAAGATTAAAAAAAAAACATTTGACTCTGAGGCCCATGTCCCTTCATTAGAATTGCCCTCGGGCCTACGGCCCTCGGGCTTTCTAATGATAATCAGTTTTATTGAAAGATAGAAAAACATTATTTTGACTCTAAGGCCTTTTATTAGACCTGAGAAAGTGAAGTTGAATAAGTTTAACGCATCATAATCAATTGAAGTAAAAAATTGACTCTAGACTATAAGGCTTATGACCCTTTATCACAGACCTCTTCTGGAAAGTAACCGACACGGATACAAGAAATCAAATCGTGTAATTGTTCAATAAATCTAACTCGAAAAAATATTAATCAGTTTTCTCTTCGCACTTTCCTCAGTAATTATCGAAAACAAACACACAAGCGAGCGGAATGCACATTGGCAATAATTAATTAATTAAGCCAGCAATGGGACCGTAATTAATGGCAATTTTGATTTCGGGCCTTAATGTCAAAATGAGTGCTTCCGCTGAATAAAAATTCGCTTTTTTTTGCGCTGACATTGAAAACGAGAGTTTCACAGCGCCTTTGAACGGATGTTCATGCAGATCGCCTCTAATGATGGGAAAACAGTCCGGACAAAACACCATTGTGTTTTCAATGGCGTGTGACTTTTTGCTGATATTATTACACATTGCCTTATATTCCAGACGATGAGGATTCTTTGTTTCTGTTACGTTGTTCGTAAACTGCATGGGAGACTTGTCAAGGTCATTTGAAGGTGTGTTTTTATTTAATTTTATGTTTTTGTGGTCGTATGGTACATACTCAATTTTTGTTCCAAAGAATCCCGATCGACCTGTGGGTAAAAAAAAACATGTTTCAGTCTATTAATTTTGTTGTAACATTGTTTTCAAAGCTTCACATAACTAGAATTTTATCAATCTACAGGCTTCTCTTGATTCTGAAGAAAGTTGATGGCGAGTCACATGACCCAAAGTTAATTATTTGAAAATAGTTTACTTGAGTGTTGAAAGCTTGGCAAGGTTCACTAGCTTTAAAAGCCTTTTATTATACAAGATTGTGGGTATTTTGGTAATGAATAAGGGATAAAAAAACAGTTTATCAACGCATAAATATTGTTCCTGTTTATTTAATACCTGCGTATTATTAACTTTCAGAATCTTGTGTAGAGTTCAAAAATATAATTATACAGAGTGCTCCATTAAAAATAAACGAGAAAATGGATGTTTTATGTCATATTTTTTTATTCGATGCTCAATAATTATTGTTTCTCTGATATTCTTTATCAAAATTGTCTTCATCGTTTTGTAATATCTTTGAGGATAAAGACATTTTGAGGTTGTCTATAATATAAATAATAATAATGAAGGGTCATCGTTAGACAACCCTGTACAGGTGTTCCAAAAATAAGATATATCGCATTACACTTGACATTTTGAAATGAAAACCCCCATTTTTTTTCTATTTTTGGATTCTCCATGAAGTTTTTATTAACTTTTGTATAATACAGTTTTTACCTATCTTCAACCGTTTTAAAGTTATTTGAATTTTTCATACAATTTTTTTTTTTATTTATTATTTTCTTTATTTCTGGAAACTTGACGGGGGAGACGTCCTTGGACATGTTGGAAAATACAATAGAGCCACGAATAACCGAAATAATAGAAAATGAGGTTAATTTTAATGAAAATTTTCTTCATTTCCAACAAGATGGTGCACCACCGCACTTTGTAGCTCCAGTACGACAGTTTTTGGACACCCATTTCCCAAATCAGGGGATCGGAGGGCGCGGCCCCATTGAGTGGCCACCAAGGTCTCCGGACTTGAGTCCTTTAGATTACTTTCTTTGGGGACATTTAAAAAGTAAGGTTTTTGGTACGAAGCCAGACTCCATCCAAGATCTTCGGGAGCGGATCACGGCGGAATGCGGACAAATAACTCCAGAAATGTGAAAATGTTAGAAATAGATTTGAGCAAAATCTTTATTATTGCATGGAGGTAAACGGACACCACTTTCAACATTTATTACCACATTGACTTTTTGACACATTATAGCTAATTAATTTTTGTTTAAATTTTTTAAATAAACGGTTGAAGATAGGTATCAACTGTATTATACAAAAGTTACTAAAAACTTCATGGAGAATCCAAAAATAGAAAAAAAAATTGGGAGTTTCCATTTAAAAATGTCAAGTGTAATGCGATATCTTATGTTTGGAACACCCTGTATTATACAGTCATACACGAAAAGACGTCCTCTTGAAAATAAAAATTGACGTGTCTAGGCGTTTTTCCCAAAATATACTAGGAAAGTCATAAATAAGGGTGGGACCTTTTCGTTGGGCCACCCTGTATGTATAATGATGTTTTTGCGTTATTCGAGTTTAAAGCTCCATTTTCTACTATCACAATAATAACCAAGCCACATTAGTTTTCCTGAGTAACCATGGTCTATTGACATAGTTTCAATGGTAGAAAATGAAACTTTAAACTGAAGTAGCGCAAAAACAGCTGAACCAAACATCAACTTATATTTATTTTTGAAATCATATCGCTTCCGCTTTAGCTAATAACATGACGGATGTTCTATTTAGGAAAACAAAAATTTAATGATTTTGTCCACTTTTGCAATACCTCTGAAAGATGATAAGTAAAAAACCTTGAACTTTTGTATTTGAAGTTTTCCCTAGTTTCTGAAATTAGGGGTTTCTACGTGTGGTACAAAATATATACTGTAGTTACCTCACCTACATACTGTACATTGTACATACCTTGTCAAAAATATACAAAGTGTTTCATAGTTCATGCTCCAACCTCTGAAAAGTGATAGAGAATGTGATTTCTAATACAAAATAACGCATATACAGGGAGTCCCAAAAATATACCGACAAGGGGTGGTATGATGAGACATCAAAACAATTTTTTTTTAGTAAATATAGTATGTCCCCAAATGAGTTAATTTTTTTTTTAAATAAAGAAAAACAAACAAAATTGCGAACATCGATGTTTAAGAAACAATAAATAAATAACTGGTGGCCAAAAACTAAATAAATAATTTTAAATAATAAGCAGCGATTCAATCAATGCGCAAAATGTACAGGGTGGCCCATGCACTAAGAATGCGAGGTACTGTATCTGGAAAACTATCCATCGAATTGGCTTGTGGCAAAAAATTTCATGACAAAAACGATCAAGAGAAAAACCTGGAAAATATTTTCAAGTTTCTGAAATGGTCGCTAGGGGGCGTAACAACCAACACCAAGTAGAAAAATAGGATTTTTATAGAATTTTGCCCAATGAAAATATATCGATTATATTGTTTTCATATTAACCTACTATTTCCTTACACTTTTTGTCAGAAACGTTTTTTTGTATCTATCAAGATAAAGTGGTGGGGGAAGCTCAATTATTTTTCAAACAAACGAAGATGGGCTCATATGAAAGAGAATAATCTGCACTACAAAATGCTTTTTTCCTTTGAATTTGTGACCTTCGCCGTCGCCGCTAGATGGCGTAAACTGAAACGGTAGCATATTTTTGAATCTTTTTCCGAAAAAATCATTTGTAATGGTATATTCATTTTTATATATTTAAAAAGTGGATATAATGTAAAAAAAAACTTTCACCACGACTTTCGGGTCTGTAAAATAACTAATATTTAAAGTGGTCCATGACTCTTTATTGATGGCTTGTTGATAATGAAACCACAGAACAAGTCTACAAAACTGTCAATTGAAAGAAAAAACGCCAAAGAAATTTCTCCTGAGCATTTTAAAACGACAGATGGAACAGATAGTGAACTCACGTTTATCTATGGAATGAGAAAAAAGCATCTATTTACATTCACAACGTCATATCCCTGACGCAAAGCAAAGCAAAATATAATGTAGGACAAGAGCAATGGCGGTGTACGTGTGTTTGATTAAACATATATACAATTATCTCACTTGGAAATCTGCAAAAAGCGCAGTGCACGCTTTAATAATAGTGTTTAGACCCCGATCAATTTATTGATATCTATTGCATACGAGCCCAGCTATTTGTTTATTCAACTGCTACCTTCAGGCTATTGGTGAATTTTTCAACCGCGCCCGGTATAGATGGCTTCAATTAAGCCGACAATACCAACTTTGATATTTTTAATCCATTTCCAATCGTCTGAAACTCGATTATGTAATCAACGCGATTTCTCTTCATATTATTCGCAGGATATCCGCAGGATATCGGGACTTTTATTCGAAAACTTTTTACTGCTCAGATTGGAGAACGATGATGCCCTAGTGCGGAAGTAATTTCTTCTTTTGTCATTTAATGCAATTATAATCATCGGATGACATCATGGGTATATGGAAAAAAAATGCTTTTACACTCTCATCAAGCTGACGAAGCTGTGCGAGTCAAAGATCGGCTCTTTTATTATTTGCCTATAAATAAGAAAATTATGCGACAGACAAAGTTATTAGTGGAGCACGCAGCGGCTTCCTGGGGGCTAAGACAGGCCCCCTAAGGCTTCTATTTCTAAATCATAAAATTCCCAAGGATTTATGGGTGCTGTCGATGAGATAAATTTTGTCATAAAGCCATTCTAAATAATGCTGAAATTGATTGAAGGCCATACTCTCTGTATAAGACTCTCTAGATATAACCTGTGACTCTTGAAATCATCAAACTCAGGACATGGAACCATTGTAATAAAAACTAGGCGTCCCTATCAGTATAATAATATTTTAAACACTTTTCTATGAGCGTTCAAGTTATTCAAAATAATTGTTTTTCAAGTCTTTTTGTACAACCTACACGTAATGTTCACTTTTCAATGCATGCAAAGCAGGCGGAAAGTCGCTAATTTTGGCAGCCGGGCCTAAAAGTAGGTCGCCTTGGATCCCAACGCCTCTGAATCTAAAAACCACGTGATAGTCTAGCATACTAAAAGGAACTAATCACGTGACAATCTCGGTGACAATGAATCCGCACCACAAAAGAATACGGGAACACACCTATTGTAACCAAGATGACAGCTGTCACTAAACTTGTCAGTTGTCTGACTTGTCAGCAGTGTAGTGCATCAGTGTATTGATTATCTATTTTTGATTTTCATAATTATTCTTTTTCAAATGATTACAAACTGGTTGTACAAAAAGCACTGTTTGCACCACGGACGAAAGATGATTTTGACTCGGCCAATATCTGCCCTCGCTTTGCTCGTGCTGCTACTTATACCCTCGTCAAAATCATCAACTTTCCGCCCTTGATACAAAATGTACTATTATCATACAAGGGAAATTTAAGCATTAAAATGTACAACTTAGTCCACCTCTTGTAAACAAGGCGGTGAATTCGTTTTGTGAACACTATTTTAAAAAGTAGGGAGTAGTGTCCATCATAATGTGACATTTTTTTAAATTATATTGAGTAAAGCTATTCAACAAAACCAATTTTCTTTAGAGGGCCATTGGGGAAAAAAAGTTATAGTCATATTTTTTCATATCCTATACCTGAATCCGAGAAATTTCCCAAATTTTCCCGGACACCCGGTATAGATATGTAAATTAATAGAATGGCATATTCAAGGTTTTGACACTATATGAAACCGGAAGGAATTGAAGGTGAAATAATTTAATACGAATAATTCAAAAAACCTTCACATCTTTATCATCATAAAAAATTATATTAGTACATTTTGTATCAAGGGCGGAAAGTAGATGATTTTGTCGAGGGTATAAGTAGCAGGACGAGCGAAGCGAGGGCAGATATAAGCCGAGTCAAAATCATCTTTCGTCCGTGGTGCAAACAGTGCTTTTTGTACAACCAGTTTGTAATCATTTGAAAAAGAATAATTATGAAAATCAAAAATAAACAATCGATACACTGCACTACACTGCTGACAAGTCAGACAACTGACAACTGTCAATCATGGTTACAATAGGTGTGTTTCCATAATCTTTTGTCACGTGATAAGTTCCTTTTAGTATGCTAGACTTTCACGTGGTTATTAGATTCAGAGGCGTTGGGATCCAAGGAACCGTTGCTAAACGACCTACTTTTGCGCTCGCGGGCGCGAAAGTACTTTTAGGCCCGGCTTCCAAAATAAGCGACTTTCCGCCTGCTTTGCATGCATTGAAAAGTGGACTTCACGTGTAGGTTTTACAAAAAAAATATTAAGAAAAAAAACCTACTGGACTTTTTTCAGTGTATCTTTTTTGAAAATGATTATAGAGCGATGAACTGGACAGCCCAAATATGCAAATGTTTTCAAAAAAATCACCTGTGGAAATATACAGAACGTTCCGAAAACAACATACCAACTAAAAATTGGAAAAAGCTTGCTAGACATTTTTTAGTGTAATTTTTAAAAAAATGATGCTGGAAAGTTGATTGCAGTACTAAATTAATTGTAAGAGAAGTAGCTTCGATACTAAGGGCCCAAATATAATTACTTTCGGAAATATACAGGGGCTCCAACTCTTTGATAAAAATAGAATCGTTTGGAATACATTTATTTCCAATATAAGTTTTTTTAAAACGATGAAAGAGGGATGAATCCAACGGTAAATTGATAGTAAAAGAACCAGCTATAACACGAATATATAAAAAATCTCCACATCACTTTTGAAAATATACAGGGCGCTCCAAAAACAACAAAAAATAAATTCAAACTTCCAACTACTGGGCCTTTTCTGAATCAGTAAATCATTACACTTTGGACATTATCCCGAAATCAAATATTCAAGTCATTATATCCAAATGTGTAATTAACTTTGGACTATGTGACTCTTCATTAACGCTCCGCCCTCGGGCCTACGGCCCTCGGGCTTTCTTTACAAACAAGAATAACCTGTAATCCCATGTGAATCAATTGAAGATATTTTATAATCTGCCTAATCAACCATTAATGTAATAAATAATAATAATAAAACTCTAGTTATGTGACCCTTAATAAACAATAGCCCTCGGGCCTACGGCCCTCGGGCTTGACAACTTAAAACAAATCAAATTTTATCAACTTTATCTCCAGCAGGATTAAATCCAAACCAAACGTGCAACACATAAGCGTCCCAAAATCAAAATAACCCACCCACCTCAACCCGCAAATTTATGTCTAACACTCCTGCACACTTAATATTTCTCCTGTCACCCAATCCTAAATGACCCATGAAATATCCCTAAAAAATCGGCACTTGTGTGGTCCAAACATACAGGGCTGTCTCATTCTAACCAGCAAAAATTAAACATCATTTTGGCAGGATTGATCGCAGTGTCACCACGGAAAATCCACTGGAAATTATGCATAAGCTGCAGGAATATAAAGCGGGGATATGCTGCAGGAAAGATTGATATTGTAATCTGCTCGGCAAAAATTGCCGGGGTCCTGAATGTGTACATATTATCATACTATAAAGAGGCGTCAGTGGCTTGATGTATGGCTCGGGGATGGCAGAGTCGGCCAGAAAAATCCTGCTGAAGGTTGGAAATTGCGACACTTGTTAAAAATCAACTCGTTTTGTTTTTGTAGATAGCAGGATCAACATCCTTCTATTAACTATTCAATATTCAAAGTTGATTGTGGGTCATAGACTATTGAGGGTCATAGGCCAATAAGACCCATGTACAATCCGAAATAGCAAAACTTTTGAATGGTCAGCAAATCCAAGAACTAAAAACTGCTGCACAATATGTTATTAAAAAGCCCAAGGGCCGTAGGCCCGAGGGCAGAGTGTTGATGATGGATCACACAATCTATAGAGTTATAATATTATTATTTATCACATTGATGATTAATAAGGCAGACTAAAAAATATCCCTTTGATTCTCTTTGAAAGCCCGAGGGCCGTAGGCCAGAGGGCATAGTATTTATCAAAGTGGGTCATAGGCCAAATTATAGAGGGCTATAGTTCTGTCTAACTGTCTAACTACCGTTCACTTTTTTATTTTCAATAAATGAATCTTGGTACATGGTTTGTATTTTGAATTGATGATTAACCTTGGGCCTACGGCTCTCTGAAATGAATTAACGGTCATGGGATTGATAATAATTAGCTATTAGGGGACACAGGACCATGTAGTTTTGTGTGCTGGGTACCAAAATGTTGGACAGATGCTTTATCACTTTATCAGAGATTGATTGAGGGTCATAGGCCGTATAGTTAAACCATAAAGGATCACAATCCTTCTTGTGGACTTTGACTTTGATGGAGGGTCATAGACTATCGAGGGCTATAGGCCACTAAGACCCACCACTATCTTAAATATCAAAACTTTTCAATGATCAACATACCCAATAACTGAAAACATATAACCTATTATTTAAATTAGTAAGGCATAGACTATGAGTATCTTGTATCCCTTGGGCCTGTTTCGTTTGCAAAAGAAGCCGTAGGCCTGAGGGACTGAGGGCATAAACCTTTAACTTGAATGTGAATGGTTCATGAGACATTCAAGTGCATAACATATTTTGAGAACATGTCCCGTTTCTGGAGCACTCTCAAGGCCTGTGACCCTTTTTATTTCAATGGACCCAACAGGGTCATATACTCGCTGGTGTTCAAAAGATCCAATTCAGAGTTGACTTGTGACCCTTTTTTAAATTTGTCGAGGTTCACAGGCCCGATAGTGTCATTGAAAATTTTGGGCCCAGCTTGTGAGTCCTACAAATAACAAACTTTCCTATAAAAATATTAATTTTGAGGGTCATGTGCCTAATATCAACCTTTTGAGGGTTCACAGGGTCAGGTAGTTTTGTGTTGTTGTTACGATCCTTATCCAGATTTTGTTAACAAGAAAAATCAATTTTCTTTGGAAAACCGCAGACAAAAATGAACTGGTCGACTGCAAAGCCCGCCAACATTATAAAATAAGCCCGGGACAGACGATGAATCGGAGACCAAAAGTCACAAAGCGTGAAATATGGAAAACATTGCACTTTTTGCCTGGTTGAAATTGACCAAACGCCCAGAATTATGCAACAAAAATCAAGCCTATTGTTGAGACTTACATTGTAAACAATGTCCTGGGAATCAAGCTATAAGGCTAAGGCCTAGGCCTTAATAAAAGCAAGAGTTTTCTCACGTTTAGTTTCCTTTGTTTTTGCTGACATAGACCTACTTATCATTTATTGCTGAGTAGGTATATTTATCAAAGTGCCCATTAGAATATTTCCAATTCCATCTGCATTAATCCCCAATTAAAAGCAATCACTGAAATCTCCCATAAATAATTACGGCTAAATCAAGATATTATGTTTAAATAATTTATATTATTTATCGCGTTGGCCAAGGTAAGAAATCAATCCAACACATTTCAACGTTTTTGCAACAAATTACAGTTGAGTCATTCGGTAGTTCGTTATGCAATTGCATTTGGTTTTTCTATCAAGAAATTCCGTTAGTTTTGCTGTGAAAAATTTAGATTTTTGACCAAAAAAACACCGTTGTTGATTTGCCGTGAAATTGCGGATTTGGGCTAAGGATACGATTTGGGTTTGTTAAGAAATCAAATTGGGATTGTGGGTCAAGTAATGAAATAATTATGAATCACGAATCCTCTGTTAAAAGATGTCCGAGGACTGTGACCCATACACTCGAAAGATGTCAATCAGTCCTGGCGCCAGCTATACAGGGTGTCCGGGAAAATGTGGGAGATCTCTCGGATTCAGATAGAACATTAAAAAATAAGATGACAAGTTTCCATAAATTTTTTTCCTAGCGGCCCTCCCTACGGAGATACGGCCCCCTAAAGGACCCCACTGGAAATCGGTTTTTCTTGAATAACTTTTAAACGACTAAATATAATTCAATGAAAATTTAATATGATAAACAGTAGTAAGGACATCTCAAAATACTTCCCTTAAAACATAATTAGCTTGTTTAGTTTACCAGGGACGGACTAGATTGTACATTTTAACGCTCAAATTTTTAACACCCTGTATTATAAGGAGTTAAAAAAAATAAATTTGGATACCTTGAACATTAAGCTAAAGAAAAGGTACTCTTGTTCATTGTCGATAAAATGAACCATTTTCGAGAAAAAACAATTTTTATTAAACAAAACCTCGAAAAAAGCCATGACGAAGTGGTGCTCTTGACGAAATTGTGAAAGTAACGCTAGGAAAAATTTTATGGGAACTTGTCATCTTATTTTTCAATGTTCTATCTGAATCCGAGAGATCTCCCACATTTGCCCGGACACCCTGTAGATTGATCAGTCATGGGCCAGAAGCCCCATAAATCACAGCCTCAAAGGCCACTAGGGTTGATTATTTGTTGGTACTCTTTATTATAACTTAGTTTAGGGTCATATGATTGAGGGTCACAGGCTCGAGTATCAAACATTCCTGTGGCCCTCTATACTCAAATTGAATTCCAATAACTTGTCATTATTGCTTCTATGACCTCCCACCTCAATCCAGGCCTTCTTTTATCCATAAACAATGTATCTAGGAATCTTATGTCCTCTTTTACACTTTGATTGAGGACCATTGACTTTACACAAAGCTTTCTTTGAGCCACAGGCCTAGTTTTTCAAAATCTTTCGGGCCATAGAACCAAAAATCAAAATCACAATCCAAGTATTTTGGGTCACAGTCTTCCGATATTTTCCTAATTTCTGGGACTACGAATCAATGACGCATTCAATCAATGTTTCTATATGACCCTCTCCCACTAGGTCTTCAATTCTCCTTAACCAATCATTTTTGGAATCTTCAGTCCCTTGGCTCAGTACAAACAAAGCCCGTGAAAAATAAAATAATTAATCTCAAGTGCTTGCTCCTTAAACAATCAAAATTGTATCCTGTATTATAAGTGGATTGAGGGTCTGAGGCCCTTGATTGATTGTCAAATTTGAGGGTCACAGTCAGTTTAGTCATATTAGTCCCTTGGCCCAGTGCAAAGAACTATAGGCCTTTTGCTGGAAGTTGATTGAGGTTTTCAGTATATTAGGTGAGCCGTTGGGCCCGTGGTCCGCGGCCCTCTGGTGACATAATGATGCATGAGAGCCCGAGGGCCTTAGGCCCGAGGGCAGAGTCAAATGTCCTGAAAAGAAACTTATTTGAAAATATTAAATCCCAAGTACTTTCTCCTTGAAAAATCAATACCGGAATCTTTGGCCCTCTATTTTAAGTAGATTGAGGGTCTTAGGCCCTTGATTGATTGTCAAATTGAAGGGTCACAGTCAGTTTAGTCATATTAGTCCCTTGGCCCAGTGCAGAGAACTATAGGCCTTTTGCTGGAAGTTGATTGAGGTGTTCAGTATATTTTGTGAGCCGTTATGCCCGTGGTCCGCGGCCCTCTGGTGACATAATGATGCATGAGTGCCCGAGGGCCTTAGGCCCGAGGGCAGAGTCAAATGTCCTGAAGAGAAACTTATTTGAAAATAATAAATCCCAAGTACTTTCTCCTTGAAAAATCAATACCGGAATCTTTGGCCATCTATTTTGAGTTGATTGAGGATCTGAGGCCCTTGATCGATTGTCAAATTGAAGGGTCACAGTCAGTTTAGTCACATAAGTCCCTTGGGCATTTGCAATGAAAGCCCGAGGGCCGTAGGCCCGAGGGCAGAGTCTTGATGAAGAGTCAAATGTCCTTAAGAGAATCTCATTTGAAAATGATGAATCCCAAGTACTTGCTTCTTGAACAATCAATACTGGAATCTTTGGCCCTCTATTTTAAGTAGATTGAGGGTCTTAGGCCCTTGATTGATTGTCAAATTGAAGGGTCACAGTCAGTTTAGTCATATTAGTCCCTTGGCCCAGTGCAGAGAACTATAGGCCTTTTGCTGGAAGTTGATTGAGGTGTTCAGTATATTTTGTGAGCCGTTATGCCCGTGGTCCGCGGCCCTCTGGTGACATAATGATGCATAAGTGCCCGAGGGCCTTAGGCCCGAGGGCAGAGTCAAATGTCCTGAAGAGAAACTTATTTGAAAATAATAAATCCCAAGTACTTTCTCCTTGAAAAATCAATACCGGAATCTTTGGCCATCTATTTTGAGTTGATTGAGGATCTGAGGCCCTTGATCGATTGTCAAATTGAAGGGTCACAGTCAGTTTAGTCACATAAGTCCCTTGGGCATTTGCAATGAAAGCCCGAGGGCCGTAGGCCCGAGGGCAGAGTCTTGATGAAGAGTCAAATGTCCTTAAGAGAATCTCATTTGAAAATGATGAATCCCAAGTACTTGCTTCTTGAACAATCAATACTGGAATCTTTGGCCCTCTATTTTAAGTTGATTGAGGGTCTGAGGCCCATGATTGATTTTCAAATTGAAGGGTCACAGTCAGTTTAGTCACAAGTCCCTTGGGCATGAGGGCATGTGCAGAGTCTTGAGTCAAATGTCCTAAAAAGAATCTTATTTGAAAATAATAAATCTCAAGTGCTTTTTCAGTTTGATCACATTAGGCCCAGTGCAAAGAACTGAAGGCCTTTGGCTGAGAGTTGATTGAGGTTCTCAGTATATTGTGTGAGCCATTGGGCCCGTGGTCCATGTCCCTCTGCCGGCATAATAGTGCATGCATTAGTTTAACCCGCACAAGATTAAACGTACATTGAACTAAAACAGTCGTTTATTTTCTAAACAAACTTAATCGAATTCAAATTACATCAGTAATGCGATTTATACAAATGCGAAATTAATTTAAATGAGCATTAAAATTCAAAGAGTGATATTAATCTTGTCGCTGTCTTTACGATTTTTTCCGCTGAAATGGCAGAAATGGCAACAAATCATAAAACACCTTGAATAGTAACAAATCCCGGCCGGATTGTCCAAAAAGGCAACGCGTGCTGACACAAAGCAATAACTCGATGACTTATGGATACAAAACGCATGCCGGAGTCACACATGTGTAAAATGGACGTACTTTACGGCTTCCTATATTTTACTGTACATTGTCATTTTAGTGTCTACTGATGTTGCCGCTTTGAAAAATCTGCATGTGGGACGGATTTGCATTTTTTTTATTACTGGAAAAGCACAAAAGATACAATTCTGAATTAAGTAGTTAAAATTGCATTTTTTATCAAATTTCCCGTAAATCAACAAGTTGATGATGAAAAATGAGTCAATGATAAAAGTCAATTGTGGGTCACTGATGATTGAGTGCCATAGGCCATTAAGACCCATGATCCCAAAAATCAAATCTTCTGAATGATCAGCAAATTCAAGAACTGAAAACTTAGGCCACACAATCTATTATTAAAAAAGCCCAAGGGCCGTAGGCCCGAGGGCAGAGTGTTGATGATCGATCACACAGTCTAGAGTTGTTATATTATTATTATTTATTACATTGATGATCAATAAGGCCGACTGAAAAATACCTTTTGATTACCAGACCTGTGTCCCCAAGACCTATTTTGACTTCAAAGAAATGTTGATGAAGAGTCAAATGACCCAAAGTGAATTATATGAAAATAATTAATCCCAGAGGCTAAGTTGAAAATGCAATACTAAAATATATTGAATATTATTTTGAATTTCGAAGCTTGATAATTTTCACAATAAAAAATCAATAACTCAAAAACTACAAAAAATTGAGTTTAGTTTCTATGCACCAATAGGATTTCCATACATTTTCCCATAAAAACCAATGTGAAAAAGTGCAAATGAATATGAGAAAATCACACCTAAAAATCAACTTCAACATAAAATAATCAACTCATCCTTCAAAAACATACAGAGTGTCTCAACAAACCTACATTAATTCGTGGCCTGATAAGCAAATGCACCAAAGGGCGTGTCGGCACCGGGCACAAACAGAAAATTTATTCGAAAGCTGGAAAACATTCTCTCAATAATTCTCGCGTGTGCAATCGACAGAGGAATTAGCTGTACCAGAGTTAACACCTTGTGCTGCCGCTAATCCGTACTAAGATCGCGCGTGACGCCCCCTGGCGCCGGCTCTCGCCAGTACGATTAGGCCACCCTTTGACCCTGATGGTGGCCGGACAGACGAGCGGATTTCGCACCTAGAGATTTTTTTAACAGATGGCGGCAACAAGATTAAACGAGCGCGCGTGAATTACTTCTATCGGATTTATTGTATTGTTCCGAGGTGTTGGGGGCATTCGATTTAAATGGTTAATCATGGCGCATCCACCTCAAAAATCCCGATGTAAACAAACAACCAAAAAACTGATGTTTTTGTGCCGGGCTCAGTCAGTCTTTGTTCGACTTAAAATGTGTGTTTATGATGGAAGATGACGAATTTGATTTGAACGAATTAGTTTCATTTAAAAGACCTCGCTGTAAATCTCTGGGTAAGTCCAAATATTTCCCCCTGTATAACGTTTTCATTCGCTGCAAAATGGAACATCTCGTCACGCTCTGCCGGCCCTTTTCCTTTGATAATTTATTGCTGGGCGCCCTTTAAGCGAAATGTCAAACTTGTATTAAGTTTCGACTCCACAAACTTTCGATTTTCATTATGGGGGTTTGGATTATTTTTTTCTAATTCAAAATTTACGGGGATTATAACACCGTGGAATGTAGCTTGATTCATTGCTGGTATATAATAATATGGAAATTCTATGGGTTACTTCTTAGACCCTCCAATTTGGGGTACTTCTATTTTCTATTGTAGTATCCCCAAACCTCCAAATTTAGCGCATAGCGACATATTTCTATGGAAAATAACTTTTTTGAAATGAAATTTGCACGATTCATTCTAAAAACCTTCCTCTTCGAGGTACGTCCACTATAGGACCCCTAAACATCAAAATTTAGCTTCTATATATTTTTTTATACAGTCATGACTTTTAATACAAATTCATTTTACTATAAAAAATAATCCTGAAGCTCTATAACCATGAAATTTTGACGAGTTAATCTTAAAACATTCCTTTTTGAGATACGTCCACTGTTGTACCCCAAACCTCCACATCTAGCTCCTACATTTTTTTTTAATCAGCGTGTCAAGCGATAAAATAACATTTGGGCTTTATATGAATGAATTATTTTTCAAACCTTCCTCTTTGAGGAACATCTATTGTAGTAGGAGTAGGTACTCCCAAACCTCCTGATTCAATTCCTATATATTTTTTTATCCAGCGTCGTATCAAAAAATTTTTGATATATTGGACTTGTGAAAAAGGCTGAATTTTTGATGAGATACACCTCATATTTTTCTTTTTGAGGTGTGTACTTTCCTTTTAGTAAATTATACACTTTTGATTGGACTAATATTTTTTTTATTCAATAGTCATTAGGAAATAGCCAAAATTTCAATCGGTTTGAAATTTAACGCTCATGAAAATGTTCAGTGTTTAAATTTTAATAATTCAAAAATTCGTCAATGTCTTCCAAATAACTGTGGAGATTCGAGTCATACATGTTTTATTAAAGGAATCTTCAAGCTTGTTACGATTAAAATTTCAAGCCAAAATTTCAAACGGTTCGAAAGATACAGCTCATCAAAATTTTTAGTTTTTGATTTTCAATAATTCAAAAATTCGTCAATATTTTCAGCTAAACATTTTTCATCAGAGGAATCTTCAAGCTTGTTACGACTAAAATTTCAAGCCAAAATTTCAAACAGTTTGAAAGCTACAGCTCATCAGAATTTTCAGTTTTTAATTTTTCAAAAATTCGTCGATGTTTTCCAAATAACTGTGGGGATTTGAGCTAAACATTTTTCATAAGAGGAATCTTCAAGCTTGTTACGACGGAGATTTCAAGCCAAAATTTCGAACGGTTTGAAAGTTACAGGTTACAGCTGAACAAAATTTTCAGTTTTTAATTTTCAATCATTCAAGAATTCATCAATGTTTTCCAAATAATTGTGGGAATTCGAGCTAAACATTTTTCATAAGAGGAATCTTCAAGCTTGTTACGACTCAAATTTCAAGCCAAAATTTCAAACGGTTTGAGAGTTACAGCTCATCAAAATGTTCAGTTTTCAATTTTCAATAATCAAAAATTCGTCAATATTTTCCAAATAATTGTGGGGATTTCAGCTAAACATTTTTTATTAGAGGAATCTTCAAGCTTGTTACGACTGAAATTTCAAGCCAAAATTTCAAACGGTTCGAAAGTTACAGCTCATCAAAATTTTTAGTTTTCAATTTTCAATAATTCAAAAATTCGTCAATATTTTCCAAATAATTGTGGGGATTTGAGCTCAACATTTTTCATTAGAGGAATCTTCAAGCTTGTTACGACTGAGATTTGAAGCCAAAATTTCGAACGGTTTGAAAGTTACAGCTCAACAAAATTTTCAATCATTCAAAAATTCATCAATGTTTTCCATGTAATTGTGGGAATTCGAGCTAAACATTTTTCATAAGAGGAATCTTCAAGCTTGTTACGACTCAAATTTCAAGCCAAAATTTCAAACGGTTTGAGAGTTACAGCTCATCAAAATGTTCAGTTTTCAATTTTCAATAATCAAAAATTCGTCAATATTTTCCAAATAATTGTGGGGATTTCAGCTAAACATTTTTCATTAGAGGAATCTTCAAGCTTGTTACGACTGAAATTTCAAGCCAAAATCTCAAACGGTTCGAAAGTTACAGCTCATCAAAATGTTTAGTTTTTAATTTTAAATAAATTAAAAATTCGTCAAATAATTGTGGAGATTTGTGCTAAACAGTCTTCAAACTTGTAACGACAATTATCTCAAAAACTATGCAATTTATAAAAAAAATCTTGGAATTAAAATTGAATTTTGCAGATAAAATCTCGAAATCTATGCGATGGTGAAATTCAAGTATACAGACCTGAAATTTTGATAAGTAACTCCTCAAACTCTCTTCTTCAAGGAGATATTTGTTTAGTACTCCCAACACTCCTGATCTAGCTTCTATTTTTTTTTTATTCAAAGAAGCTCAAAAACAGAGATTTTGATGGGTGACTTTTTAAACAATCCTCTTTGAAATCATTGAGTTGAGTACAGTTGATGCAAAAACTCCCAGCAAACCAAGCTAATTTATACCAATCACACAACACGAACCAGCAAATTAATAACTATTAGACTCCGTCAAGATGCAAATTCAAAATCCCCAGTTGAATTGGCGCATCGTTAGTGAAAGAAAATGAGCTTGGGGAATTTATAAGCCTGTCATTTTTCCAACTTACCATTTCCCCACCCTGATCGAACAAATAAAAGACCATAATTTGATTAAGTCATCATCAAATCAAGTGAGAATAAACAGAGAGTGCTGCATATGTCGCCCATGCTTGAGTGGCCATTGAGGGGGGCCGAATTTATATCGATAATTCCCTTCACCATATGTAAATCAATATAGCATAACTACAGGGTGTTTGTATGAGAACCAATCGATCGAATATCGATTACGTATCGCAATTACAATAAAATGTAACCCGAACTGTCCTGGGAACGAAGCCCTTCATCCATGAATGAAATTTCTCGTAAAATTGTCTCAATGGCTCATTCAGTTGGTGGCTGTGATGGTGCGTGAAGGTGGTGATTTTTGGTGATTGAATGTTGGTAATTTTTCCTGACGTTTTGGCGGAGGTGCTTTTAAAAATCCCAATATTGTTTTTATTCCACCCTTTATTCTCCCCGATGTTGAGAATTAAATAATTCTACTAAGATTTTTCTTTAATTTTCTCACAATTCTTAATCGGGAAATTCGACGTATTTATATTTCACACCGTATAAAATTTTCAAAAATTATTTAGCAAAATTGAATTATACAGTGTGATAAAAGAGGCTTGTTTCTTGATTTAATTTTTTTAATGATTTTTGACGGCGTGGCAGATTTTCAAAAATCTTCCAATTTTTATTCAGGGAATTCGACAAAGATTTATATTTCACCCAGTAAAAAATTTTCAAAAATTATTTAGCAAAACTTAACTTTACAGGGTGATAGCAGAGCCTTGTATCTTGATTTAATTTTGAAAATTGATTGATTTTTGAGGGCGTGGCAGATTTTGAAAAATCTTCCAATTCTTATTCAGGAAATTCGACTAAGATTTATATTTCACCCAGTATAAAATTTTCAAAAATGATTAAGCAAAACTCAACTATACAGGGTGATAGCAGAGGCTTATTGTATCCTGATTTAATTTTGAAAATTGATTGATTTTTTAGGGCGTGGCAGATTTTGAAAAATGTTCCAATTCTTACTCAGGAAATTCGACTAAGATTTATATTTCACCCAGTATAAAATTTTCAAAAATGATTAAGCAAAACTCAACTATACAGGGTGATAGCAGAGGCTTATTGTATCCTGATTTAATTTTGAAAATTGATTGATTTTTGAGGGCGTGGCAGATTTTGAAAAAAATTCCAATTTTTATTCAGGGAATTCGACAAAGATTTATATTTCACCCAGTATAAAATTTTCAAAAATGATTGAGCAAAATATAACTCTACAGGGTGTTAGCAGAGGCTTGTATCTTGATTTAATTTTGAAAAATGATTGATTTTTGAGGGCTTGGCAGATTTTGAAAAATCTTCCAATTCTTATTCAGGGAATTCGACTAAAATTTATATTTCACCCGGTATAAAATTTTCAAAAATGATTTAGCAAAACTCAACTATACACGGTCATAGGCTTGTATCTTGATTTAATTTTAAAAATTGATTGATTTTTGGAGGCGTGGCAGATTTAGAAAAAATTTCCAATTCTTACTCAGGAAATTCGACTAAGATTTATATTTCACCCAGTATAAAATTTTCAAAAATGATTTGGCAAAACTTAACTATACAGGGGGATAGCAGAGGCTTTTAGGTTGATTTAATTTTGAAAATTGATTGATTTTTGAGGGCGTGACAGATTTTGAAAAATCTTCCAATTCTTATTCAGGGAGTTTGACTAAGATTTATATTTCACCCAGTATAAAATTTTCAAAAATTATTTAGCAAAATACAACTTTACAGGGTGATAGCAGAGGCTTATTGTATCCTGATTAAATTTTGAAAAATGATTGATTTTTGAGTGCGTGGCAGATTTTGAAAAATCTTCCAATTCTTATTCAGGAAATTCGACTAAGATTTATATTTCACCCAGTATAAAATTTTCAAAAATGATTTAGCAAAACTCAACTATACACGGTCATAGGCTTGTATCTTGATTTAATTTTAAAAATTGATTGATTTTTGGAGGCGTGGCAGATTTTGAAAAATCTTCCAATTCTTATTCAGGGAATTCGACTCTGGTTTATATTTCACCCAGTATAAAATTTTCAAAAATGATTCAGAAAAACTCAACAATACAGGGTGAAAATTGATTGATTTTTGACGGCGTGGCAGATTTTGGAAAATCTTCCAATTCTTATTCAGGGAATTCGACTAAGATTTATATTTCACCCGGTATAAAATTTTCAAAAACTATTTCACAAAATTGAATCATACACTGTGAAGTGTGATAAAAGAGGCTTGTTTCTTGATTTCATTTTTTTAATTTTCAAAATCGACTGATTTTTGAGGGCGTGAAAATTTTCAAAAGTCTTCGAAATCTTATTCAGGGAATTCGACTTAGATTTATATTTCACCCTGTATAAAATTTTCAGAAATTATTTAGCAAAGTTCAATTGTAGAGGATGATTTTTTTCAATTTTGAAAATCAATTGATTATTATTGAGGGCGTGGCAGATTTTCAAAAATCTTCCTTTTCCTATCCAGGGAATTCACCTCAGGTTTATACTTCACAGTGTATAGAATTTTCAAAAATGATTCAGCAAAATTCACCCACATATACAGGGAGATAGCAAAATCTTGTATCTGGTGTGACAAATTTTCAAAAATCTCCATTTTTTTATTCAGGAAATTGGACTAAAGTTTCTGTTTCACCTTGTATAAGATTTCTAAAACTGATTAAGCATAATGAGCACTAACAGAGGTTTGTAACTTCACACATTTTTTTTATTTTTTTTTCGAAATTGATTAATTTTTAAGGCTTTTTTTAAAAAATGCTCAATGTTTTGGAGAATTTGACATGTTTTATCTTGAGGCCCCACAAAAAAGTATTTAAAAAAAACTGTTAAGAATTAAACTCTCTTCAGTTTTTCTCTTATACAAAATTTGTGTTAAATTCATGGATCTCAAGATAATCGCAAATAATAATAATCCGTTTATTTAGCAAACGCTATATAGTTTACAATAAGTTTACAAAGTAAGTATTAAATGGACAGCAGCAGAATCAAGAAATAATGAAATGATAACACAATAATTACATAAAGACAAATAAATAAGTATAAATAAAATTGTTGTAAAAAGATAAAACTTATAAACTAAAATTATTAAAATTGACTAAAAATGGGACAAAACATACGGTCTTATAAGTCTCTTGAATTCAGTTATTCTATCACAGTTCTTGAGAATCTTTGGCAATTTATTATATTCATAAAGTCCTCTGAAAAGTATGGATTTCGCCATTTGAGATGTATTACATTTATTAGACAATATAAAATCCTCGCAGTTCCTGGTGCTATAACCATGTACATCACTAAATTGATTAATCTTATCACATACATAATCAGGTACCAGTTTGTGTTTGATTTTGAAAACAAATACATATATGTTAAACATAATTTTTTGTTTTACAGAGAACATTTCCAACACATTCAACATGATATCTATCGGTGTATACCTATCACATTCCAACATTCTCCTCATTGCACGATTCTGAATTTTTTGTATTTGCTCGATTTTGTAGGCTGGTAGGTTGAACAAAAGTGTGGAACAATATTGCAGATGTGGCAGAGCGATGGTGTTGTACAACAGAAGTTTTGTATTAAGGGACAAACCCCCACCAACCCTATTTATAAAGCCTACCTTCTTCGAAAACTTCCTCATTACATAATCAGAATGGGAATGGAAATTCAAATTAGAATCCAATATTACACCCAAATATCGAATTTCAGTTACATATAAGAGATCTACATTATCAATAGTGACCTTAATATTCCTCATATCTATCCGAGCTAACAAAGACTTTTTTCCAAAGACACAAAACTTTGATTTTTGGGTGTTTAAACATAATTTGTTCTCACACAGCCAGTTGAACAAATTATGGAGGTCATTGTTTATCGACGTTTGCATCTCGATAACATTTTTTCCGGTGACATAGATCATAGTATCATCTGCAAATAACACTATTTTACAAATATCTGGCACATGCACAATGTCATTGATATACAACAAAAACAACAAGGGACCAAATACCTATAGTTTACTATGACTTTACTGACGGGAATAAGACAAAAATTCACTTTTTCAGTCGGACCTATAGCTGCGCTGATGACGCCTAATAGACATAAACGTTCGTAGATTGGTCTGACCAAGAAAACAATTCGAAATGGTTTTTTTATCATTGTTCACGTTACAAGATGTCAATGAAAAAGACGTGAAAAATGACATTTAAACGAAGTTTTTTAAAGAGTGTTGGCAAACGGTAGAGGGCAGAAAAAGGAAGATCAAAAACTATAATTTCGCAGGAAAGAGGGCAGAAAAAGGGAGATTTCTCAGCAAAACCATCCTCTCAAACCCTTCCAATTGAATAATCCCCAAGCGCATATGCACTTCTCTATGCTCTATACCTGTAACCGCTAATAGAGCGCTATGCAGAAACATAAAGCGAGATAAATTCCCGTCCTTTGTGTAAGGATCAAAGCGGGATGAATCCGGGCTCACTTAGCTTAATGTACGCCTAATGCCGCTCCATGCCGCATGTTTAATGCACTTTGACGGGAAAAATTTGCGTTTGTGGCCGGTTGAGGCCCCGCCGTTTTATCTTTTGAGCGGTGCCTTTAATTGGATTTTGGTTTCGAGGTAGAAACGGGATTGGGAGAGTTTGGAGGATGATTTTCGCGTTTGGAGTTGGAGAGTTTCTCCATTGGGTTACTTTCATGCTATTAGTATCAGTTTGTTATTCTTGATATAGTTTTAATAAGAGTTTATAGTTTTCAAGATAATCGTTATAATGGTTGAAGTGAAAAATCACGTTTTTAATTTTAGTGATGAAATGATACACTTTGCGAAAAATTCAACATAATTGACCCCCACTTGATAATCAAAATGGAAAAATTCCACTCGAATCATCTTAGTTGGAAAATTTTTACATAAATTGACACCCCACTTGATACACCTAACCTCAAAGCAATAATAAAAAAACAAAAACACCAAAAAGCTCTAGAAAAAATTATTGAAAAAAAAGACTTGAACTGTTCCTGCTTGAAAAGAATGCTACTTTTAACCAAAAGGAAAAAACTAAAAAGCAAAATGACGCTAGAAACCTCAAAATAAAAAAATAATACACAAACTAAGAACACACAAACCTTTATATCGATGACAAAGAAGCAAAATTAAAAGAAGAGATGAAACGTAGAGTTGGGATAAGAATTAACTATCAATCTAACAATAGACATCAACGGTTAAGTATAAAAAAAGTGGATAAAAAACAATTTAAGAACAAGTTAAAGAATTAAAATGATATAAAGTCAAAATCACAAAAAAAAACACATAGGTGAATCAGCTAAGCAATAAAAATGGGGACAGAAAGCAGCAAAAGTTCCTAAAAAAGTCTTAAAGTACGTTCAAATACCTGAAAATCAAGAAAACGAATAAAAAGAGAAAATGGAAAAAAGCCAAGATAAAAATAAAGCTATAACAATCACTTTGAACAAACAAAAACCTAAAAAAAAGATAGTAAACAAAGACAAGATAAATTAAATAACATTTTTTGTAATCAAATAATAGATTTTACGCAGGAAAACGTCTATGGAAAAATGTGATCAGAATATATTTTTTTTCAGTTTTTACAAAATTTACATAAACTATAGTTTTCAATATAATCGGAAAAATAGTTTGAGTATTGGAGAGAATAAGGCAAATATTCACTTTTTCAAGTTTTTCGATGAAATGATAGATTTTACAGAAAAATGGCTTGGGAAAAATTAATTCAGAATTAAATTTTCTTTAATTTTTTTTTTATACAAAATTTCCATAGAGTTCATAGTTTTCAAGATAATCGGAAAATAGTTAGGGGGGAATAACTCAAACATTAACTTTTTCAAGTTTATCTAGGAAAAGATACATTTTACAGGAAAATATTGAGGGAATAATTTGTTGAGAATAAATTTTTTTTCAATTTTTCTATTTTACAAAATTTCCATAGAGTTCATAGATTTCAAGATAATCGGAAAATAGTTAGGAGGGTATAACTCAAACATTAACCTTTTCAAGTTTATCTAGGAAAAGATACATTTTACAGGAAAATATTGGGGGAATAATTTGTTGAGAATAAAATTTTCTTCAATTTTTCTCTTTTACAAAAATTTCCATAGAGTTTATAGTTTTCAAGATAATCGGAAAATAGTTAGGAGGGAATAACTCAAACATTAACTTTTTCAAGTTTATCTAGGAAAAGATACATTTACAGGAAAATATTGAAGAAATAATTTGTTGAGAATAAAATTTTCTTCAATTTTTCTCTTTAACAAAAATTTCCATAGAGTTTATAGTTTTCAAGATAATCGGAAAATAGTTAGGAGGGAATAACTCAAACATTAACTTTTTCAAGTTTATCTAGGAAAAGATACATTTTACAGGAAAATATTGAAGAAATAATTTGTTGAGAATAAAATTTTCTTCAATTTTTCTCTTTTACAAAAATTTCCATAGAGTTTATAGTTTTCAAGATAATCGGAAAATAGTTAGGAGGGAATAACTCAAACATTAACTTTTTCAAGTTTATCTAGGAAAAGATACATTTTACAGGAAAATATTGGGGAAATAATTTGTTGAGAATAAAATTTTCTTCAATTTTTCTCTTTTACAAAAATTTCCATAGAGTTTATAGTTTTCAAGATAATCGGAAAATAGTTAGGAGGGAATAACTCAAACATTAACTTTTTCAAGTTTATCTAGGAAAAGATACATTTTACAGGAAAATATTAAAGAAATAATTTGTTGAGAATAAAATTTTCTTCAATTTTTCTTTTTTACAAAATTTCCATAGAGTTCATAGTTTTCAAGATAATCGGAAAATAGTTAGGGAGAATAACTCAAACATTTACTTTTTCAAGTTTATCTAGGAAAAGATACATTTTACAGGAAAATATTGGGGGAATAATTTGTTGAGAATAAAATTTTCTTCAATTTTTCTCTTTTACAAAATTTCCATAGAGTTCATAGTTTTCAAGATAATCGGAAAATAGTTAGGAGGGAATAACTCAAACATTAACTTTTTCAAGTTTATCTGGGAAAAGATACATTTTACAGGAAAATATTGGGGAAATAATTTGTTGAGAATAAAATTTTCTTCAATTTTTCTCTTTTACAAAATTTCCATAGAGTTCATAGTTTTCAAGATAATCGGAAAATAGTTAGGAGGGAATAACTCAAACATTAACTTTTTCAAGTTTATCTAGGAAAAGATACATTTTACAGGAAAATATTGAGGAAATAATTTGTTGAGAATAAAATTTTCTTCAATTTTTCTTCCATACAAAATGTCCATAGTGATCATGGTTTTCAAGATAATCGGTAAAATAATTGACTGAAACATTCACTTTTCAGTCTATCGTTGAAATGATCAATTTTACAAAAAAATGTCTGAGAAAAAATGTATTCAAAATTAAATTTTTTTCAATTTTTCTCCTATACAGAATTTCTTTAGAGTTTATAATTTTCAAGATAATCGGAAAAATAGTTGACTTTAAGTGCAGGCTGGAATAAGGCAAATATTCACTTTTCCAAGTATATAAATGTATTAATATTTGTTGGTTGCTTAAACAAATTAATATTTTTGCAAATTCAAATATGACAAGCCGGTAAAACGTAAAACTAACTTGTCATTGTTTCTCAACTTTAAAAGGTTTTTTCATATTTTTTTTTTGATTTGATGATGCATTTTGATTCATATCTAGATTCCTTAATTGAGGAATTTGTATAGTAAAATTATTTCATTCACCTGTCAATTTTTGAAAATTTGTTCGATTCAAGGAGTTAATTATTAAATATCAAAATATAAACGAACACCTCAACCATCTAATCAAGCACAACTGATATCCCCAAACAAACCCACTCACAGCATCCCTCATAGAGCAACACATTATGACTCTATCGGCAGAGCCGAGGGTGCCTCAGACGCGACTGACGCCTCTTAAAAGGCCGTCGGCTCCGCCCTCCGCACCTCTGCCAACCAATCCCGTGTCCCCTCTTAATTAATCACTATTAACCAATTCAATCACTATAAACCATCAAATCAAAAATAGTGTGTTTCACCATGAAAACTTCAAAAACACGAGTTTAAGAGTGTGATAACAGTGATAACCCCTCTCTCCCACCGTCAAATCTCCATGATAGAATGCTGGGTGACAACCCAGAGTCCAAGCCACGCCCATTCCCGAAAACGGGATGTCGGGTCTCGTGTCGGGAACAGTTTCAGACGAAACGCGGGATACGCGCAAATTTTTCCTCCATCGCACCCGGTGTTTGTACTTTGTAGTCCGAAACGTTGTCTTGTGAGTGATGTGATTTGAGTGATCAAACTGGAGTCGGCTACTTTGACCGCGGGTTTGTTGCTACGTACCGGATCCGCCATGGATCTTACCACGGCTTACCGGTATAATCAGAATATGATGGAGTATTATACGTGTAAGTTTCATACCTGCAACAGAGTGATTTTTACCTTTAGTCGAAAAAATAGGGATTTTTGTGATTTGACCTTGAAATGCCAACTTAATGACCTTGACTTGTCACTTGGATGACCTTGAATGTGTATTGCTTCAATACCCGTACGAATTTATTTTTTCCTCGTGCTTGTTTAATCAAATTTTCAGCCTATGCATTTTCAGGTAATGGTTTTATTTTCACGTTAATTTTCACATTAAATTCCTATTTTGCATTTCAAAATGTTCCGCTTGTCTTGAGGCATTTTTACTGAGGAATTCAACACCTGTCACGTTAAATTTTACTGACTTTCACGCTAAATCAACCACGTGATATTTTCAATTTTCATTCAAAATCATTGCGCTTAACTTTAGGTTATTTCATTTTGATATTTATACAAAATCAATTATGCACGTTATAGTGATGCGCTTATCACGTAATCTTTTCATACAAATTTGAATATTTCACGTTGAAATGGAATCATTTTTACTATAAGCCATTATCACGAAATATAATATAATTTACTTAACTTCAACTTTTCACGCAATATTTGCTGAACTCACGTTATATGGCTACTTTTTTCACGCCAAAAAACTTGAATATTTCACGTTGAAATCGAATTCTTTTCACGTTAAACTATGTCTTTTTCACGTAGTATTCGCTAAATTAACGTTATATTGCTACTCTTCTCACGCAAACTTTTCAAAATTTCACGCTAAATCAATCACGTAATACAATTTTCATTCAAGACTTGAGGTTGTTTAATTATAAAATGTATTGCTTTTCAACAGTGAGAAAAATCAATTTTTCACGTTATATTGTTGCGTTTGTATAAAAATTAAAATATTTCACATTAAAATCGAATTTTTCACGTGCTATGATATGGTTAGCTTAACTTCAACTTTTCACGCAATATTTGCTAAATTCACGTTATATGGCTAATCATATCACGCTGAAATCAGATTCTTTTCACGTCAAATTTTCACATAATATATATAAAGTACTTATAATAGTTTGGATAACTTCAACTTTTCACGCAATATTTGCTAAATTCACGTTATATGGCTACTCTTTGTTACGCACAAACTTTAATATTTCAAGTTGAAATCTAATTTTTCACGTATTAGGTATAATATGATAAAATGAACTTCAACTTTTCACGCAATATTTGCTAAATTTACATTATATACCTAGCTACTCTTGTCACGCAAAAATTTTAATATTTCATGCTGTAGTCGAATTTTTTTCACGTTAAACCATGTCTTTCACGTAAAATAATATAATTCAGTTAACTTCAACTTTTCACGCATTATTTGCCAAATTCACATTATATGGCTACTCTTATCACGCGAAAATTTTAATATTTTACGCTGAAATCAAATTGTTTTCACGTTTAACAATGTCTTTTTCACGTAATATAATACAATCTAGTAAACTTCAACTTGTCACGCATCATTTGCCAAATTCACGTTATTTATGGCTATAGTCTTGTCACGCAAAAAATTTAATATTTCACGTTGAAATCGAATTCTTTTCACGTTTAACCATGCCTCTTTCACGTAATATAATATAATTTAGTTAACTTCAATTTGTCACACATTGTTTGCTAAAATCACATTATATGGCTACTCTTGTCACGCAAAAATTTTAATATTTCATGCTGAAGTCGAATTCTTTTCACGTTAAACCATGTCTTTCACGTAAAATAATATAATTCAGTTAACTTCAACTTTTCACGCATTATTTGCCAAATTCACATTATATGGCTACTCTTATCACGCAAAAATTTTAATATTTTACGCTGAAATCAAATTGTTTTCACGTTTAACAATGTCTTTTTCACGTAATATAATACAATCTAGTAAACTTCAACTTGTCACGCATCATTTGCCAAATTCACGTTATTTATGGCTATAGTCTTGTCACGCAAAAAATTTAATATTTCACGTTGAAATCGAATTCTTTTCACGTTAAACCATGCCTCTTTCACGTAATATAATATAATTTAGTTAACTTCAATTTGTCACACATTGTTTGCTAAAATCACATTATATGGCTACTCTTGTCACGCAAAAATTTTAATATTTCATGCTGAAGTCGAATTCTTTTCACGTTAAACCATGTCTTTCACGTAAAATAATATAATTCAGTTAACTTCAACTTTTCACGCATTATTTGCCAAATTCACATTATATGGCTACTCTTATCACGCAAAAATTTTAATATTTTACGCTGAAATCAAATTTTTTTCACGTTTAACAATGTCTTTTTCACGTAATATAATACAATCTAGTAAACTTCAACTTGTCAAGCATCATTTGCCAAATTCACGTTATTTATGGCTATAGTCTTGTCACGCAAAAAATTTAATATTTCACGTTGAAATCGAATTCTTTTCACGTTAAACCATGCCTCTTTCACGTAATATAATATAATTTAGTTAACTTCAATTTGTCACACATTGTTTGCTAAAATCACATTATATGGCTACTCTTGTCACGCAAAAATTTTAATATTTCATGCTGAAGTCGAATTCTTTTCACGTTAAACCATGTCTTTCACGTAAAATAATATAATTCAGTTAACTTCAACTTTTCACGCATTATTTGCCAAATTCACATTATATGGCTACTCTTATCACGCAAAAATTTTAATATTTTACGCTGAAATAAAATTTTTTTCACGTTTAACAATGTCTTTTTCACGTAATACAATACAATCTAGTAAACTTCAACTTATCACGCATCATTTGCCAAATTCACGTTATTTATGGCTATAGTCTTGTCACGCAAAAAATTTAATATTTCACGTTGAGATCGAATCCTTTTCACGTTAAACTATGCGTTTTTCACGTAATATAATATAATTTAGTTATGTTCAACTTGTCACACATTGTTTGCTAAAATCACATTATATAGCTACTCTTGTCACGCAAAAGTTTTAATATTTCACGTTGAAATCGAATTCTTCTCACGTTAATTAAACTATGCCTTTTTCACGTAATATGATATAATTTGGTCAACTTCAACTTTTCACGCATTATTTGCTCAATTCACGTTATATGGCTACTCTTTTCATGCACAAATTTGAACATTTCACGCTGAAATCAAATTTTCTTCACGTTAACTTATGCTATTTTTATGCATCACGTAGTTATTCTTCACTTTTCACACAATATTTTCAAAATTTCCGTTATATAACTATATTTGCCACGCAATATTTCCTATAAAAATTTGAATACTTTACGTTGAAATCGAAAGTAATCTTATCATTTGGTTATACACATCATATCACTTTTCACGCAATATTCACGTTAAATAGTTGAAGAATAACTATTGTAAATTTGAACGGTCCAGACCTCCGGTGTCACCCAGTACAGCATACACCTATTATAAAAAAAAAATGTGCACCAGGGGATTGAATGGAGATTATTTAGAGTTGCGCACTAAAAATAGGTACATAAAAGTAGTACATTGGAGGAGTACTTAACTCCCGTAAATTTGAACGGTCCAGACCTCCGGCAGCACAGCTATAACAAAATCAATTTTAACCCTGTGATCCTTTATTAAAATGATATACAACTAAGTCAGTTTCATCTCTATAACTATGAGCAATCATTAAAAAAGGGGTAAAAGACAGTTTTCACGAAAAATATGATTAGCGCATTAAAACTTAATTTAAGAGGGTTGGTGAATTAGATTCTCAAAATTTCAACTATTGATAGCCTGAGAGTCACTCCGTACAGTCCCATGAACTCCCTCCACGCCAATAGAACAAATTAAAAGTAAACCATTTGTGGTATTTGTCCATTGAAACGAACGGTAAAAATAAAAACAAATAGCCTGATTAAAATGTGATTATTGACCCAAAAATCGAACGAAACGCAACGGATGGTTTTTAGTTTTTGGTAAATTAGTTTTTATTGTTCCTATTAAAATACGTGCCTTTCACATTTTTCCTTTTTTAATTGAAATACAAGCCAAAGGAATTTTTCTAACGATTGCTTTCAGTAAATCCAATGGGTACCTCTGTGTGTCCATTATGTAGTGGGGTTCCATTCACTATTGACTATTGTAAAGTGATTTATGCCGAATAGAAGCTAAATAAATGATTAATAATCACAACTTTCAAGATGACCACCTGTCGCTGAGCGATAAGGCGGAAATATTACACCCTCATCTAATCCCACTTATCATCGGAATACACCCGCTCAAACATGAGCCACTTTAGCGACACATGTTGCGATTCTTATCGTTGTTTTATCGGCACATCTCAAAACACTCCAACCGGGGGCTCAAACGCGTCCCCAAAGTCCACAGGGATCGGATTTATTGTTTTATTGGCTCTAATGGGAGGGGGGGTGATGAGATCCCCGGCCTAAAGTGATACTCTTTTTGAGCTAATGAGATTTGGAACTACCTCTTTCATGAAAAATCCGCAGTGTTTTTACGTGAAAATCACGTACTATTATAGGATAACGTGAATAATGCGTGAATAGTTATACAGGGTGTCCGGGAAAATGTCGGATTCAGATAGAACATTGAAAAATAAAATGACAAGTTCCCGTAAACTTTTTTCCTAGAGGCCCTCTCTACGGAGATACTGACCCCGAAAGGACGCCACTGGAAATCAATTTTTCTTGAATAACTTTTTAACCACTTAATATGATTTGATGAAAATTTATTATGATAAACAGTAAACATAACCTCTTAAAATACTGCCCTTAAAACATGATTAGCGTGTTTAGTTAACCAGGGGCGGACTAGGTTGTACATTTTGATGCTAAAAGAGTACATTTTCTACGTAGAATGAATGACTCCTTCCAAGTGTGAAGTCAAAACAATCTTACCTTTGCAGATTAAAGAATTATAAACAAAATCATCATTAAGTACGTAGAAAGCGCCCTCTATCAATTTGGATGAAACCCTCAAACCGATACCGAATTCAGATTTCTCACCTTCGTAAACGCTAGTACACCAATTTTGAATCTATCATCTTTATCCGTTTAAACATTATTAACATTTTTTGAAGACAAAGTTTTACATTCAACATTCAACGCCCTGTATCTTTTTAGCGACTAGCATTTGCCCCCACATTTATTAGAGAAATTATTTTCATTTATGTTATCACCTGCTGCCTGCTGCTTTATGACGGATAAGTTATGGATAACCCTGTATATGATTATATTTTATTATAACCTCATTGTTCACTCTGTAGTTTTTTTATTTATATTTGTATTATTATTATTATTGACATTACGTGAAAATGACAAAATTTAACGTGAATGTTGGAATAAAATCATAGGAAATATTGCGTGACAAGCGCAGCCATCAACGTGATTATTGCAAATTTTGCGTGAACGTGAAGATGATAGAAGAATAGTAACATTAATATTGCGTGAAAAGTGAAAAATACCTAAATGATATAATATTTCGTGAAAAGGATGGAATTTAACGTAAAAAGAATCCGATTTCAAAGTGAAATATTGAAATTTATTTAGGAAATATTGCGTAGAAGAAGTGGCCGTATAACCTGAATATTGCGGAAAAAGTGAGAAATAATGATATAATATTATGTAAATTTTCTATCATTGAATTTACCAAATGATTTTTTATAAAAATACCTTAGAGAATCGACTAAGTAATTTGAAAAAATTGCCTTGAGTAAATTATATAATTTCCGTAACATATTGTGCCTTCGAACATTGGGTTTTTTTATACATATGGGCCATACATTATTTTAGGCCTGTGTCCCTTTTTTGTAATGTGGCCTTCAAGTCTGCGCCATTGGGCCCACGAGGTCCTCGAACTTCATATGTAACAAAGGCAATTCTATCTCTAAGGCCTGTGACCCCTTATTAGAATGGGGCCTTCAAGCCTGCGCCCTTGGGCCTACGGCCCTCGGGCTTTCTATGTAACAAAGTCAATTTTATTTCTAAGGCCTGTGACCCTTTATTAGAATGGGGCCTTGATGCCTGTGCCCTTGGGCCTTCGGCCCTCGGGCTTTCTATATAACAAAGTCAATTAAAACTTAAAGGCCTGTGACCCTTTATTGAAATGAGGCCCTCGGGCTTTCTATGTAACAAAGTCAATTTTATTTCTAAGGTCTGTGACCCTTTATTAGAATGGGGCCTTGATGCCTGTGCCCTTGGGCCTTCGGCCCTCGGGCTTTCTATATAACAAAGTCAATTCAAACCCGAAGGCCTGTGACCCTTTATTGAAATGAGGCCCTCAAGCCTGCGCCCTCGGGCCTTCGGCCCTCGGGCTTTCTTTATAACAAAGTCATTTTTATCTCAAACCGTGGAAGCCAGTTTTTACAATAAATTTTTGTATTCTTGATCATATAGGAATACGTGAGTCAAAAGATCTGAAATTGTAAATCAATCTCACAAAATTCATTTCTTAAACTTCCCTCTACAAGGTGTTTTTTTTCTATAAAAATACCTGGAAAGGTCAACAAGGTAACTTGAGAAAATCTGCATTAAAAAAAAGGGAATATAGCTAGAACCATGCAGATCTTTCTCACAATATATCTCGAAAATTAGCAATGGCTATTAAAGCATGATATTGCGATAAGGCAATATCGTATTTTGTACGCAACTAAAGTACTTCAACGGCTCATTACTTCGAAATTTACGATCCGCTCAGCCTTAGACGAAGTGCGCGCTTTTAACGAAACTAGCCATACACAAACCCCCTTTATAAATAACATCCAGAACCGGGGGCAACAAATTCGAATTATCCACGAATATAATCAATTAATTCCACGATTAGCCTGTTCTCTAATTGGGCTCGACCACAATTTCCATGACACAGCACAATGGAGAATAATGGATGCTTCTCTCCATGACTTTCCATCCCTTTTGTATGCAACATACGGGGTTTTGTTCGTAAAATGTCTTCAATTTCGAATTTAACTGTTCGCATTTATTTGCAAAAATTATTCGCCAAAACGAGCGTGAAAATGCCAACTGGCAACTGGATTTGTTTTATTTGGATGCGCGCAATTAATAACATAGTTTGCCGGGTTTGTGTGGGATAATAATGTGTTAAAAATAAAGCTGTTTTTTCATTCAAAAATGTATAAATCGAAGCAACCCACTCAAAACCATAGACAATCAATTTCCAAGTCTACAAAACAAATTAGGTCAGCAATAACAAATCAGAAATATTATTATTCTCGAGAGATACATCTTTGTAGGTGTGTTTAATAATGCCCCAGAGCAGCTCATGCATGCATTTATATGGGCTTTAATTGGAAACTCAGGCCACGTGATCATAATCGTTGAATTGACCGCAGAACACTTTTGCAGAGTCGTCGTTTTTAGATGGTCACGTGGCGGGGACACGTGGCCGGACTTCCGAAAAAAATAACCATCCCTCGAGTCAAAAAAGTCCCCTGCAATGCACCATTACGATGATACATTTTGGAAAATGGTTTAATCTGGCAATATTCATGATTTGAATTATTCCAATCAAAAATTTAAAAAAAAATAATTCTTCGTCAGTTTCATAACTTAAAAAATTTGATTTGAAACTGTTGGACTGAAATTTTCCATGAACCAAATTGAGTTGTGACTTACTTTTTGTTTTATTCGGAAAAATGACGAAATACTTTCTCGAACCATGACAAAAACTTCTGAAACAATTGAGGTTATGTCCATTTTTGGAATCTAGTAGACTCAACTTTGATTTGTAGAATCTGGATTTTAAATATTGCCTGGGTCACCCTGTATATAAAGAAGTAAACTTGAACACTAACTTTCATTTGTATTTTTTTTTATTGTAAAGTTAACTTTAAGGTCACAGGCCCCTTCATATTGGAATGGCTCCTTCGGGCCTGTGCCCTCGGGATTTTTATATAAAAATAGGTAAAATCAATTTCAACTCATGACCTGGGATCCTTTATTAAACTGCGTTCTCGAGTTTTTTTTTGAGTGAATTTATAAGCTCTATAAGTTAACCCTTTATGGAAATGGAGCCCTCGGGCTTTTTATATAGTAAAGTCAATTTCAACTCTTAGCCCGAGCAGGGCGCCATTTTAATAAAGGGTTATGTTATAGACCGTAACCCCTCATTAAAATGGCGCCCTCGGCCTTTTCATTTAATAAAATCAATTTAACTCTAATGCCTGTACAGTTTACTGAAATTATAATACAGTCAATTTTAACTCTCAGGCCTGTAACCCTCTATTGAAATGGCGCCCGAGGGCCGTAGTTATATTTTTATATAAAACAGTCAATTTTGAGCTTAAGCCCTGTAATCCTTTATTGAAATGAGACCCTCAGGCCCACGATCCTCGGACTTTTCATATAATAAAGTCAATTTTAACTTTTAGGCCTGTAACCCTTTTTTGAAATGGCGCCCGAAGGCCATAGCTATATTTTTATATAATACAGCCAATTTTAACTTTTACTTTTAGGCCTGTAATCCTTTATTGAAATGGAACCCCCAGGCCCACGGTCTTCGGACTTTTCGTATAATGAAGTCAATTTTAACTCTTCAACGTGTAACACTTTTCTGGAATGGCGCCCTTAGTCCTACGGCCCTCGGGCTTTTTATACAATACAGTCAATTTTAACTCTTAGGCCTGTAACCCTTTATTGAAATGAGACCCTCTGGCCCACGGTCCTCGGACTTTTCATATAATAAAGTCAATTTTGATTCTTGGACCTGTAACCCTTTTCTGTAATGGCGCCCAAGGGCCGTAGTTATATTTTTATGTAATACAGTCAATTTTAACTCTTAGGCCTGTAACCCTTTATTGAAATGAGACCCTCAGGCCCACGATCCTCGGACTTTTCATATAATGAAGCCAATTTTAACTCTTAGGCCTGTAACTATTTTCTGAAATGGCGCCCGAGGGCCATAGTTATATTTTTATATAATACAGTCAATTTTGAATTTTAGGCCTACGGCTGCGTAATCCTTTATTGAAATGGAGCCCCCAGGCCCACGGTCCTCGGACTTTTCATATAATAAAGTCAATTTTAACTTTTAGGCCTGTAACCCTTTTTTGAAATGGCGCCCGAAGGCCATAGCTATATTTTCATATAATACAGCCAATTTTAACTTCTACTTTTAGGCCTGTAATCCTTTATTGAAATGGAACCCCCAGGCCCACGGTCTTCGGACTTTTCATATAATGAAGTCAATTTTAACTCTTCAACGTGTAACACTTTTCTGGAATGGCGCCCTTGGGCCTACGGCCCTCGGGCTTTTTATATAATACAGTCAATTTTAACTCTTAGGCCTGTAACCCTTTATTGAAATGAGACCCTCAGGCCCACGGTCCTCGGACTTTTCATATAATAAAGTCAATTTTGATTCTTGGACCTGTAACCCTTTTCTGTAATGGCGCCCAAGGGCCGTAGTTATATTGTTATGTAATACAGTCAATTTTAACTCTTAGGCCTGTAACCCTTTATTGAAATGAGACCCTCAGGCCCACGGTCTTCGGACTTTTCATATAATAAAGTCAATTTTAACTTTTAGGCCTGTAACCCTTTTTTGAAATGGCGCCCGAAGGCCATAGCTATATTTTTATATAATACAGTCAATTCTAACTTTTACTTTTAGGCTTGTAATCTGAAATGGAACCCCCAGGCCCACGGTCTTCGGACTCTTCATATAATGAAGTCAATTTTAACTCTTCAACGTGTAACACTTTTCTGGAATGGCGCCCTTGGGCCTACGGCCCTCGGGCTTTTTATATAATACAGTCAATTTTAACTCTTAGGCCTGTAACCCTTTATTGAAATGAGACCCTCAGGCCCACGATCCTCGGACTTTTCATATAAAGAAGCCAATTTTAACTCTTAGGCCTGTAACTATTTTCTGAAATGGCGCCCGAGGGCCATAGTTATATTTTTATATAATACAGTCAATTTTGAATTTTAGGCCTACGGCTGCGTAATCCTTTATTGAAATGGAGCCCCCAGGCCCACGGTCCTCGGACTTTTCATATAATAAAGTCAATTTTAACTTTAAGGCCTGTAACCCTTTTTTGAAATGGCGCCCGAAGGCCATAGCTATATTTTTATATAATACAGCCAATTCTAACTTTTACTTTTAGGCCTGTAATCCTTCATTGAAATGGAACCCCCATGCCCACGGTCTTCGGACTTTTCATATAATGAAGCCAATTTTAACTCTTAGGCCTGTAACCCTTTTCTGAAATGGCGCCCGAGGGCCATAGTTATATTTTTATATAATTCAGTCAATTTTGAATTTTAGGCCTACGGCTGCGTAATCCTTTATTGAAATGGAGCCCCCAGGCCCACGGTCCTCGGACTTTTCATATAATAAAGTCAATTTCAACTCTTAGGCCTGTTCTCCTTTATTGAAAAATAATAAGTATAGGGGGCGCCCTCATCAAATCAAATCAAATTCGAATTTAGCATAACAAAATTCCCCCAAATACCAATTCTGATCAAAATATCCACATCATTTCAAATATTGTTTAGCAAAAAAAAAAAAAAATTAACTTCAACACATTCTGTAGATCTGAAACAAAGCATCTCCTTATTTTTTCATATTTCTGTTTATTTTTTAGCAGGAAAACTGATCTTTTAGTTAAAACAACCTTGATGAGGAGAAATTTGCCAGATTTTTTAATTTGAAATCTGTTAAGTGTGAATATTCTGAATAAATTACTCCACTTGTTTAGCTTCTTGAACCGACTTATTCTCTTCCTCTCGAAAATGCATTTTTTTGAATCTAATGATTTCAAAAATTCAATTTAAACAGTTTTATTATTTATCTATACAACCCGCAGATTTTTTTAAAAAATATTTTTTTTTATAGTGGATAATCGTGCCCCTTAATATGTGTGAAGATAATCATCCTCTTGAACTGGCCCCTTATTCTAGAAAAACTTAACTTTTTAAAATTTGCTTAATTTAAAAAATCTATAAAAACATGGATAACTGCCAGATTTTGGAAAAAAATCATAGAAGCTTAATTTGTAGTTTCCTTTATTGATGAAAACATCCTATACAAAAGCTGATGTGTGGCTCGTGTTTGTTTAAAAATTTCACCACTTGTGATCAAGGCCATTTTTACAAATTACGTTATTGATTTTACAGGTATTTTTATAGGAATATATAGCCATAACAGATGGCGCTAGATATGTCAACTACATTTTAGACGTTGCCGGCCTTATCAACTGACAGTATAACATAAACTTGTTGTTTTTTCAGGTCATGGAGGTGTAAACCAACTAGGAGGAGTATTCGTAAACGGCCGACCACTTCCCGACGTTGTCCGACAAAGAATAGTTGAATTGGCCCACAACGGAGTCCGACCCTGTGATATTTCCCGACAACTGCGCGTCTCCCATGGCTGTGTTTCCAAAATTTTATCGAGGTAAGATTAAGCTGTATCAAATTAACCTCCCGCCATCGAGACCACAAATTAATAAACCGCCCCCCTTTAATGAGAGAAAATATGAATTCGTCACGGCTCCGATTGCCATAAAGTGCGCCTCTAACTCGATCAAATGTTTTCGAAATAATTCAATTATTTTGCCGCGTATTAGCCGGAATGAGATCGCCGAGGGAGTGTGTCTCAAGGGATGGGGGTCCATAAACAGATCAAATAACGGTCCATCTAACGGTACCCAATCAAATCAATTTTGATGACAATCAAAATACCCATCCAATTAAAAGTCAAAAAGAATCATAGCGCACTAATTTGATTGTAAACATGATAGAAAAGCGATATGATCAATCGATATAATTAAAGATTTCGTAGGTGAACGACTTGGTACAAGGGGTGACCGCTTTTAATGTTATTATGTTTGCACGTAAATATTGATTCATTTTCCGACAGAAACATTTCACGGTTTATTAAATTTTTGCCTGGGTTTTGGTACGCACATGTGACAAGAAATGGCCAAAAGATCACAGATGAAACGGCGGTAGACATTAAATTACTTTCTGACGGGTTGTGTCATTTCTCACACATGTATCTTTGCCTGTATAATAGGTCTATTCATTGTATTTTTAGCCCACTTATAGTTGGTGCTATTTTTGAGGTATAAGGTTCTTTAATACATCAACAAAACAAATTTGACAGTTATCGTAACTCCAATCAAGAATTTTCTTATTTGAAAGTTAAAAATCAATTTCTCGAAATTTATAAGAAATAGGGTTTTGGATTTTGCATAGGTAAATTCTCCATTAAATTTCCCATAAATATCATTGGAAAAAATTTACGGGGCGTCATGATAAATTTGTGGTAAAGTTTAGAAAGTTTAAAATCATCAGTCTATGTAGAGTTCCAAAAAAAAATTGATTTCTTGAAAACTATGAGAGATGGAGTTACGATTTTTGCGCGGGTCAATTCTTCTTTGAATTTACTATAAATATCATGGAAAAAATGTACCGGGTGTTGTGGAAAAATTTGGAGATAAGGAGGGTCAAAGTTGACGAGGTTTCAAACCATTGGTTGATGAAAGGTTCAAGAAAAAAAAACATTTCTCAAAAACTAGAAAAGATGGAGTTGCGATTTTTGCACAGGTGAATTCTGCATCAAATTAACAATAAATATCATGGAAAAAATATACGGGGTGTCATGGAAAAAAATGAAAAAAATTGGGGTTTTACGAAGTTTAAAATCATCAGTTTAGGTAGAGCTCCAAAAAAAAATCAAATTCTTGAAAACTATGAAAGATTGAGTTATGATTTTTGCACAAGTCAATTCTCCATTAAATTTTCTATAAATATCATGGAAAAAATGTACCGGGTGTTGTGGAAAAATTTGGAGATAAGGAGGGTCAAAGTTGACGAGGTTTTAAATCGTTGGTTGATGTAAGATTAGAAAAAAAATGATTTCGTAAAAACTAGAGAAGTTGGAGTTACGATTTTTGCATAGGTGAATTCTTCATTAAATTTCCTACAAATACATTTTTGAGGTTGAAAGTTCTTTAAAACATCAACAAAACAAATTTGACAGTAATCGTAACTTCAATCAAGAATTTTCTTATTTGAAATTTAAAATTCAATTTCTCGAAATTTATAAGAGATAGGGTTTTGGTTTTTGCATAAGTGAATTCTCCATTAAATCTCCTATAAATATTATTGGAAAAAATGTACGGGGCGTAATGAATAAATTTGGGGTAAAAGTTTACAAAGTTTAAAATCATCAGTTTATGTAGAGTTCCAAAAAAAATTTGATTTCTTGAAAACTATGAGAGATGGAGTTACGATTTTTGCGCGGGTCAATTCTCCTTTAAATTTCCTATAAATATCATGGAAAAAATGTACCGGGTGTTGTGGAAAAATTTGGAGATAAGGAGGGTCAAAGTTGACGAGGTTTTAAATCGTTGGTTGATGTAAGATTAGAAAAAAAAATTATATCGAATAAACTAGAGAAGTTGGAGATACGATTTTTGCATAGGTGAATTCTTCATTAAATTTCCTACAAATACATTTTTGAGGTTAAAAGTTCTTTAAAACATCAACAAAACAAATTTGACAGTAATCGTAACTTCAATCAAGAATGTTCTTATTTGAAATTTAAAATTCAATTTGTCGAAATTTATAAGAGATAGGGTTTTGGTTTTTGCATAAGTGAATTCTCCATTAAATTTCCTATAAATATCATTGGAAAAATGTACGGGGCGTAATGAATAAATTTGGGATAAAAGTTTACAAAGTTTAAAATCATCAGTTTATGTAGAGTTCCAAAAAAAATTTGATTTCTTGAAAACTATGAGAGATGGAGTTACGATTTTTGCGCAAGTCAATTCTCCTTTAAATTTCCTATAAATATCATGGAAAAAATGTACCGGGTGTTGTGGAAAAATTTGGAGATAAGGAGGGTCAAAGTTGACGAGGTTTCGAATCGTTGGTGAATGTAAGATTTAAAAAAAAAACGCAAAAACTAGAGGAGTTGGAGTTACGATTTTTGCACAGGTGAATTCTCCATTGAATTTACTACAAATATCATGGAAAAAATGTACCGGGTGCTGTGGAAAAATTTGGAAATACGGGGTGTCAAACTTAACGAGGTTTCAAACCTTTGGTTGATGAAAGGTTCAAGAAAAAAAACCTTTCTCAAAAACTAGAAAAGATGGAGTTGCGATTTTTGCACAGGTAAATTCTACATCAAATTTACAATAAATATCATGGAAAAAATATACGGGGTGTCATGGAAAAAAATGGAAAAATTTGGGGTAAAAGTTTACGAAGTTTAAAATCATCAGTTTAGGTAGAGTTCCAAAAAAAAATCAAATTCTTGAAAACTATGAAAGATTGAGTTATGATTTTTGCACAAGTCAATTCTCCATTGAATTTTCTCTAAATATCATGGAAAAAATGTACCGGGTGTTGTGGAAAAATTTGGAGATAAGGAGGGTCAAAGTTGACGAGGTTTCGAATCGTTGGTGAATGTAAGATTTAAAAAAAAACGCAAAAACTAGAGGAGTTGGAGTTACGATTTTTGCACAGGTGAATTCTCCATTGAATTTACTACAAATATCATGGAAAAAATGTACCGGGTGCTGTGGAAAAATTTGGAAATACGGGGTGTCAAACTTAACGAGGTTTCAAACCTTTGGTTGATGAAAGGTTCAAGAAAAAAAACCTTTCTCAAAAACTAGAAAAGATGGAGTTGCGATTTTTGCACAGGTAAATTCTACATCAAATTTACAATAAATATCATGGAAAAAATATACGGGGTGGGGTGTCATGGAAAAAAATGGAAAAATTTGGGGTAAAAGTTTACGAAGTTTAAAATCATCAGTTTAGGTAGAGTTCCAAAAAAAATCAAATTCTTGAAAACTATGAAAGATTGAGTTATGATTTTTGCACAAGTCAATTCTCCATTGAATTTTCTATAAATATCATGGAAAAAATGTACCGGGTGTTGTGGAAAAATTTGGAGATAAGGAGGGTCAAAGTTGACGAGGTTTCGAATCGTTGGTGAATGTAAGATTTAAAAAAAAACGCAAAAACTAGAGGAGTTGGAGTTACGATTTTTGCACAGGTGAATTCTCCATTGAATTTACTACAAATATCATGGAAAAAATGTACCGGGTGCTGTGGAAAAATTTGGAAATACGGGGTGTCAAACTTAACGAGGTTTCAAAACTTTGGTTGATGAAAGGTTCAAGAAAAAAAAACATTTCTCAAAAACTAGAAAAGATGGAGTTGCGATTTTTGCACAGGTAAATTCTACATCAAATTTACAATAAATATCATGGAAAAAATATACGGGGTGTCATGGAAAAAAATGGAAAAATTTGGGGTAAAAGTTTACGAAGTTTAAAATCATCAGTTTAGGTAGAGTTCCAAAAAAAAATCAAATTCTTGAAAACTATGAAAGATTGAGTTATGATTTTTGCACAAGTCAATTCTCCATTGAATTTTCTATAAATATCATGGAAAAAATGTACCGGGTGTTATGGAAAAATTTGGAGATAGGAGAGTCAAAGTTGACGAGGTTTTAAATCGTTGGTTGATGTAAGATTAGAAAAAAAAATTATATCGAATAAACTAGAGAAGTTGGAGTTACGATTTTTGCATAGGTGAATTCTTCATTAAATTTCCTACAAATACATTTTTGAGGTTAAAAGTTCTTTAAAACATCAACAAAACAAATTTGACAGTAATCGTAACTTCAATCAAGAATTTTCTTATTTGAAATTTAAAATTCAATTTCTTGAAATTTATAAGAGATAGGGTTTTGGTTTTTGCATAAGTGAATTCTCTATTAAATCTCCTATAAATATCATTGGAAAAAATGTACGGGGCGTAGTGAATAAATTTGGGGTAAAAGTTTACAAAGTTTAAAATCATCAGTTTATGTAGAGTTCCAAAAAAAATTTGATTTCTTGAAAACTATGAAAGATGGAGTTACGATTTTTGCGCGGGTCAATTCTCCTTTAAATTTCCTATAAATATCATGGAAAAAATGTACCGGGTGTTGTGGAAAAATTTGGAGATAAGGAGGGTCAAAGTTGACGAGATTTTAAAACGTTGGTTGATGTAAGATTAGGAAAAAAAATGATTTCATAAAAACTAGAGAAGTTGGAGTTACGATTTTTGCATAGGTGAATTCTTCATTAAATTTCCTACAAATACATTTTTGAGGTTAAAAGTTCTTTAAAACATCAACAAAACAAATTTGACAGTAATCGTAACTTCAATAAAGAATTTTCTTATTTGAAATTTGAAATTCAATTTCTCGAAATTTATAAGAGATAGGGTTTTGGTTTTTGCATAAGTGAATTCTCCATTAAATCTCATATAAATATCATTGGAAAAAATTTACGGGGCGTCATGAATAAATTTGGGGTAAAAGTTTACAAAGTTTAAAATCATCAGTTTATGTAGAGTTCCAAAAAAAAATTTATTTCTTGAAAACTATGAAAGATGGAGTTACGATTTTTGCGCAAGTCAATTCTCCTTTAAATTTCCTATAAATATCATGGAAAAAATTACCGGGTGTTGTGGAAAAATTTAGAAATACGGGGTGTCAATCTTAACGAGGTTTCAAACCATTGGTTGATGAAAGGTTCAAGAAAAAAAAACATTTCTCAAAAACTAGAAAAGATGGAGTTGCGATTTTTGCACAGGTGAATTCTGCATCAAATTAACAATAAATATCATGGAAAAAATATACGGGGTGTCATGGAAAAAAATGAAAAAATTTGGGGTTTTACGAAGCTTAAAATCATCAGTTCAGGTAGAGTTCCAAAAAAAAATCAAATTCTTGAAAACTATGAAAGATGGAGTTACGATTTCTGCGCAAGTCAATTCTCCTTTAAATTTCCTATAAATATCATGGAAAAAATGTACCGGGTGTTATGGAAAAATTTGGAGATAAGGAGCGTCAAAGTTGACGAGGTTTTAAATCGTTGGTTGATGTAAGTTTTTAGAAACAAATCAATTTCTCAAAAACGAAAAGAGATAAAATAACGAATAAATTCTACATTGAATTACCTATAAATATCATGGAAAAAATATACGGGGTGTACTAAAAAAAATTGGAAATATTATAGTATTTTGCTCTAGATCGCGTCAATCTAATTCGGAGGAATAAATCAAATATTTCGCTGGCTAATTCACACCACTTGAACCCACATAAATCCACCGAGATATGATTTATCCCATGAAACTTCCTTCCTGATTCCATTCCAGCAAGAAAAAACCGACCCTTCAGTCCGGAAGTGCATTAAAAAAGCCACAAAGCAAGGACACAAGTCCATATTTTCCCCCTTATGGAAAAAAAATGACACACAAGTATATAAAGTCAAAACGGTCCTGCGAAAAGCTTCCACATCAATACCCCCCATCTTCCGAGTTGGTGCACAGAAAAAAAAGCCGGGAAAGCATTACCAGCCGTTAAGGGGGGAGGAGAGAAAAAGGGGTGGAAAAGGGAGCGAGAGGGAGAAATCGGTTCCGGCAGCATAAACTTTAAGGAAAAGTCAGACTTTCGATTTTATTTTTGTCAATCGAGTTTGGAAGTTGGAGTAATTGTTGGTCTTTTTTGCAGGTATTATGAAACTGGAAGTTTTAAAGCGGGAGTTATTGGAGGATCGAAGCCCAAAGTGGCTACTCCTCCTGTTGTGGATGCCATAGCGAATTATAAACGGGAAAATCCCACCATGTTTGCCTGGGAGATTCGGGATCGATTGTTGGCTGAGGGGATTTGTTCGCAGGATAATGTGCCCAGTGTGTCTTCTATTAATAGGTAAGTTTTTTATTTTTGCACCAAAAACCTTGCCTTTTCAGTAAACAGTGAAATAAATGCTACCAATTTAAGCCCCTTTAACCCTCCGAAATTACCCAATAAACCAACCACACCCCCAAATCCCCCGGGTGTCAAAACTAGAATGATTGAAGCCAATTTCAATTTTTATTAAACCATCGCCCATCTGGCAAAAACCCCATTCCATGACAAATTCGCAAATTCGTCAATTTCGTTGCAGGATCAGTCGCGATTGTTCCAAATGACTTTTAAACGAAGTGCTATTTCATGTGACACGTGACCGGAGTGCTGTTGCACGACGTCTGGTCACGTGGCTGATGTTTATCCCACAGTATTTTGACCGCTTTTTAATGGCACTATTTTCGATGGGGAACGATGTCGTATATTTATAAATTGAGTTTCGAGTGTGCAGTTATGGGGTCGGCTTAATCCTGAATCATTAGCATTATTTTCAAGTTTACTGCGGCAATTTTGCAAAACAACAGACGGATAAGAATGGCAAAAAACCGAGCCCTTTATTCATTAATCAAAGTTATCCCGGCTCCTGGACGCCCCACTCTAATACCCATCAAAAACCACCGAATCTTCCCGAAAAACAAACGACAAACTTGGGGACCGATCCCCAAAATGGGAGAGACTGGGGACAGGGGGGACAAGCGGAACCGGACATGACGCCATGCTGAGAGAACGGCGGAAGATGCTCGAAACAATGGCGACTTTTTGTTGAATTGTTTTACGGCCGCAATTAGACCATCTACAGAGGCGGATTTAGATTTGATCTTTTGATATGGAAAAGTTTTTACTTCCAAGAGTAAAAGTGTAATAATTCAGTTATTATTGCCGTTGAGTGTTTTTTATACAGAATTTTGTATTTATTACATACTTCACGATACTTATTTTATCACATATTTTTGATAATCATCACCGTTTCTGAGTTACTTTCAAAATTAATCAATCATTGTTTTCAAATTGGCAATCTCGCAGTGAGTGTGTTTTTTGCGTTGGCAACGTTGCAAACCAGTGTTTCAACCCTATTTGTCACGTCATTATCTCCTCTTCTGTTGCAAGATTTCTTGATTTTTCCAATCAAATGTCAGATATGTATATTATTTCTATAATAAAATTCATAGTGACACAAATACATAAGTGTTTCCTATTTTTTTTTGGTAGTCTATAAAGAGATTCAGATAACAAAAAAATAACTTTTATATTCAATGAAATGAAAGTGTTGTCTTATAAATTTTGAGGATCCGACCACTGTTCACAAATCCACACGTAGAACTGTCAAACACAGTGAGTGCAAATGAGAAATTAAGCGGACAAAAATGGTTTTTAAATGCAGATTGTTTTAAATTTTTCCAAACTGATGAAGAGAGAAGATTTTTGAAAATTTGGATTAAGGATACTTTTTTATATAAATTTCACTTTTCCCTAGAGTTATTTATTCATGAAATTTTTCTTCAAAAAGTTTTGACATTTATTCTGTGTCCCACTAAAGTGAAGATATGTCGAAAACTAATGAAGATGGAAAGTCGATTTTTGAAAATTCGAATTCAGGACACTTTTTTCTATAAATTTCTTAGATATTAACATTTTTGACTAGAATTATTTTTATATGAATTTGGCATCTTAAGTTTTAAAATGTATTTTGTGTCCCACTAAAATGAAGATATCTTGAAAAGTAATGAAGGTAAAAAGTCGATTTTTGAAAATTCGGGATCAGGACACTTTCTTCTATGAAATTCTCACAAACATTTTCCTCTGGAGTGGTTTATTCTCAAAATCAACCCTTAAAGTTTCAAAATTTATTTTGTGTCTCACCCAAATAAAGATATTTCGAAAACCAATGAAGATAGAAATTCATTTTTTGAAAATTTGGATTCAGGACCCTTTTTTATAAATTTCTTTCATAAAAACATTTTACCTAGAGTTATTATTCATAAAATTGGCCATTAAAATTTCAAAATGTATTTATGTGTCCAACTAAAGTGAAGATATCTGAGAAATTATTGAAATTAATGAAGATAGAAAGTTGATTTTTGAAAATTTGGTTCAGGACACTTTTTTATAAATTTATTCCAAACAAACAAATTTCCTTAAAGTTATTTATTCATAAAATTGCCCTTTAAAGTTTTGAAGTTTATTTTGTTGATCACTCAAGTGAAGATATTTCGAAAATTCGGAGTTAAGACACTTTTTTTTATAAATCTCTCTGATATAAAACATTTTTCCCCAGATTTATTTTCCATGAATTTGGCATTCAGTTTTCATTTTTTTTTTGTATCCCTCTCAAGTGAATATATCTCGAAAACTTATTAACATAGATAATCAATTTTTGAAAATTTGGATTGAAGACACTTTTTTATATAAATTCCTTCCAAACAAAGAATTGACCGAAAGCGTTGTTCTCTTATTCAATCAACGCCAAAAGTAACTCGAATAACCAACAATCAACTCAAACTAGACTCTAGAGTCACGAAAAAATCAAAAACAACCCCAGCTGACTGAGTAAAAATATGTCAAACTAACTCGAATTAACTAAAACCAAATAGACAAAAAAGCAAAAAGGTTACTGAAGAAGAAATAAAAAAAAACTCAAACCAACTTGAATTCAACAACTTCAACTACTAAGAAAAGAAACCAAAAGTAACCCGAATTTAGAAAAACTAACCCAAATTAAGGCAACAAAAAATTAGAAGATGCAAAACAGAATAAAAAATAAAAGGAGTGAGGGAAAATTAATCCTAACTGACCTAGACTGAGCAAAAATAACTCAAATCAACCAAAACTAAAAAGAAAAAAAACAGAGGGATAAAGGGAGAATATAAAGGAAAAACTGATCCAGGAAGAAGAAGGATTAATTGACCAAAAGTAAACCGAAATAACTAGTTGACCCAAACAAAAAACTTGGAAAAACTCAAAAAACAGAAGGAAAAATAGTGGTTGAAAACTAATTCTAACTGACCTAAACTGAACCAATCAAAACTAACTCAGACTAAAAATAAAAAATAGTTAAAAGAATTGAAATCAAAAGTATAAAGGAGAAAAAAGGTTACTGGACAAGAAATTAAAAAAAAAAATGATTTAATTTAACTTAAACTCAACAACTTCAACATTTAACTCAAAAAAAAAACCACGGAGGCTCGAATTAGCCTAACTTGACCCAAACAAAAGTCAAGAAAAATTAGAAAAATAAAAAAAGTAGACGGAATGAGTAACAACTGATCTGACCTAAACTGAACAAAGACAACTATAACTAACCCGAATCATCTAAAACTAACTCAAACCAAAAAGATAGATTTGAAAAAAAAAGAAAAGAAGAAATCGGAAGTTAATCCGAATCAACCAAAACTAAGCCAAACTATAGTGAAGAAAAATGTGAAAAATGCAAAACAGAAGGGAAAAAAGGTGATCACAAAATGACTCAAACATTGTATATGTTAATTAAAACCAAAGAGACAAAAAAGGGAAAACAAAAAGGTGATGGAAGAAAAAGGTTAGTAAAAAATAAAAATATAAAAAAACTAACCCAAATTAAAAGTCACAAAAATTGGTAAAATGGAAAAACAGTAGAAAAAATACATGAAACATTTTTCCCTGGAGTTGTTTATTCATGAAATTGGCCTTTAAAGTTTAAAAGTTTATTTTGAATCTGGAAATCTAATCAAGATAGAAAGTAGATTTTTGAAAATTTGGATCAAGTACACTTTTGTCTATGAATTTTCTCATACAAACATTTTCTTTTGGAGTTTATTTTGTGTCCCATTCAAAACAATATTTCATGGAGTTTGTCGACCTTAAGCTATCTAAAAGTGATTGTTTTCGATTTATTCACAAGCAATTAATAAAATAATTCATCACTCGCACCAGGTTAAACCAAATAAACGACGGCAATTAAGACAAAAGACAAACTACTATATGTTTGCCAATCACTCATTTAGGCGTGTAATGCGGTGACAGCAACTGTTCGATTGCTTTATCAATGATCCCCAAAATCGTTTTTAATTGCCCGCATTATCAGGGATTTTTCCCCATCAATGTGAACTTTCTCGAATAATCTCGAAATTCGGTTTCAGCGGGAAAACGTGATCGCAATATCTAGAACTACATAGTATTTGTGATATATACGTTGACGTACGGTTAACCAACTGGCCGGTGGCTTTGTTGTTTATGGCGCAGTTAATTTGGTTCGGCGCGTGCTTTAAATTGCAATTAACTCCAGGAAAAATATGCTTTTGAGGTTTCTTTGATTTGGTCCCGCCAATTAATCTCTTTGTAATCTTTGATAGTATTTGCGTGTCGATATGCTCTATAGTTTCGTTTGTTGATAAAATGGTGGAAATTAATACATTTATTTGCATACAAGCTACATCAGACCAATTATCAATCCCTTTGGCAACAAAGTGCTCTGCGTATCCCACAAGTTAATTTGCTCCGCCACCGCAGCTTATTAATAATTTGGCGCTCCGTCTCGGAGCACTTAATCCTTATGGCCCCGTCACCCCTCCCGTTCTGCGGGGAGTTCTATGGCTCCCCCACATTTGTGCGTGGTGCAATCAAAGAGCGGCTCCATGAGATTCTTACGATTCGCTCCAGTGAGCTTGGAGGGTGTGGCGTGAGCAATTGCTCGCGTTATCCAGATTCTTACCTCGTTGCCAAAGAAAGTGTTCATCTCTGGATAGAGGGGGGAAAATCAATAGGATAAGAAACGTGTTCCGGAACAGATTCGGCCGCAAAACCATGCGCCATTTGCATAACTTCAAGAGGCACTCGATCATTCAGAGTTTAGACCCCCCGTCTCGTAATGAACTGTACCTTTGCTTGTATCCCAAGTCTATTTTAATAGACTTTACATTATTGAGTGTCTCTATTGTCATTGATACAGCTGCTCAATCAGTGGCGTCCGCACTTTTTCTCAATTACCACGTAAAAGCCGCTCCGAGCTGCCGCTAATGCAATTTGCATTGAGCCTTATTAGTTTGGGAGTTTCGTTTTGTTTATAAAAGCTCCGCTGATGCTCAATTACAGCCCCTGCAGCCAATTATACTCGCAAGAGGTCTATTTTAAACAGGATTAGGATTGTAATCCCTCGAAATCCCCCTTAGCCACTACAGTATGTTGTCATAAGAGGTCGAGGGTAACAAATCTAACGGCTGAACAATGAACGGGCAACAATAGTTGACACTTCAATACGCCAAATATTTTTGGGACTACCGGTGGTTGTTCTGGGGTGAATAGTCGAGTGGATTGTTGTCTTTTGACATGACATACTACAAAGTCGACTCCAACAACGTTTTAATAGATTTCGTTTGTATACTTTTGTGGCGCTATCTATAGTCAATGATTTACAGTTCTACCCTATCAATGGTAAATTTCTGTCAATATCTTTGGTTTGAAAATAGATATCAAGATGCAGTTTTGATGACTTGTCAATCGTTTATTCCACACAAACAAGGTTAGAAGAAATTACCATTAATGGATATTTCATTTCTTCCTTCATTTTTTAGCAAAAATTGTAATACACATAATCTCTGTCCACCCTGTATACTGTTACATTTGAAATTTACGTAAAAACGTGTATTGTAAAGTTGTAGAACAGTGCCCCCTAGCGTCTACTGTCAAATGCATATGATTATTGTACATAAGGTAGAATATACAATAAGAAATGGTCTTTGAAAGTAGACCTATAGTTCGTTTGATTCCGATACCAGGTACTTATTAATTTAAATTTTACAGATTTAACCTTCCCCTACCACTTTATTTTGATAGTCAGGAAAAAATAGTTCAATAAAAAAAAACTTGCTGCCATTATTTATTTTGAATACCCCTTATCTAGGTAGAGTTTTGTGAAAATCCTATTTTCTGTTTCGCTATATAGCAGTTGCGTCCTCTACCGGACGTTCTAGAAACTAGAAAATGATTTCCAGCATTTTCTCATGGCCTAATTTTACTAATGATGATTTTTTTCCGCATGCCATAAGGCCAATACTTTCCGAGATACAGCCGAAAGAAGAACACTCGGTACATACAGTTTCTCTTACTTGAAATTTGAAATGAGTTCCGTAAAACAAAGGCACACAAATTTCTTTTTTTTCAGTTTTCTTGTAGTCGATGACGTCATATTTGAAATTTGGGACACCCTGTATGAAATTTTCGTGTCTGAGCATATTTTCAAAAAAAAAACTTTTTTTAATTTGGTAAGCAATGAATGTATAGTTAGAGACTCACCCTGTATAACGATAATTTAGTTCTATTAGGATATCTTCAAAATCGCGCATTGAAGTTTAAAAAAACAAAAAATAAGACTAACAGATTTTTTTTATGGAAAGGTCTTCAAGATACAGCGATTTTTTTAATTTACCAAATGAAATAAAAAACTGTGATAAATTACACAACTTTAAAAAAGGTTTACGGTCGCATTTATTCAACATGTAGAAAAGTATGTGTACTTGTTTGTCACCCTTCAGTTATTTTGTATATTTATTTATTTTTTTCTGTTCTATACACTTGATGTCTCAATTTTAAGTTTATAAAATATGTTTGCACTTTTATTTTATAGTTATAATAATTTGAACATGTTCTATTTATTGATTCTAAGCTTACATATATTTTTGAAATTATTGTATTTTCTATAGCTGAAGCTAAATAAAGATATTATTTATTGTAGTGAAACAAATTCAAAATTTCGTTTTTTCAAAAATCTTTTAAACGCTGAATGTATGCAGTAAAGTTTAAATACTGAGATCTCTAGACTTCAAAATTCTCTATAAAAGTTAGTGCTTTGTCATATTTTCTCGTGCGAGTGATCGTTTGAGAGTTATAGCGAGTTGAAAGATGAAAAAATCAGTTTTTGTCAAAAAGCTCCGTAATTGTGCATCCCACAGGAGAGTATATGATACAAAAATTGTTGCTTTGCAAATTTCCTACAAAAAGTGTCAAATTGCATTTTCTCGTGCGAGTGATCGTTCGAAAGTTATAGTAGGTCGAATGATAAAAAAAACGGTTTTAGTCGAAAATCTCCGTAATTGTGAATCCTACAGAAAAGTATATGATACAAAAATTGTTGCTTTGCAAATTTCCTACAAAAAGTGTCAAATTGCATTTTCTCGTGCGAGTGATCGTTCGAAAGTTATAGTAGGTCGAATGATAAAAAAAAACGGTTTTAGTCGAAAATCTCCGTAATTGTGAATCCTACAGAAAAGTATATGATACAAAAATTGTTGCTTTGCAAATTTCCTACAAAAAGTGTCAAATTACATTTTCTCGTGCGAGTGATCGTTCGAAAGTTATAGTAGGTCGAATGATAAAAAAAACGATTTTAGTCGAAAATCTCCGTAATTGTGAATCCTACAGAAAAGTTTATGATACAAAAATTGTTGCTTTGCAAATTTCCTACAAAAATTGTCAAATTGCATTTTCTCGTGCGAGTGATCGTTCGAAAGTTATAGTAGGTCGAATGATAAAAAAAAACGGTTTTAGTCGAAAATCTCCGTAATTGTGAATCCTACAGAAAAGTATATGATACAAAAATTGTTGCTTAGCAAATTTTCTACAGAAAGTGTACAACAAGATTTCCTCGTGCGAGTTATCATTCGAGAGTTATAGCTAGTTGAATGATTAAAAAATCAGTTTTTGTCAAAAATCTCCGTAATTGTGCATCCTACAGTAAAGTATATAATACAAAAATTGTTGCTTTGCAAATTTCCTACAAAAAGTGTTTTGTCATATTTCCTCGTGCGAGTAATCGTTCGAGAGTTAGAGCGGGTTGAGTGATAAAAAAATCAGTTTTTGTCAAAAATCTCCGTAATTGTGCATCCTACAGTAAAGTATATAATACAAAAATTGTTGCTTTGCAAATTTCCTACAAAAAGTGTTTTGTCATATTTCCTCGTGCGAGTAATCGTTCGAGAGTTAGAGCGGGTTGAGTGATAAAAAAATCAGTTTTTGTCAAAAATATCCGTCTTACGGGAAAGTTTATAATACAAAAACGGTTGCTTTTCAGATTTTCTACAAAAAGTGTTTTGTCTTATGTCCTCGTGCGAGTAATCGTTCGAGAGTTATAGCGAGTTGAATGATAAAAACAAACAGTTTTTGTCCTAAAACTCCCTAATCGTGAATCCTACGGAAAAGTCTATATGAAAAAAATTGTTGCTTTTTAAATTTCCTACAAAAAGTGGTCAATTATATTTTCTCGTGCGAGTGATCGTTCGAGAGTTATAGCCAGTGGAATGATGAAAAAATCAGTTTTTGTCAAAAATCTCCGTAATTGTGCATCCTACAGTAAAGAATATAATACAAAAATTGATGCTTTGCAGATTTCCTACAAAAAGTGTTTTGTCATATTTCCTCGTGCGAGTGATCGTTCGAGAGTTATAGCGGGTTGAGTGATAAAAAAATCAGTTCTTGTCAAAAATATCCGTCTTACGGGAAAATTATAATACAAAAAATGTTGCTTTTCAGATTTTCTACAAAAAGTGTTTTGTCTTATGTCCTCGTGCGAGTAATCGTTCGAGAGTTATAGCGAGTTGAATGATAAAAACAAATAGTTTTTGTCCTAAAACTCCCTAATCGTGAATCCTACGGAAAAGTCTATATAAAAAAAATTGTTGCTTTTTAAATTTCTTACAAAAAGTCGTCAATCATATTTCCTCGTGCGAGTGATCGTTCGAGAGTTATCGCAAGTTGAATGCGCCATAAAATCAAAAATTTGATTTTTTCCAAATATCTTCTTAACGATCAATATAACCTAAAAACTCCAGAAGACAAAACTCATAGATCTTTAAATTCCCTTCAAAATTGACCCTTTGACATTTCATCATAAATGTAAAGGTTCCTGAGATAGACCGCCTCAAACTTCCACCTCAGTAGCTGCCACCCCTTCATCCACCCCCAACACATCAATCCAAACTCCCCGATAAAACCATATGGACTACAAATGTAACATTTCAATCCCAACAACGCCATACGGGCACTTTTGATTTGAAAAGACGCGTTGAAGCGATCTAATGCACCCTCCACCCCCCAGGAGACTAGTTTATCGACATAATTGATCATCTAATTCATTTGTCAACAATTCAACATAAAAAAAATCAACTTTTTTACCCCCTCAGTCTGTTTACTGTAAGTGGACATTCAAGGGGCATAAAATTGATTATTAATGTGGTTTTCAGTATAATTCCCTTAGGGAATAATAATCTGTTGTTTGCAGGATTGTTCGCAATAAGGCGGCGGAAAAAGCGAAACATGCGCACCATGTGGCGACAAGTTCCGGTTCGGCCACGTCACCAGGTGGACCAGTGTCGGTGATAGCGCATGCGCCGTCCAGTCAACTAAGTGAGCCCAGATCGGGCGGTTATAGTATCAATGGGATTTTGGGCTTGCAGCATGATCCCAATGGCAACAGCATAAAGCGGAAACGAATAGACGATCATGGTGAGTGGAATGTGGTTTTTTTTTTTTTGAATTAATTTCGCAGCGGTACATCTGCAAGATACAAAGGCGTCTCTATGTTAAATGAGCGTCGTGACGTCACGCATCGGCGCGTCGTTTTTCCACTAATTGGTCCAGAAATGTGACGGTTAATTTCGGAGTTGCCGCCTTCTAGTGCGGCCAATCTCGACTGGATAATCTGGATGTTGGCGGGTTTTGAGTTATTTTGGCGTGGAATGTTTTTAGTTTGTGTAAAATACGGGTTAACTGAGTTTTTTTGCAATGTTACAGAGATGCTGTATCTAGTTTATTTTAAGCTTTGATTTAATTTTTATCCGAACTTCACAAAAGCACAAGTAGTCATTATTCCATTTTTTTTCATTTTTGACGTAATTTTTTTGAAGATACACACTGTATATTTTTTCACGTTTCTTATAAAAAAATTGATGCTGGATCGATTACTGCCATACGCAAACCTCTATTTATTTTGTGTATAATTTTTGATACTTTTTAACTTCGACCCAACTTTTAATTTTACTGATACACCCTGTATATTTGTTTGTTTATTTTGACAAGAAAAATGATGCTGAATCGATTGAGGGTGGTGGGGAAGGGCATGCGCAAAGCTCTATTTCTTCTAGTTTTTGTGTTATGGATTTCGTGAGTGTGTCATATTTCATATTTTTTAAATTTGACCCAATTCCACTTCAAATTTCAAAGTCGCAAACTTTTAGTTTTTGAGTTATGTTTTTTTTTTCGTGATTGTATCATTTTTCATATTTTTTAAATTTGACTCAACTTTTCTGTCAATTTTGCTGATATACCCAGTATACAGGGTGTCCCAGCAAGGGTGGCCACCCGCCATATCTCGGAAACTACTGGACCTAAAAGTTCAGGAAAAAAATATGATCACTAAAGTGGCCACGAGAAAATGCTGGGAAATATTTATAACTTCGAATTTTTTCCGCTAGGGGGCGCAATCAAAGCTTAAATTTTAAAATTCGAAATTTCTCCGGAAATTCTCAGATTGAGGTATATCTTTATCAACATGGTTAGAAAACCTAGACAATTTCACGTCTTTTTGGTACAGGGCTCATTGGCGTACCGATCTTCGTGTGAGTAGGGGAAGGTAGTGAAAGTGTAATTGTTCAAGTGGCTGTAACTTATAAACGACTTGTCCGATTTTGTTGCGTATAGGCTTGTTTGAAAAATAAATGTGAGTACTTTCGTATATCTTATCCAGTGATGCGTGATTGTCTCCAGAAAAGTTGCTAGAAGGCGTAATTTGAATTAAAAACTGTTATTTTCGTTTCACCGCATAAATTTAAATGGTATGGTATAATTCTGATAATAATAACTAGTCCAAATTATGTAAAATTTAATGTTTTAAGGTTTTTAAGGTTTTTTTTTTTTTTTTAAGGTTTTTTCTTGTAAATTTAATCTTCATTTCGATTCTGTTATCAGAATTATACCGTACCATTTAAATTTTTGCGGTAAAATGAAAATAACAGTTTTTAATTCAAATTACGCCTTCTAGCAACTTTTCTGGAGACAATCACGCATCACTGGATACGATATACGAAAGTACTCACATTTATCTTCCAAACAAGCCTATACGCAACAAAATCGGACAAGTCGTTTATAAGTTACAGCCACTTGAACAATTACACTTTCACCACCTTCCCCTACTCACACGAAGATCGGTACGCCAATGAGCCCTGTACCAAAAAGACGTGAAATTGTCTAGGTTTTCTAACCATGTTGATAAAGATATACCTCAATCTGAGAATTTCCTGAGAAATTTCGAATTTTAATATTTAAGCTTTGATTGCGCCCCTAGCGGAAAAATTTCGAAGTTATAAATATTTCCCAGCATTTTCTCGTGGCCACTTTAGTGATCATATTTTTTTTCCTGAACTTTTAGGTCCAGTAGTTTCCGAGATATGGCCGGTGGCCACCCTTGCTGGGACACCCTGTATATTTTTTCCGTTTCTGATGGAAAAATATATGCTGAATCGATTGGTGGCATGCGCAAAGCTCTATCTCTATTAGTTTTTGAGTAATGGATTTTTTTTCTTGAGTGTGTCATTTTTCATATTTTTTACTTTGGCCCAATTTCACTTGAAATTTTATGATACATTCTGTACATTTTTTTGCTGTTTCTGATAGAAAAATTGATGTTTAATCGGGTAGGTTACATGCGCAATTACATATGTCATTTCTCATATTTTTTAATTTTGACTCAAATTTCCTTAGGATTTTACTGATACACTCTGTATATATTTTTGTGGCATGCGCAAAGCTCTATAGGTTTCAGTTTTTGAGTTATTGATTTTTTTCGTGTCATTTTTTATACCTATTTTTCAATTTCCAAAACATTTTCCTTCTAATTTTACTGATACACTCTGTATGATTTTTTGACGTTTCTGATGGAAAAATTGATGCTGGATCGATAAGTGGTCTCTCTTTAAGATTTTTTCTGAGTGTTATTCTTCATATTTTTTTCTCTGTAGATTACGAAAAAATATCAGTTAGAAATTGGTGGAAAAACCCCCATAAAAAAGTAATAAAATTTGGTTTAAACATTGGAAACAGTTTCAATAATGAGATTCGCAATGAATGATCAGGATGGAAAAATAGGTTGAATAGATTTAGTTAAACATCAAAACATAATAAAAATAGCATAAATCAATTATAACGTTAAAACAAACGAATAAAAGAACAATAATAGAATGAATATGTGTTTAAAACAGAAACAAAATTGAATCCCACACGTATGCAATGTATCTATAATTTTAATCGGAGCGAACAAAAGGTCCGCATAGGCCAAACGGGATTGTCGTAATAATCAGTGCGGCCCCAAATGAAACTCCATTATATTTTCCATAAATTGAAACTATAGCCCGCGGGATATTATTATCTATATTTTGCGAAATTTCATTTTGTGTCTCTGCAGTCGGACAATGGTCGAATCAATTTCGATTTGCGCTTCAATCGCACAAAAGTGTTTGGCAATTGCGCAAGCGAAAAAAATTGCAATTTAAAATGGCTACAACAGATTTCCCAATCGAAAATCTACCGAAACCGTATAGAAATCAGTTGACACAAAACAATTGATTGCTGAGGCAAGTTTAATGGGGAGGTTGCGCCAACTGGTTGTTTGGTTGTGGCGAAAATTACGGGATTTTCGTGCAAGTTTGGCCTCGTTTCGAGACAAACTAATAAGCAGCTGTTTTGATATTTGACCAAATTTGAAGTTGATTTATCAATACATAGTAATATGTTTAAATTGTTGAAAAATCAAGAATATCCTCAATTTATCGTTCTCTCTTCACAAATTGAGGGGTAACAGTGAGATTTACCGAACTCCGCCTCAATTTTTCCAGGGAATTTAATTTACTAAATGTTATTTGTTTAAAAAAAAAATCACCTCCACTGAAACCTATGTCATAAATCGTGGAGGTCCTCAAACATGTTGAGCAAATACTCGAACACAACTTGATTTAAAAAAAAAAAAACTATTGTGTAAAGACGTGTATGTTTTTAGCGAAAAAATGTACACCAGTAGGCTTTTGTTGAAAGTCTATATTATGTTCATTTCTCACATTGTTTCCTTTTTTCATTGTTTTGTTGATTCATTGCTTCATTTATTGATGATTTCAATACTTCCTTTTTTCCTATTTTATTTCTTCAAGTTTCATTACTTCTTCGCTTTATTATTGAATTTATCCTTTTGTTTGTTGCTTTATTGTCTGATTTTTTTATTCATTCATTGTTTTATCGCTTAAGTGTTTCCTTAATTCATTTTTTCACTGATTAATTTTCTTATTGCTTTCTTTTTTCATTTCCTCACTGCTTCATTCCTTCATTGAATCATGTCTCCATTTCCTACTTCACTGCTTCATTTCTTATTGCTTCATTTTTTCGTAATTATTTTTTTTTTAATAAACATTGAGAATAATTGCGGAACGACTGGGAAATTCACTGAAAGCTATCTCAATCTCTTCAGGAAAATTAATTTTGAGAGCTATGTTCAATGGGAAAAACTATTGAGGCCTTGGTTGAATTTAATTCAAACATCATAGAGGTTCTCAATTTACACGAAACATTTTAATACCATAATAATAATAATAACGTCTATACAGGGTGTCCGGGAAAATGTGGGAGATCTCTCGGATTCAGATAGAACATTAAAAAATAAGATGACAAGTTCCCATAAATTTTTTTCCTAGCGTTAGTTTCACAATTTCGACAAGAGCACCACTTCGTCATGGCTTTTTTCGAGGTTTTGTTTAATAAAAATTGTTTTTTCTCGAAAATGGTTCATTTTATCGACAATGAACAACAGTACCTTTTCTTTAGCTTAATGTTCAAGGTATCCAAATTTATTTTTTTTAACTCCTTATCATACAGGGTGTTAAAAATTTGAGCGTTAAAATGTACAATCTAGTCCGTCCCTGGTAAACTAAACAAGCTAAATATGTTTTAAGGGAAGTATTTTGAGAGGTCCTTACTACTGTTTATCATATTAAATTTTCATTGAATTATATTGAGTCGTTTAAAAGTTATTCAAGAAAAACCGATTTCCAGTGGGGTCCTTTAGGGGGCCGTATCTCCGTAGGGAGGGCCGCTAGGAAAAAAATTTATGGGAACTTGTCATCTTATTTTTTAATGTTCTATCTGAATCCGAGAGATCTCCCACATTTTCCCGGACACCCTGTATAGCACTTGGCTAAATTACAAAAAATGTTCAAAATACCTAGAATAAATACATACATATGCATAAAAAAAACAGAAAAACCATTAGAAATCATCGTGAAGTTTCAAAGACTATAAAAAACTTCTTGTCGTTTTAAAAAGACTTTCTAAATGATGTTGAAATTCATTTGAAATGCCTTCAAAACCCTTAAACAAATAAAAAAAGACTTTGTCGCCTTTTAAAAACGTTCTAAAACATCCTTTAAACCACAAAAAATGACTTCAAAGACCCAAAAACTATTGTAAACTCTATTAAGAGCCTTTGTTGTCATTTTAAGGACGTTTTAAAGCATGTTAAAAATCATCTGAAAAGCCACAAAAAAGTTTTTAAAAGACTTGACCTCTTCAGAATCCATGAAAGTCTCGGTTGCCTTTTAAAAATGTTTTAAAATATTCTTTGGAGCACAAAAAATGACTTCAAAGCCCTTAAAACTATTGTAAACTCTTTTAAGAGCCTTTGTTGTCCTTTTAAAGACGTTTTAAAGCATTTAAAAAATCAGCTGAAAAGCCACAAAAAGTTTTTAAAAGTCTTGAAAACTATTTTTACTCCTTGAGAATCCATGAAAGTCTTTGTCGCCTTTTAAAAAAGTTCTAAAACTTCCTTTGAAGCACAAAAGATGACTTCAAAGCCCTAAAAACTATTGTAAACTCTATTTGTTGTCCTTTTAAAGACGTTTAAAAGCATGCTAAAAGTCATCAGAAAAGCGACAAAAAAGTTTTTAAAAGTCTCGAAACCTATTTTACACCTTCAGAATCCATGAAAGTCTCTGTCGCGTTTTAAAAAAAGTTTAAAATATCCTTTGAAGCACAAAAAAAGACTTCAAAGCCCTCAAAACTATTGTAAACTCTATTAAGAGCCTTTGTTGTCCTTTTAATGACGTTTTAAAGCATGTTAAAATCATCTGAAAAGCCTTAGGACATTGAACGCGAACATCTTGAAGCATAAAAAAAGTGATTAAACCTGTTAAAAACCATCGTAAACTTTCAAAAACTTTAGAAACTAGCTTTTTAACATTAAGAAAAGTTTGTTTGCCTTTCTGAGAGTCATTTGAGAAATATTTAAATAATAAAAATAAGTAAATTCAAATGATCTGAAAAGCGTTCAAACGATAAAAAAGCCTTCAAAATTTTTCTACTTTTAAATCTACTTTGTATCGTGAATTTTCAAAAACTATAAATAAAAAAGCCTTTTAATATTACCTAAAGATTTTTGAAATTATCTTATAAGGCTTGTTACAATCATTCATAGAATGACAAGAAGTTTTTATTGGTAAAAGACTTTCTAAAATCTTCGGAAAATATTTTAAACTTTATAAAAAACTTTCAGCATTCTTCAAACACTTTCTTAAAGATGTTAAAAATCATCTGAAAACCGTAAAAACAATGAAAAAGCAGAAGAAAGCCTTCAGACCGTTAAGAAGTATCGTTAACATTCAAAAACTATAAAAATAAATATCGTCTTTATAGTTAGTAGTTTTTAAAAGATGTTTATTGTCTGGTTATTGAAAAAAAAATAAAAAAATTAATTATTAAATTGGAAAGACAAAATATGTATAAAAATTGATCAGTTTGGTGCAAAAAAAACCTTGAAATGTAATGGAAAAGTTCAAATAGTTGAGCAATATTTGAACATGATACAATCAACTTCATAGAATAAAAATAAATAAAATCACCACTAATAAAAATGTTAAAAAACAGAAATATCGACTCAAAAACATAAAAAAATAAAAAATACTTTCATTAAAATTCCAATAAACAAATAACATTCCTTAGCAATAAAGTTGATGGACTCAATTTTTTTTTAACGTGATTTAACATAAAAAATTCAGAAAAAAGAAGTTTACTACAAGTTTCATAGCCAGTTGAAATAAAAGAAAATAAAGTTCAGAAAAGAATGTGACAAAGGATTGATAAAGAAATAAATACAAATAAGTCAAAGCGAACTGAGATTACATGAAAAAGGTCTGATACAGAGAACGCATAAATCAGTTAAAGCAAAAAAAAACTGTCAAAAGTCAGTTTAATTGTTAAAAATTTGATACTCAAATAATAAGACTGGTAGACTTTTTCCAATAGACTTGGATGTAAATGGAATTTTTATTTTCACACAACCGAAAGTGAAATATCTGCAAAACCTCTCCACTAACAATTGGCTTGTTTTAAGCGGATAGGGGAAGTCGATAGGGCCCAACAATGGGATCCGATTTATTCGAAATGGGCCCTTCGACTGGCGGCGACCAGTCAATATAATCGCAATAACCAACCCGCGAACGGATACAGCCACCCTGATAAATCACGGAAGAAATAATGGACCGATCATTCTGTATGAGCCCTGCCTTTATAGTTTTGTCGTTTCGATGGATTAAACCGTTTTTGGATCGGCAACATTCAACCTATCTGAGTGGATTTGAAATCCGCTCCTATCTTTGTTAGTTTTTGAATTATAATGTACCTTCGAATAATAAGGCCAAAAACGATTTTTCTTTGTAAAAATATTCTTTCAACTAGAAATAAAATACAAAAATAACCATCTGAGCAATCCGAAATCAGCACAGCTTGCTTACAAAAGACCCACATAAAAAGGCATTGAATTTAAACTACCCCCATGATTTAAAGCAATAACAACGTGCTAACACTGGTGATTATCCAAAACACTATTTGATTTCCCAGCGGGACAAAATGAATCGCGTCCAACCCCCTCTATGTGCCCCCTTTTGACATTTTCGAGTTGCTCTTTTCGATGGTCCCACGATGCCAATTCAGCTCCCAACGGATGGATGTTTAATTTCGAAATGACTCTTTATTATTTTTCCGGTGTTGCGCAAAAACAGAACTGCCGCCACCCGGTTTATGATCGTTTCGCATCAGCGTAAATCAACGGTGGCAGACCAATGGCGGCGTTGCCTTGGTGACTGCAACCGCCGCCCCCTTCTTTAAGGAAAACTTTTAGCTTGACCCCAGTTTCGGGGGGTTTCTTTATGGTTTCACTTGCGGAGAGTTTATTGCAAAAACACATGGCCAATTGTATGAAGATCTTTATTTTATTGATTGTACTTCTGTCAGATGTTTTTTGTAAAGAAAATGATCAGTGAAATTACTTATGCCACTGATGGGGAAAATTGGGTCAAAGTTAAAAAAAAAAAATTAAAAAATCCATAACTCAAGAGGAGATAGAAAACTGCGCATGCCACCAATCGATTCAGCAACAATTTTTCTATCAGAAGCGCAAAACAATATACAGGGGGTTTTAAAGAATATTGAGTCACAGTTAAAAAATATGAAAAAGGATAAAGTCAAGAAAAAAATCCATAACTCAAAAACTGAAAGAGATGAGATTTGCGCATGCCACCAATAGATTAATTATACATTTTTTCATCAGAAACGTAAAAAAAATATACAGGGTGTATCAGTGAAATTTAAAGGAATATTGAGTCAGAATTGGAAAAATTACACACTCACGAAAAAAATCCATACTCAAAAACTAAAAAAATTTAGGTTCGCGCATAACACCAATCGATTCTGAAATATTTTTTTTATTAGAAATGCCAAGAAAATATACAGGGTGTATCAGTGAAGTTTGAAAGAATATTGAGTCAAAGTTAAAAAATATGAAAAATGACACACTCTAGAAAAAAATCCATAACTCAAAAACTGAAAGAGATAGAACTTTGCGCATCCCACCAATCGATTTAGCATCAATTTGTTTAACAGAAACGCCAAAAAATTGTACAGGGTGTTTGAGCAAAATTAAAAAAAAAAAAATTATGAAAATTACACTTCCACGAAAAAAATCCATAACTCAAAAACTAAAAGAGATGAGTTTTGCGCATGCCATCAATAGATTAATTATCCATTTTTTCATCAGAAACGTAAAAAAAATATACAGGGTTTATGGATGAAATCCGATGGAAAATTGAGTCATATTTAAAAGATATAAAAAATTACACTCGTAACTCAAAAACTGGAAGAGCCAAAAAATTATTTATAAATGTATAGGATGTTTGATTAAGTTGAAAAAATATGAAAAATGACTTACAAAAAAGTCATATCTCAAAAAAAAAATTCGCCAATCATTAACATTTTTCTATGACTATATATTAATAATTGATGCTGATGTATAGAATACTATACATCCACTTTCTATTGGTTAATGTGACTCTTTACTCATACCAGTGTTTTTTTTCATTACTCAATTGTTCTCACTTATAATCTCCCTGCAGCTCGAATTATTTCCGGAAATTTTGTCGAGTTGCGAATTTTCATGAAAAATTCGCAACGAGAACAAATTTCCGGATTTTTAATTCGAGCTCGCGGGAGATTCGGCAAGAAAATTTCATGCCAAAACTGATCATTGGAAAAAACATAACCCAGGACTCACCTCGCATTTAGTGGAAGAAACCAACGGCTCCTTACTCTACTCGCCATTGAGGAAGAAAGAAGGAAATCAGGATTTTATAAAACATTTGGAAGTTATAATTAATCTTGTCCATAATTGATAACATTGCAACTTTGTATTGGAAGTTGCAAATAAATCATTTATCAAAAATATTTGTCAGTGTTTTTAACAGCTATCAAGCAGTCGCGGCTGGATGTAGCTCCCATGATGCACCAACCACAGTGTTGCCGTTTGCCTTATCTCTGTCTGTGAAAGTTAGGTTGGGTTGGGATTGTTAGGGAGAGTGGGGACGGCAACACTGTAATCATATGGGAGCTACATCCAGATGCAAAGCCAGGGTGATTTCCACTTATTAATCTTTCAGTCACGTGATTATGAGTAGGGTGATTTCCGATAAAATTAGGTCGTTGCCATAGCAACATAATAAAATGCAAGCCTATGATTGGTTAGAATTGACTGGTAGGAAATTTTCAATGAAATTATCCAATGTCATATCTCCACTGTTTTAGAGCCAATCAGAACATTCGATAAAATGTCAACCTTCAAATCCATCATTTTGAAACAACCCATTTGACCGTCCATACTTGTTTCCTAGTCATTGTGTTGACAACCTAACCTCACTTCAAGTACAGTTGTCAAAAAGTGCCGTCGAAATTAAATAATTAAATATTGCAAAGTTTGCTTCAATTATTGAATAATCATGGAAAAAGTATAGTATTCTACTCGGTAATTATTGCATAGACGAGTTTTTCCAAATTGTCATATACAGAGTGACCCATTTGAAAGCGGGCAACCCCCATAACATTTTTATTTATGGAGCGATTTTGACTATTTTTTTTTGAAGGCCATACGTCGCCCAGTTTTTTTCCAAAAACCAAGGCCTACTAGAGCATATTTAGAGGCTGAAAAATCCAGAAAACATATTAGCGATTTTTGTAGGATAAATCTGTCTACGCCACTGGATTCGTCATACCCTGATATGGATCTGTACCAAATTTCATGGCAAAATATTAAAAATTGAAGATTATTTTTTTCATGCACCAACAAGTAGGTATTTTACCTCGAAACTCTTGCGATAGCAAATCTATCAGAAAAAAAAAATATAAACATTTAATAAATATTCTCATGTCAAAATACAATGAAAACAAACAAACGAGACTGACAAAAAAAAATAGAAAAAAAAAATTACACACAGAAATAATATTTTTGACTTGAATATTTTTTCATGAAATTTGGTACAGATCCATTTTAGGGAATGAAAAATCCAGTGGCGTAGGCAGATTTTCTCTAAAAAAATCGCTAATATGTTTTCTGGATTTTTCAGCCTCTAAATATGCTCTAGTAGGCCTTGGTTTTTGGAAAAAACGGGACGACGTATGGTGTCAAAATACACCTTTCCTCTCTCTACATTTCAAAAAAGAAATTGTCAAAATCGGTCAATAGATTAAAAAGTTAAGCCCTCTTTCAAATGGGTCACTCTGTATAGACACATTCTAGGATTGCAAATTTACTGGCGGAGAGAAGATTTTTTTTTTTAGGTTAGGTCAGGTTAGTTTGGGTTAGATTTGATTAGTTTGAGTCAATTTTTTCTGGCATAAATGGCGAAATCCCAAATACGTTATTTATAATGAAAATCAAATATCATATTTTTTTCCCTACGACAGTAAATTTGCAATCCCTAAAGACACTACAATGTGACTATATAAGAAAATTTGGAAATCATCGAAAAATAGCAGAAAATCGTATAAGCAATTGTTACCTTTTACCCGCTGGAAATGGCTATTACTCACTCAGATGATTACGCTACCCGCCGGCGTAATAGCCACCATTTCCCACTCGTTGATTAATATACTATTTTCCCATTGGAAACGTCAAAAAAATGTACAGGGTATATAAGTAAAATTGAAAGGAAAATTGGGTCAAAGTTAAAAAATATAAAAAATCACATACTCACGAAAAAAAACATAAAAGAAATAGAGATTTGCGCATCTCGCCAATCAATTCTGTCACAATCATCAAAACAATATACAGTATGTGATATTTTTTTGATTATATCCACCAAATGTATAACTTCTACACACTATGGTGATCCCTATTAATTCCAGACGAAAACCGTGACCTAAACGGTCACCACGACGACGACATGAAACGCCAAAGGTCCCAATACAACGGTGACCCCCTCTACCCCAACCTATGGTCCAGTAAATGGTCCATAAAAGACGAGCACAAACTCCTGTCAGAACTGGGTGGTGCAGGCACCACCACCAGTCAAACGGGCGGCTACTATGACCCCCACGGCGGCTTCTCCAGTGTAACAGGGGTCACATCAGCTGCTGACATCTATGACACCATCAACACCATGAGCCAAACTGGACAGAACTTGTACACGCCACCTTTGGCAGGATCTTTAGGTAATTTTGATTAGTGTGCAATAGCATGGCTTTATGTGTAACTTAGGTACCAGTTTGACACCTTTGGCGCCCATAACAATGCATGAAATGAAAATAGAAGCAACGAGAATTATCGATACTACAAAATATGACCCATCGATGTCGCCTTATCATTCGGGTACGTATTTGCATGCATTGTTTTATGTTGCGTCATTTGGCATTGAGCGTGTGATTATTATTTTTTTAATCGGGGATGCCTGGCCTTTTTTTAAGGTTTAAGCCTTGCTTTATGGGAGATTTCTGCCGGATTGCGGCATTAAATGAGAATAATTACCGATTAATGACTATTTATATGTTAATATTGAAGGCAGCGGCAATGATTATTATTCTACTCTTCCTAAAACAATCAATATGTTTATCTTTTTACACATTTTTTTTACTTCAAAGTGTAAAGGAAAGCGTTTTCTTGTTTAAATGATTTTGATTCTTTTTTTACTTTTCATAACTAATGCTTTTCCTTTTTTTGTTTTCTCTGAAATGGTGCATTTTTTAGATTTTTTTTTACACCATTGTCTTAGTTAGAAAAAACTACCGTCACTTGATATGTCGCACTATGACAAAAAAATTAAAAATAACAAAGTTGACAAAATCTCGTGAACGGTGCATTTTTTTGGACAAATTTTTGCATCATTGTCTTATTTAGAAAAAACTACCCTTATTTGATAGGTCTCATTATGTCAAAAAAATGAAAAATAACAAAGTTGAGAAAATCTCGAGAACGTTGCATTTTTTTGTAAAAATGTTTGCATCATTGTCTTAGTTAGAAAAAACTACCCTCACTTGATATGTCGCACTATAATAAAAAAATGAAAAATAACAAAGTTGACAAAATCTCGAGAACGATGCATTTTTTTGGACAAATTTTGGAACTATCGTTTTAGTTAGAAAAAACTACCCTGACTTGATATGTCGCACCACATAAGAAAAATGAAAAATAACAAAGTTGACAAAATATCGAGAACAGTGCATTTTTTTGGAAATTTTCTTACACCATTGTCTTAGTTAGAAAAAACTGCCGTTACTTGATATGTCGGACCATAGCAAAAAAATGAAAAATAACAAAGTTGACAAAATCTCGAGAACGGAGCATTTTTTTGGAAAAATTTTTGCATCATTGTCTTAGTTAGAAAAAACTACCCTCACTTGATATGTCGCACTATAATAAAAAAATGAAAAATAACAAAGTTGACAAAATCTCGAGAACGATGCATTTTTTTGGACAAATTTTGGAACTATCGTTTTAGTTAGAAAAAACTACCCTGACTTGATATGTCGCACCACATAAGAAAAATGAAAAATAACAAAGTTGACAAAATATCGAGAACAGTGCATTTTTTTGGAAATTTTCTTACACCATTGTCTTAGTTAGAAAAAACTGCCGTTACTTGATATGTCGCACCATAGCAAAAAAATGAAAAATAACAAAGTTGACAAAATCTCGAGAACGGAGCATTTTTTTGGAAAATTTTTTGCATCATTGTCTTAGTTAGAAAAAACTACCCTCACTTGATATGTCGCACCACATAAGAAAAATGAAAAATAACAAAGTTGACAAAATCTCGAGAACGATGCATTTTTTTGGACAAATTTTGGCACTATCGTTCTAGTTAGAAAAAACTACCCTGACTTGATATGTCGCACCACATAAGAAAAATGAAAAATAACAAAGTTGACAAAATATCGAGAACGGTGCATTTTTTTGGAAATTTTCTTACACCATTGTCTTAGTTAGAAAAAACTGCCGTTACTTGATATGTCGGACCATAGCAAAAAAATGAAAAATAACAAAGTTGACAAAGTCTCGAGAACGGAGCATTTTTTTGGAAAAATTTTTGCATCATTGTCTTAGTTAGAAAAAACTACCCTCACTTGATATGTCGCAGTGTAACAGAAAAATGAAAAATAACAAAGTTGACAAAATCTCGAGAACGTTGCATTTTTTTGGAAAAATTTTTGCATCATTGTCCTAGTTAGAAAAAACTACTTTCACTTGATGTTTCGCAGTGTAACAGAAAAATGAAAAATAACAAAGTTGACAAAATCTTGAGAACGTCGCATTTTTTTGGAAACATTTTTTCATCATTGTCCTAGTTAGAAAAAACTACTCTCACTTGATATGTCGCAGTGTAACAGAAAAATGAAAAATAACAAAGTTGACAAAATATCGAGAACGGTGCATTTTTTTGGAAATTTTCTTACACCATTGTCTTAGTTAGAAAAAACTGCCGTTACTTGATATGTCGGACCATAGCAAAAAAATGAAAAATAACAAAGTTGACAAAGTCTCGAGAACGGAGCATTTTTTTGGAAAAATTTTTGCATCATTGTCTTAGTTAGAAAAAACTACCCTCACTTGATATGTCGCAGTGTAACAGAAAAATGAAAAATAACAAAGTTGACAAAATCTCGAGAACGTTGCATTTTTTTGGAAAAATTTTTGCATCATTGTCTTAGTTAGAAAAAACTACCCTCACTTGATATGTCGCAGTGTAACAGAAAAATGAAAAATAACAAAGTTGACAAAATCTCGAGAACGGAGCATTTTTTTGGAAAAATTTTTGCATCATTGTCTTGGTTAGAAAAAACTACCCTCACTTGATATGTCGCACTATAATAAAAAAATGAAAAATAACAAAGTTGACAAAATCTCGAGAACGATGCATTTTTTTGGACAAATTTTGGAACTATCGTTTTAGTTAGAAAAAACTACCCTGACTTGATATGTCGCACCACATAAGAAAAATGAAAAATAACAAAGTTGACAAAATATCGAGAACAGTGCATTTTTTTGGAAATTTTCTTACACCATTGTCTTAGTTAGAAAAAACTGCCGTTACTTGATATGTCGCACCATAGCAAAAAAATGAAAAATAACAAAGTTGACAAAATCTCGAGAACGGAGCATTTTTTTGGAAAATTTTTTGCATCATTGTCTTAGTTAGAAAAAACTACCCTCACTTGATATGTCGCACCACATAAGAAAAATGAAAAATAACAAAGTTGACAAAATCTCGAGAACGATGCATTTTTTTGGACAAATTTTGGCACTATCGTTCTAGTTAGAAAAAACTACCCTGACTTGATATGTCGCACCACATAAGAAAAATGAAAAATAACAAAGTTGACAAAATATCGAGAACGGTGCATTTTTTTGGAAATTTTCTTACACCATTGTCTTAGTTAGAAAAAACTGCCGTTACTTGATATGTCGGACCATAGCAAAAAAATGAAAAATAACAAAGTTGACAAAGTCTCGAGAACGGAGCATTTTTTTGGAAAAATTTTTGCATCATTGTCTTAGTTAGAAAAAACTACCCTCACTTGATATGTCGCAGTGTAACAGAAAAATGAAAAATAACAAAGTTGACAAAATCTCGAGAACGTTGCATTTTTTTGGAAAAATTTTTGCATCATTGTCCTAGTTAGAAAAAACTACTTTCACTTGATGTTTCGCAGTGTAACAGAAAAATGAAAAATAACAAAGTTGACAAAATCTTGAGAACGTCGCATTTTTTTGGAAACATTTTTTCATCATTGTCCTAGTTAGAAAAAACTACTCTCACTTGATATGTCGCAGTGTAACAGAAAAATGAAAAATAACAAAGTTGACAAAATATCGAGAACGGTGCATTTTTTTGGAAATTTTCTTACACCATTGTCTTAGTTAGAAAAAACTGCCGTTACTTGATATGTCGGACCATAGCAAAAAAATGAAAAATAACAAAGTTGACAAAGTCTCGAGAACGGAGCATTTTTTTGGAAAAATTTTTGCATCATTGTCTTAGTTAGAAAAAACTACCCTCACTTGATATGTCGCAGTGTAACAGAAAAATGAAAAATAACAAAGTTGACAAAATCTCGAGAACGTTGCATTTTTTTGGAAAAATTTTTGCATCATTGTCCTAGTTAGAAAAAACTACTTTCACTTGATGTTTCGCAGTGTAACAGAAAAATGAAAAATAACAAAGTTGACAAAATCTTGAGAACGTCGCATTTTTTTGGAAACATTTTTTCATCATTGTCCTAGTTAGAAAAAACTACTCTCACTTGATATGTCGCAGTGTAACAGAAAAATGAAAAATAACAAAGTTGACAAAATCTCGAGAACGTCGCATTTTTTTGGAAACATTTTTTCATCATTGTCCTAGTTAGAAAAAACTACTCTCACTTGATATGTCGCAGTGTAACAGAAAAATGAAAAATAACAAAGTTGACAAAATCTCGAGAACGTCGCATTTTTTTGGAAACATTTTTTCATCATTGTCCTAGTTAGAAAAAACTACTCTCACTTGATATGTCGCATTATAACAGAAAAATAAAAAATAACATAGTCTACAAAATCTCGAGAACGGTGCATTTTTTAGTTAGAATGAACTACCCTTACTTGATATGTCGCACCTCGCACCACATCAAAAAAATAAAAAATAACAAAGTTGAGAAAATCGAGAATGGTGTATTTTTTTGGAAAAAAAAATTGTATCATCGTCTTAGTTGAGAAAAACTACCCTTATTTGATATGTCGCACCATTTCAAAAAAATCAAAAATAACAAAGTTAACAAAATCTCGAGAACGGTGCATTTTTTTGAAAAAAAATATGTATCATCGCCTTAGTTAGAAAAGACTACCATAACTTGATATGTCGCACTATATTAAAAAAAAAACAAAAATAACATAGTTGACAAAATCTCGAAAACTAAACCCATATTTTATTTGGCGAACCATAATCAGAAATTCACCAAGACATCCCCAAATTCGTTTTTTTTTGTGTTCTGCATGTTTTTCTTTTGTTTTAAAAGCAACCGAAAATAACTCGCCCTACAACCTGAACACTGTGGAGGGTTCTTCCCCCTCCCTGCCCTTGGCCTTACCGGCTGAACCTCCAACAAGTCAGGCGGCCGGTTCACCTGATCCTGCTGCCCTTACAGTGTTGCAACCTACAGGAGGTGGGCAACATTATAGTACCATGTTGCCTAGTTTCGGGTATTCGACTGGTAAGTTTTGTTGATGATGAGCTTGTTAGAAAGGTAGTTTTGACGTCAGAAGTGTCCAGGTACGATGTTGTCAAAGTTTGGTTGTACAATGCTTGCTATTGGCTGTCAGATTTGACAACTATGTGAGGCGGACCAATGAAAATCGTTGGCCGTAGATGAAAATTTATTTTTGATTGATTGTGGAAAATAACTCGTGAAATATTTGTCATATAAAAATTTGGGCTTAGTTAGGGTTAGGGAAAAAATCAATGTTCCTGGAACGCTTAGTAACTTTTTGGCAAATATCTGGAAAAGTATGAGGTTTACTCAAAAATCTCCTATAAAACAAATTAAAGTCCGTTAAATTTCCCACAAAAAGTTCCATAAAGTGATCATTTGTTTGGATACAGGAAATTCAATACGGAAAGATTTTATGAGTTGTTGACGGTTGGTTTCTATTGCAGGCACTACAGTAGTACCAGGTTCAGACTACGCATATAGTACAGCCTACAGCCAATATGGGGCGGCTTATGGTACTTACGGCTATGGATCGGCGTCGAGCGGGTTACTCAGTAAGTAAACAGTGAGTATTGTAGACGTTATTCGGAGCGGTTTAGGATTTTTTGTGGGTTTAATTGGCGGTGTAGCTGATGATGGTGCTTTGCAGATAGCTACTACTACAACGATATGTCAGCTACAGAACAGAGTCGCAGCCCCATGGCAGCTACACGGGCCAACTCACTGGCATCAGCCAACTCGCCCACAGACAGCGGAAGTGCTTGTTTGAAAACGGAAGTGTTTCCGGCCGAGCTGAACCTAGGTTAAGTCAAGGGGGCCAAAGTATGTATTGTGAAAACCCCAAAGATGAGTTCGTTTCTAATACATATCCCGGACGTTGTATTTATTTTATTTGTTTGTATATTTGATATTTTATTGTACTTTAGCGTTTTTAGTTCACACCAAAGAATTCGTTTATGTACTTTTATGCGCACCTTTTGGTTTAATTTTTGCACTTTCAAGGGTTACCACCATCACCAGCCAAACGGCCCTAGATTGTACATAATCAACGTGTAAATACACCCAACTGTCCGCCTTTTACAAAAAGTATTATTTGCCCATGTCTAAGTTATTTTTTTTTTACCTTTTTTAACTGTGTAATAGCATACCAAAGAACTTTGATCTTTGAGAATGGATCTGGAAAGTGGCGACATTTTCCGCTGTAAGTAATAAATGTATTTTAAAATGTGATAGGCCAAAAAATCGTTTAGGCCCTACGTATTGTACTTGCCCTCAATTTATTGTCAAACTTTTGATCTAAGTAAGTTTTAATTGATCCTGTCACATTCACTCATTTAGGTTTAGACAGTTTATATTTAGAGAAATAAAGAAAATATTGACAACATTGCTTTTTATTCGTTTTCCCTTTATCAGTCAGGTCTCCTTCTTTTCGTTAAAAAAATCACATTTTCAGTTTCAACTAATTTATTTACAGTCACTATTTATGTACACTTCACACTTATTATCTGAACTACATTGAATTTCACTTCGAAATGAAAGTGACAGATTTCCGCTTGCCAAACGGGAATCAAATGCTACCATCTAGATTGTTACATACGTTTACTGAGAACGCGGCAAATCATGGAAATACTTGCGCATCCGCCAAACTGGATCAGTGTTCCATTTCCATTGAATTAATTCTGTATGTTGTTTAAAATGTGAGTAAAATCAAAACCACGATCCCACATCATGGAAGTCACAATCTGATCTTTGTTAGTTGTTGGTGGACGCGCCAGAATATATAAAGTCGAAAATCACATGGCGTTTAGACTGTGATCGCGAAAAAATTTAAAATCTTGATTTTTGGTTGTCGGTCACATTCAAATGTCCTTTCAATAGGATTTCTAATGCAAACGGTGTTTAGACTGTGACCACAATTCGAAATCCAAAACTAAAAATTCTAGTGCGTTCACAGTCTAAGCGCCAAGTGACGATTTCGGGTTTATAGCGTATATTCTGACGCATCCGCCAAACTACACAAACTCATTAGTGAATGTGCAGGAAGTTTTGCTATAAACCCGAAAAATCACGTGACGTTCAGACTGTGACCGCGGTAAAATTTCAAATCTTGATTTTTGGTTGTCGGTCACATTCTAATGTCCTTTTAATGGGTTTTCTAATGCAAACGGTGTTTAGACTGTGACCACAATTCGAAATCCAAAACTAAAAATTCTAGTGCGTTCACAGTCTAAGCGCCACGTGACCATTTCGGGTTCATAGCGTATATTCTGACGCATCCGCCAAACTACACAAACACATTGGTGAATGTGCAGGAAGTTTTGCTATAAACCCGAAAAATCACGTGACGTTCAGACTGTGACCGCGGTAAAATTTCAAATCTTGATTTTTGGTTGTCGGTCACATTCTAATGTCCTTTTAATGGGTTTTCTAATGCAAACGGTGTTTAGACTGTGACCACAATTCGAAATCCAAAACTAAAAATTCTAGTGCGTTCACAGTCTAAGCGCCACGTGACCATTTCGGGTTCATAGCGTATATTCTGACGCATCCGCCAAACTACACAAACACATTGGTGAATGTGCAGGAAGTTTTGCTATAAACCCGAAAAATCACGTGACGTTTAGACTGTGACCGCGGTAAAATTTCAATTCTTGATTTTTGGTTGTCGGTCACATTCTAATGTCGTTTCAATGGGATTTCTAATGCAAACGGTGTTTAGACTGTGACCGCACTTCGAAATTCCAAACTAAAAATTCTAGTGCGTTCACAGTCTAAGCGCCACGTGACCTTTTCGGGTTTATAGCGTATATTCTGACGCATCCGCCAAACTACACAAACTCATTAGTGGATGTACCGGAAGCTTTGCTATAAACCCGAAAAATCACATGACGTTTAGACTGTGACCGCGGTAAAATTTCAAATTTTGATTTTTGGTTCTCGGTCACATTCTAATGTCGTTTCAATGGGATTTCTAATGCAAACGGTGTTTAGACTGTGACCGCACTTCGAAATTCCAAACTAAAAATTCTAGTGCGTTCACAGTCTAAGCGCCACGTGACCTTTTCGGGTTTATAGCGTATATTCTGACGCATCCGCCAAACTACACAAACACATTGATGAATGTACCGGAAGCTTTGCTATAAACCCGAAAAATCACGTGACGTTCAGACTGTGACCGCGGTAAAATTTCAAATCTTGATTTTTGGTTGTCGGTCACATTCTAATGTCCTTTTAATGGGTTTTCTAATGCAAACGGTGTTTAGACTGTGACCACAATTCGAAATCCAAAACTAAAAATTCTAGTGCGTTCACAGTCTAAGCGCCACGTGACCTTTTCGGGTTTATAGCGTATATTCTGACGCATCCGCCAAACTACACAAACACATTGGTGAATGTACCGGAAGCTTTGCTATAAACCCGAAAAATCACGTGACGTTTAGACTGTGACCGCGGTAAAATTTCAATTCTTGATTTTTGGTTGTCGGTCACATTCTAATGTCGTTTCAATGGGATTTCTAATGCAAACGGTGTTTAGACTGTGACCGCACTTCGAAATTCCAAACTAAAAATTCTAGTGCGTTCACAGTCTAAGCGCCACGTGACCTTTTCGGGTTTATAGCGTATATTCTGACGCATCCGCCAAACTACACAAACACATTGATGAATGTACCGGAAGCTTTGCTATAAACCCGAAAAATCACGTGACGTTCAGACTGTGACCGCGGTAAAATTTCAAATCTTGATTTTTGGTTGTCGGTCACATTCTAATGTCCTTTTAATGGGTTTTCTAATGCAAACGGTGTTTAGACTGTGACCACAATTCGAAATCCAAAACTAAAAATTCTAGTGCGTTCACAGTCTAAGCGCCACGTGACCTTTTCGGGTTTATAGCGTATATTCTGACGCATCCGCCAAACTACACAAACACATTGGTGAATGTACCGGAAGCTTTGCTATAAACCCGAAAAATCACGTGACGTTTAGACTGTGACCGCGGTAAAATTTCAATTCTTGATTTTTGGTTGTCGGTCACATTCTAATGTCGTTTCAATGGGATTTCTAATGCAAACGGTGTTTAGACTGTGACCGCACTTCGAAATTCCAAACTAAAAATTCTAGTGCGTTCACAGTCTAAGCGCCACGTGACCTTTTCGGGTTTATAGCGTATATTCTGACGCATCCGCCAAACTACACAAACACATTGATGAATGTACCGGAAGCTTTGCTATAAACCCGAAAAATCACGTGACGTTTAGACTGTGACCGCGGTAAAATTTCAATTCTTGATTTTTGGTTGTCGGTCACATTCTAATGTCGTTTCAATGGGATTTCTAATGCAAACGGTGTTTAGACTGTGACCGCACTTCGAAATTCCAAACTAAAAATTCTAGTGCGTTCACAGTCTAAGCGCCACGTGACCTTTTCGGGTTTATAGCGTATATTCTGACGCATCCGCCAAACTACACAAACACATTGATGAATGTACCGGAAGCTTCGCTATAAACCCGAAAAATCACGTGACGTTTAGACTGTGACCGCGGTAAAATTTCAAATCTTGATTTTTGGTTGTCGGTAACATTCTAATGTCGTTTGAATGGGATTTCTAATGCAAACGGTGTTTAGACTGTGACCGCACTTCGAAATTCCAAACTAAAAATTCTAGTGCGTTCACAGTCTAAGCGCCAAGTGACGATTTCGGGTTTATAGCGTATATTCTGACGCATCCGCCAAACTACACAAACTCATTAGTGAATGTGCAGGAAGTTTTGCTATAAACCCGAAAAATCACGTGACGTTTAGACTGTGACCGCGGTAAAATTTCAAATCTTGATTTTTGGTTGTCGGTAACATTCTAATGCCGTTTGAATGGGATTTCTAATGCAAACGGTGTTTAGACTGTGACGGCACTTCGAAATTCGAAATTAAAAATTCTAGTGCGTTCACAGTCTAAGCGTCACGTGACCTTTTTGAGTTTATAGCGTATATTTTGACGCATCCGCCAAACTACACAAACACATTGGTGAATGTACCGAAAGCTTTGCTATGAACCCGAAAAATCACGTGACGCTTAGTCTGTGACCGCGGTAAAATTTCAATTCTTGATTTTTGGTTGTCGATCACATTCTAATGTCGTTTCAATGGGATTTCTAATGCAAATGGTGTTTAGACTGTGACCGCACTTCGAAATTCAAAACTAAAAATTCTAGTGCGTTCACAGTCTAAGCGCCACGTGACCTTTTCGGGTTTATAGCGAATGTTCTGGCGCATCCATCGAACTATCTTAGTCACAATCTAATGTCTTTTTTATACTGGTGAATGCGCCAGACTCTTGGACTGTGACCTGTGACCATGGGAAAATGTAATTTCTTGATTTTTGGTTCACATTCTAATGTCGTTTCTTTTGGATTTTAAATCCAAATGGGGTTTAGACTTAAGATTTCTTAGGTACATATACGGAAAAGGTTCCAGCCTACAAAAAAGTCACATTCTAATTATTTTTGAATGTTTGTGATTGTGAATTAGTTTTTAATTTTCCGACGGTTAATTCTAAAGTAATTCAATGTCTTTACTCACCTTTTTTTAACTTTCCTGTCGCCATTATAATGGGTGACACAAAATGGCGTAAAGAAGCACTGGGGTCTTACTCCAGTAGATGTCGCTCCAGCTCTAGAGAAGTTAATTGGTCTTACTCCAGTAGATGTCGCTCCAGCTCTAGAGAAGTTAATTGAGAATCTATAAATTTTGTTTTCTATACTTTTGAGCTACGATTGACCTTCATGAGACATTTGCGAAAAATTATCGTTTTTTGTCGTAACGCAACTCAACGCTAACTATTTTTTTTTTGTCGTAACTGGAAAACCCCCACTTTTAGCGAAAATGCTTGGATACACTTTTTGTAGAAAATTTAAAAATAACCTATACATTTTATTCTTTTCACTTTTGATCTAAGATTGACCGTTCATGAGATATTTGAGAAAAACTGAAAATCATTGTTTTTTGTCGTATCTCGAAAAACCTCACGTTTATAGAAAAATGCAGAGACAAATTATTGAAATCATCATTAAAAATCGAATTTACCTAATAAAACAGTAAAAACAAAAAAGGAAACAGTAATAAAAATGAAAAATCAATACAAAAAAAGAATGACATTGGAGAATATCTGGTAATATTGGGAAAAGTTCTGGTCAGCTTGAAAAAATCATATCGTGGACCTAGTGTATCATTATTCCCCACCTACAAATCAAAGCTACCATGCATTTTTCCTCTTATAAAAAAAACATGAATTTATATCTCTGATTCGTCACGTACTTGACCTAATAAATTCATAAAATTTTCAACTTTATTCTTATATTGTCGACTTGGGCCCTTTAATCAACGTGACATATACAGGGTGTTTGTTACAGCAAATTATTCATTATTTTACATACCTGGCAAGGATTTGACTGATATAATATTCATCACCCTATCAAGAATTCGTCATTATTCCACCCCCAAGAAAAAAATCCTCCCACCAAATCTCTCCGTTAAAAAACACATCATTTTATACAATGTCCCGTTACGACTCCTTCATAAAAGTTCCCAAGATTTGCCTGATATTGGGCGGGTTTTGGCCGTTTGAACCCAATAACAACACCCTGTATAAAATGTACACTGTTTACTCAAAATTTCAAACTATAGCTTATATGACTTTCATTATATCCCTGTTGATTAACCTGAGCATTTTAATAGTCAAACATGATCAACCTTTACGAATTTTCAGCAGCATCAACGTGTTGATTATTGTACTGGAAACGTGTGTGAAACTTGTGCTGTTTCAGATTAAAAAAATCTCCAACATGTGCGCCTACATAAGCACCACCGAAAAATCCATTTCCCAATCAACGGATGAAGAAGTAAGACGATGCTACAAAAAACAATTGACTTACTGCACCCGCATCAACATAGCCCTTTTTATAAGTACCCTCTTATCCTGCGTGATGTTCACTGTAGCTGGTTGTTTGCAACTCGTGCGCAGCACCAACTGGGAGGTGGAGTTTCAGGACAAACCATTCATGCACGATATGTGGTACCCCTTCCAGCGGCAGTACCACATGCCCTGGGTAATACTGCTCAATGCCCTTGTTATTTTACAAGGGGCTTGTTTTAATACTGCCACTCAGACTACGTTTATTACGTTGATGATTTACGCTAGTGCCAGATTGGAGATCTTGCAGATTAAGTTGAGGAAGTTTGGCAATGTGGAAGTTCTGAATGAGTTGATTAGAGAGCATCAGCTGCTTATAAGGTGAGCACAATAACACGAACAGGGTGGAGCTTAAATTGACTCCAAACTCGTAACATAACCTCAAAATATTTCAAAGATTTGACAACGACAAGTCAAAGAAAGCTATTAATAAAAAAAGGCTTGAAAACATGTACAAAGCCATTTTCCTTAGAATAGTCTGAAAAACAGTCGATTAAACACGACATAACCTCAAAATGTTTTTACACTCAAATTCACTCACCTTTTATTAAAGTTATATGATTCCAGTAATTTGCATTATTATCCAATCAAATATCACTACTGTGTAAAAACCTCAAAAATTAGTACCTCATTATAAATTCCACCAATTGAGGTTATGAAGCTGTAGCTGACATGGTTGTAGGTTTGTACAGACGTTAAATGAACGTACCAACTACGTGATGTTGCTGGAGTTTGTGTTGAATTCCATGAGTTTGTCTTCGGGTACTGTACAGTTCGTTGCTGTAAGTACACCGTCGCAGTACTTGTCAATTTGCTGCATTGTACTGATGGTACTGATTCAAATTTTCGTCCTGGCGTACAGTGCCAATGAAATCAGTTTAAACGTACGTCAACCAATCAATAGATGTTTATTTAATGTTTTGTAGGGTTTAGCCATTTCAGACGCATTAGCCCAAAGTAACTGGTCCGACCAACCCATACCCATTCAAAAAAACCTCGCCTTTATGATGTTACGGGCCCAGAAACCCATTGGGATCAATGCAGGGCCCTTTTTCAGGATGACCACGCAAACGGCCATTTCCATCTGCAAGCTGGCTTATTCGTACATGTCTATTATGATGAGGAATTACGATTGAAACATTGGCAACATTGGAAAAAGCTTTAATCTTCGTATATGTATAAGTAAACTCACTGGGCAAAAAATAGTACTTTCACATGCGTAGGAAACATTTTATATCAAAAGAATTAACAAATTGTATTTTGGCAATGTAGTTGCAATTTAATTGTGGTGGGAAATTGTAAATACATTGTTGCCATATTGTGTTGATTGAATAAAATATTGATGCAGATTATTTTTGGGTCTCAATCTCAATATCGTATATTTATTTGAAAAAATACAGGGTCCTTCATTAGTGCGTCGGGCAATCCTAGCGTGGTTATTTACAAAAGTAGAAAAAAAAGTTTTATACAAAAGTTGTAGAATGTGACTTTATGCATATTTTAAAAATATTTTCAAACATACAGGGTGCGTCACAAAAGTATGGCACGAAAAAGTATGATTTTTTTAAATGGAACCCCCTGTATATTAATTGATATTTCAATTCTTTCTTCAATTTGGAACAAAAATTGTGCTACAGCTAATGTTCCTAAATTCAACCGTTATCGAGATATCGCGTTTTAAAAATGGCATTTTTGCAACTTTGGCATGCTATAAAACTCAAACTATTCAAGTTAGAGGAAAATGGTTTGCACTTTCCTGTCATAACTTTTCAAGAGCTCTTCTGTCATTTGGATAGAAGGTAACGTCAACTGTCAACTTTTTTCGGCACATTTTGACATTTTTTCACAATAATGGATTTAATCTCCTTGAATAGCTCTTGAAAAGTTAAGATAGGAATGTGCAATCCATTTTTCTCTAACTTGAATAGTTTGAGTTTTATAGCATGTCAAAGTTGCAAAAATGCCATTTTTAAAACGCGATATCTCGATAACGGTTGAATTTAGGAACATTAGTTGTATCACAATTTTTGTTCCAAATTGAAGAAAGAATTGAAATATCAATCAATATACAGGGGGTTCCATTTAAAAAAATCATACTTTTTCGTGCCATACTTTTGTGACGCACCCTGTATGTTTGAAAATATTTTTAAAATATGCATAAAGTCACATTCTACAACTTTTGTATAAAACTTTTTTTTCTACTTTTGTAAATAACCACGCTAGGATTGCCCGACGCACTAATGAAGGACCCTGTATAATCAAAGTGGATAATTTTGAGAAGCTGCATCAAAAAGCTTTTTGAGGAAAACTCAGTTTCAAAAAAAATCCAAAAACAGTTTTTTGAAAAAAAAATTATCCTGACCAAAAATTATTGTAGTCTTTCAATATGATGATCCATATTTTCCAAAAAATCAAACCAATAGTTTTAAACTTCTTGGAGAATAATATATGAAAGTGGGCTATCCTGAGGGGTTGCATCGAACGCTTCAGAACATTTTTTGGAAAAAGAATCATGGTTTTCGAAAAACTTGTCGATTATAAGTCTTAAACAAAAGAACTTTTAATACACCAACATTACTAAAACCACATTTTCCAAAAATCTGTTGAAAATTTGAATAAAAAAATGATAGTTGTCAACTATAAAAATGTCCCATTTTTTAGCAATCTATTTTTAAGTTTATCTCAGAAACTACTGATGCTACAACAAAGTATAATATATGAAAGTGGGCTATCTTGAGAAGTTGCATCGAACGCTCCGGTAATTTTTTAGGAAAAATCCATGGTTTTTGAGAAAATCGCCAAAAACCTTTTTTTGGAAAAATCCATCCCTACCGATTAAAGCCTTGCATAAAAGGACTTTTAATACACCAAAACATCTCCAAATGAACCACGTTTTCCAAAAATTTATAGAAAACGAACAATAATAGTTTTCAACTATGAAAATGTCCCAATTTATAGCAATCTATTTTTACGTATATCTCGAAAACTATTGATACTACAACAAAGTATAATATATGAAAGTGGGTTATCTTGAGAAGTTGCATTCATGATCCTCGAAAAAATGGTCAAAAACCTTTTTTTGGAAAAATCCATCCCCACCCCACCGATTGAAGTCTTGAATAAAAGGCCTTTCAATACACCAAAACATCCCTGAATGGACCACGTTTTCCAAAAATTTGTAGAAAATTTAAAGCAAACCCGTTTTCAACTATAAAAAAATATTTCCAAAATTATGAATTATATTTTTAAGCATATCTCTGAAACTATTGCATCACTCCTACAAAAAAGTTTAATGGATGAAATTGGAGTAATTTGAAGAGGCCATTTTTTCAAAACCGACGATTTTGGAGAAATTTAGTTTTTTTAACCAATAAAACTTTTCAACTAAATATAAAAATGTCTCAATTTAAAGCGATCCATTTTTAAGTGTATCTCAGAAACAATTGGCACTACAAAAAAGTATAATATACGAAAAAGGGCTATCTTGAGAAGTTGCATCGAAACACCTCAGTACATTTTTTGGAAAAAAATCATGGTTTCCGAGAAAATTATCGAAAACCTATTTTTGAAAAAATACATCTTTGCCGATTGAAGGCTTGACTAAAGTGACTTCTAATACACCAACATCCTTAAATGAACCACATTTTCCAAAAATTTGGAGCAAACAATAATTTTTCCCAACTATAAAAAAAAAATCCAAATTTATGAATGGACAATTTGCATACATTTTCAAATGACTTGAAATTTTATACAGGGTGTCTAAGATCAACTGGTCACTACTTAAACAGCAAATAGAGGAACCATAAATAAGAAGTTTGATATGGGGAACCCATGGCCGGAAGTGCCCCGTTTCCTAGATACAGGGTGTACAAGTTTTTCAAAAAAAAATGAATATCTGAATTTATTTTGAAAACCGCTCAACCGATTTTGATTCCAAATACTAAATGGTATTGCATGTTTCTGAGTATTTGAAAAAAAAATACCTCGTCCAGGGCCGGAGTTGGAGAACATGTGTGCACAATTTTTCGAAAAAAAAATGGTATAGCATAATTTTTTCCAATACAATAATACTTTTTCCAGAAACCTCGTTCAATTTCCAACAAAATAGCTCTCCTGAGTTTTTTCTCTCCGGCGCACCGTTTTCGAGTAAAAAAATAAAAACCAGATTAGTGTCTTTATATTATGTTGATAACCGAAAATTTTCAAAGTATAATATATGAAAGTGGGCTATCTTGAGAAGTTACATCGACCTCTCTGGTAAATTTTTTGGAAAAAATTCTTGGTTTTCAAAAAAATTGCCGATTTTGTTTTTAATCCATCCTCATCGATTGGATAAAGTGACTTTTAATACCCCAACATCCCCCAATGAAACACATTTTCCAAAAATCTGGCAAATAATTGATGACAAAAAAATTTATGAATTATATTTTTAAGCATATTTCCTACAAAAAAGTTTAATACATAAAATTTGGCTGATTTGAAGAGTTGCATCAACTGGGTTGAATTATTTTTGAAACCGACGATTTTGGAAAAATTTAGTTTTTTTACCTTGAATATCATGAACATTTGTTTTATTCAATCAACTTGTATACTCACAAGTGCATTAGGTGTAAGTTAATATATTATATTTTAGATTAAAAGATTGCTTTGTTTGTGCTTCAAATATCCTATACAATAAATAGTTCATTAAAATGTTGCTCCCTCTATACGTTATTATTTATAATTATCAATTAAGTATTGCTAAAAGTCCGAAACAACAGTAAGAATATCACAGCGATATCGAAGAAGAACCATCAGAATAAATACCCGTTCAAAGATGGCAGGATGAAGAATTGAAACCAAGAGCTAAGGCTGTGGTAAGGCTACCAGGTGCTGCTTATCTACACGAAACTATTTACAGACAATAGTAGAAAAATCAGTCTCATTTACAAGCCTAAAATGTAACTGTACAATTGAGCGATTATTCAGAGTTACCATCACGGCGCACCATTAATTCGTTGTTTGGCCATCGGCGCTCCTGCAGCGAACTCCATTTGGCCCTGCCACGTGGCAACAAGATGGCGCTGTTGCTCTTCTGATGGCGCAACAAAGGAGACGCTGATTGGTCCTCGTCACTGTCAAAACTATCAGCCGAATGCACAGGACTGGTGCTGCGCCGTTTTAGGCTCATTTCCAGTCTGCGCAGAAACCGGATTTGGTTGCTTATGGCTTTGAGTCGACTCAGCTTTTTGGGCTGTTTTCGGGAAAAGTCCAGACTGCGCGATAGCATTGGCGTGGAAGGGGTGGTTTCTTCCTTGTCGTCTAGGCTTTTGTGGAGTTTTTCCGTCCACGTCCACTCGCTGGACGAGCTAAGGCGGAGCTCGCGCGCAGACGCTATGCTGTCCGAGCTGGAGCTGGAGCTGACCACTTGGGTTCTAGCCAGTCTTCGTTTGGGCGACAGCTTGCGAGGTGGGGGTACTTTGTAGAAGTTCTCTTTACAGTTGGGCAGCTCTAGCTTGGTAGGACTGGGAGTTTTCGCTTTACGTCTCTCCCTCTTACGCCCGGTTTTCTTGTGGGTTATTGAGTTGCAAAGTGAGATTTTATCGGTGGATGGGAAATCGTACAAACCATCCGAATCGGTGAACGGAAGGATGTCCTTGTTTTTTCCGTAAAACAACGGGGAGAATCTGGTCTTGTCACTCAGAGGGCTCTCGCTGCGTGAGCTCATGTCCGGACTCAGCGAGTCCATCTGCACTACAATAGAGGGCAGCTGGAGCGAGTTTTTACTGGTGGCAACTTCCAGAAATGTCTCCAGTTCTTTGGCACTTTTCAGCTCCCCATCGTCAATTTTCTCGTCAATGTGATCCGTGCCTATTCCCTCGTCGTTACTCTCCATGCTCTCCAACAAAGGGTCATCCGACAACGTTTCTGAGTCACTACGACCTCTTTGCTTCTGCTGACTGGTTGAAGGCCCCGGCCTTAGCAGCGGGTTCTCATTTTCTCCACACAACGGATTCGATGACCCACATCGCGACGGTCCTGGACTCGCCATCGAACTGTACCCCGACGAGCTCAAATTCGACTCGCTTGCATGTTGCTCCGCCCTTTGCGGCATGGAAAACGGACTCAAGTACGTCATCTGCGGCACGCCCAACTTGGGCGTGGTTTCAAAGTCACTCTCCGCCTCACTCAAGTTCGACGTAATCGTTATCACAGGCGGCACACACGGCAAATCCAGCGACGTGGGCTTGTCAAAGTCCCTCAACTTGCGCCCGCCCCCTTTGCAGGGCGGGGGGAATTGAAAGACACACCCACTGTCCGTGGGATGAGCGCGGTTTGGGGGCGGAGATCCTGGCACTAGTAGGGTAGGGGACGGCGTTTGTATGGTTATGACAGGCGTGGTTATATAACCAAGAGGAGGAGGGCGGGACTTCGTCCTATCTTCAAATCTATCATCATCACTTCCACTGATGCTGATGTTAGGAATGTCCAAGGAAATTTCGTCGAGGGATGAGTTATTATCAACCATGCGCCGCCCCAAAGGGGACGGGCTTCGCCGGGGCGATGGTATAGGGGAAGGAAGGGGCGTGGGCATTTCTCTGATAGGACTCAAGCACTTGTTCATAGGGGCGGGTATTTCCAGCAAAATTGTTGGAGGGTGCAGCAAATTGCCGCTATTTCCTGATTGGCGTGGGTCCAAAACGGGCACCTCTATGGTACTCTGGTAATGGTGTAAAATAGGGCTTTCAGGGGCGGTGCTGCAATAGGAAATAGGGGTGTGGATGCTGGACGAGGAGGACTCATCATCCCCCACCATATCATCATGAGGACTAGTGGGCGTGGTTGAAGGACTTATTTTTAAAGACGACAAATTGGCGCTGGCGGAGCTGGCTGAGAAGTTTTTAAACATTGCCAGGATTGAATCAGCACTCGCCGGCTTCTGCCGCCCCATTGACGGTTTGCACGTATTCGTTCGTCGTAGTTCCGTTATACTACCGCCCAACATGCTTGGTATTGCCAAGTCGGAACTAAACGATCCACTTCCTGTAATTATATCTAATTATTTCGTACCTGAATGATGCATAAGTACCTTGGTTACTAGACGTACTATTGGGGCTCCTATTCACCACACTGGGCGAAGGGGGCGTGCTTGATGGTCTCGGGAATATACACCCCAACCTATTGGCTTGCATTATCCCCATTTCCATGTCGGAGCCGGAACTCATTTCGGCACTGACTTTGTTGAGGAGCCGGGCAAAGGTGACTTTTTTCTCGAGTTTCGGATCGTTGAGGGCGGCGAGGGCGGGGTCGTTGGAGAACTTGGTTTCGTGGATGATCACAGATGGTGCTGATTGGATGCCCGATTTGTGTTCGGTCATCTGAATTAGTTCGCCCAGGCTCACCTATCATAAAACGTGACAGTTTTTTTTGCAGGCATTTAATATGATAGTTTAATCAATGAAATGGAGATTAATTAGTTTTCAAACGGTCAAAGACCAAGGAAATATACAAAAATCCCTTTAAATGATTTTATCAATTATTATTTTTCAAAATGAAAGTTTTTTTAAAGAGTTTGGAGTGCATTAAACGTTTTAAAAAAACGGTTTGAATTTTGAAATCTCTATTAAATTTTCAAAATCACTTCTAAAAGTTCATGCAAAAGAATGTCTTTTAAAACAGTTTTTCTTTCTTTTTTTTTGCAAGCCTCCTATTGGAGGTTTTTACAGTTTTAAATATTTTTTAATTCTTTTGAAAGTCTTAAAATATGCATTTTTTCATTTTATTTGTTTTAATAAGAAAGCTTCATAAAGTATTTTGAATGATTTTGCAGCTTTAAATATTTCTTGAAATATGCAATTCTCAACTATTTCAAGATTTTAAAAATTTAACAAAGCTTTTCAAAAGATTCACAATCCATTTTAAATTTGTTTAACATTGTTTGAACATTTTTGCAAACCTTAAAATGATTTAAATGACCTCTTATTGGGGTTTTTCACAGTTTTAAATTGTTTTTAAGTCATGCTTTAAATAATGATATCCCAAAATATCCATTTTTTTTTAACTATTTCAAGATTTTAAAGATTTAACAAAGCTTTTATAAATGGTTCAAAATACCTCCTAGAACTGTTTTACATTCACAAACGTTTCTGCCAGCCTCAAAATAGTTTAAAGGGCCTCTATTGGAGTTTTTCACAGTTTTAAATAGTTTTCAAGGCAAACTTTGAATAATTATTTCTTGAAGTACGCCATTTTTCAACTATTTAAAGATTTTAAAGGTTCAATAAAGCTTTTAAAAAGATTTATCCCTTCCACAACTGTTTAACATTGTTTAAACATTTTTGCAAACCTTAAAATAGTTTTGATGACCTCTATTGGATTTTTGTACAGTTTCAAATAGTTTTTGAAGCAGGTTAGAATAATTATTTCTTGAAATATGCCATTTTTCAAATTTTAAAGGTTTAACAAAGCTTTTAAAAAAATTTAAATCCCCTTCACAACTGTTTTACATTGTTTAAACATTTTTGCAAACCTTAAAATAGTTCAAATGACCTCTATTGTTTTTTTTTACAATTTTAAATAGTTCTTGAAGCATGGTTTTGATAATTAATTCTTGAAATATGTCATTTTTCAACAGTTTAAAGGTTTTGAAAGCTGAACAAAGCTTTTTATAACAAGTTAAAAATCACTCCTGAAACTGTTTTATATTGTTTAAACAATTCTGCCAGCCTCAAAACAGTTTAAAGGACCTCTAAAGGAGTTTTAACTAGTTTGTAAGGCATGCTTTGGATAATTATTTTTTGAAGTATGCCATTTTTCAACTATTTCAATATTTTAAAGGTTTGATAAAGCTTTTAAAAATATTTAAATCCCTTTCACAACTGTTTTACATTGTTTAAACATTTTTGCAAACCTTAAAATAATTTTGATGACCTCTATTGGAGTTTTTCACAGTTTTAAATAGTTTTTAAGGCAAGCTTTGAATAATTATTTCTTGAAATATGTCATTTTTCAAATAATTCAAGATTTTAAAGGTTTAATAAAGCTTTTAAAATTATTTAAATCCCTGTTTTACTTTGTTTAAACATTTTGCAAACCTTAAAATAGTTCAAATGACCTCTATTGGAGTTTTTTACAGTTTCAAATAGTTTTTAAGACATGCTTTGAATAATTATTTCTTATTTATTATATTATTATTTTTCAACTACTTCAAGAATTTAAAGGTTTAATGAAGCTTTTAAAACGATTTAAATCTCTTTTACAACTGTTTTACATTGTTTGAACATTTTTGCAAACCTTAAAATAGTTTTAATGGAGTTTTTTACAGTTTTAAATAGTTCTTAAAGCATGGTTTGGATAATTAATTCTTGAAATATGCCATTTTTCAACAATTTCAAGGTTTTAAAGGTTCAACAAAGCTTTTATAACTGGTTTAAAATCCCTCTCAAGACTGTTTTATATCGCTTAAACCTTTCTTCCAGCCTCAAAATTGTTTAAGGGACTTCTTTTGTATTTTTTGCAGTTTTAAATAATTTTGAAAGCATGGTTTGACTAATTATTTCTTGAAATATGCAATTTTTCAACTATTTCAAGATTAAAGGTTGAAAATAGCCAAGTTCAAAATTCTCCTTCAAACTGTTTTAAATTATTCAAAAATTGTTGCAAAGGCTTAAGGAGGTTTTTACAATTCCAAATAAATATGTTTTATTGAAAAAAAAAGAAACTCAAAAAAAGTCTAAAATCACTCTACAAAAAAATTTTAAATATCCCTAAAATAGTTAAAAACCATTTATGTTATTTTTAAAGTGAAAAAAGATATTGAAAAAGTCGATTCAAGATATTTCAAACAATTTTTAAAAGTTAAAAACACCTTTCATAAAAATTGTATGGGTTTAAACATTTTTGCAAGTATTAAAAAATACAATTGATTATTCAAAAAGTGTTAAAAATTATTAAAACTTCAATAAATTGAATTAAGAGTTTTTGAAAAGTCTCAGTTTAAAGTGGTGTGGAAGTAAATAGGTATGGTTTGTATTATACATATTGTCAAAAATGTATTCCCTCATTACCGTAGACGTTAACGTAACGACAACTACCTAAACAGACATTGATCTGATTGAGTTAGATTAACTGAGTTGCTTACCCGTTTACTATTATGTTTATTAACCGGCGATATAAGTTGCTGCAAAATTTGCTTCTTCTCAGCAACATTCTTCTTGGTAGGCGTGGAATTGTTGCGTTTCTTCTTAGGAGAAGGACTTCCTGTGACAGGGACGTACTTCACTATCAACTCAAACGGTACTAACAACATCTACAGCAACAAGCAACTCTTCAATTAGGCACTACATAAATTAGACAAGTGCAACCTACCAGCCACACACTCAGTGATTTTTTTTACGGAAATAGAGAATAGAGATAGAGTGAAAAGAGATAGAGGCGTGTCGCGGGTCTGTCTTACGTCTCGGCAGCGGTTTGAGCAAATCGTCCAGACTAAAAGTGCGCGCAGTTGCGGCGGGCGAACTGCCGCCCAAAAGACCGCAGTGCGGGCTGGTCAGGCTGAGGAGGGACGGCTTGCGGATACCGAGACGCCCGAATAGGGAGCGGCTTGGACCGCTTCCGCTGCCTGGCACTGACGGTGATGGCGCCACCAGGCTTGATGATGTGGCGTTGGACGCTGCTGCCAATTGCTCTCGTACTGATGTGCTGCGCAGTGAGTGAACTAAAACCAATTTTTAGTACTTTTAACACCATTATTGCATTTAGGTACTTCTACTGGAGTTGTCGTCTTCAGCCAGTAACTTCTCGAGCTTCTCAGGAAAGTGCCTTTTGGCACACCAAACCAAGCCGATGACCCCCATGACCACAAACACTGTCATCAGACCCAGCCAGAATGGCTCATGGAGCATCCGCTCACTCAGAGGTTTGAACGGGATATGGAGCATGCGCTTGTCGCACCGAGCCCCTGCAAACTTTGTTTAGACACGCCTTTATGAGTGGTAACTCACCCTCCCACCAGGCGTGGCATCGGCATATAAAACCACTGCCTCTTTCCACACATGTACCTCTGCTTTCGCAGGGGTTGCCCTCACATGGTTTCCTTCTTTGGTCACAGATGGGGCCCATGTAGTTAGGTTTACACTGACACTTATACGAGGTGTTTGTTAGTTGACACAACCCAAAAACACACGGTTCCAGGTCGCATTGGGTGATGGCGCAGAAGAGACCTAATTTATTATTAAATCAACGTGATAAAACAGGAACTTACCGGTGAAATGTCCACTACATTGGCACACCTTTTTGTCGTTTTTATGGACACACTTCCCCCCGTTCAAGCAAGGATTGGGGTTGCACCGCTCCACCCCTCCAATCCCACCATACTCAACCAACTTTGCGTGCCACTGTTCATCCTCCATTACCCTCAAAGTGCCATTTAAAGTGGTGAAACCCCTCTGCCGCAACTGCAGAGTATTTAAATATGACTTGACATAAACGGGCGTGTCTTCATCCTGCCTGCCCCGCCCACACAGACGCCATGTTGTCCCGTTAACATCGGCATAGTGATCGTAGATCTCTATAAAGTGAGAACATCCCAGTGACAGTTTTAGATGGTACAACTGTATGGAGATGGTGTGGCCGGGAGGGGCCACAACTAGCTGGAGAAAGTCCAAGTGAGGGGGCGGATGAAGGGGGTAATTCAAATGATGAATAGTGCCATAAGAGGTGTTGGTTAATGAAATGGTCCGCTCCTGTGTTACAAACTCATCAGTCATTCTATATAGGGCGCGAAAGCCACGCCCTCTAGGATTATCGCCAGTCTTCAATTTGATTGTCAAAGTTTCCTCTATAGATACATAACATCCTTCAGTCAACAGCTCCGTATCCAAATAAGGCCTAAATCCCCGCCCCCTGCCCACAACCAGTTCAAATTGTGCATCCCCGTCAATGTCCACGTCATCAAACTGAAGCCACGCCCTCTTTCCCATCGGCGCCTGTATATTGACCGTACAGTCCAAAAAAGGAAGCAGAAAGTGGGGGTAATTGGGACTGGTAACTGTACCGTCATGCGCAGTGAGAGTTTGAGTGGGGCATGCTGATACATCCACCGCAGTCCAATGCAAAGAGAAACCAGTTCCACCAATGGAATAGTCGGAATGAAAACGCACTTGCGCCTTGTTGGTTATAGATACAAAGGGGCGTGGTGATGTGATGCCGCACATGCGCACTCCATCCACTTCCACGTAGTCGTACAAACACTCCATTTGCCATTCAATGTCTAGTTTGTCAAAGTCAATTTTCAGTCTTGTTCTATCAGGGCCAATAATCGTTACGGAAAAATCCAAGTTGTTTTCGTACACGTCTGGATAGTTGGGCGTGGTTACGCTTCCTTGTGGTCCAGTGAAGGTGCGATTGATGTTCTGTCCCCTGTCTAGATGGCGCCGTTTACACACGTAGCCGCCGCCTCTGTTGCACTGCAGTGCCTTCCAATAGAGGCCGCTCGGTGTCGACGACATCCATTGGACCGCCAGACAATCGTCGTTCAGATGCTTGGGCAGGTGGTGGGGGTGCCATGCTTCATATTCCATTGAAGCGCCATCTATCCACTTGAACTGTGACATGTTCGATCTTGCTCCCAACCAATATAAGGCACTGGTGCGGTAATCAGAATTTTTACGGATGGTTTCAATAATAAAACGGCCCTCCTCTGGTGTTGCGATTGAAGCCAACTGGAACTTCATTTCCTTGCAAATTTGCTGCGCAGTTTGCCACGTGACTTCGGGATAGTTGGCCACGAGGTAGCACGCGTTGTTGAACATGCGCAGACGTTCGTCGCCACATTGCATGGCACTTTCCATGGAAACGCTGGTTTTGAAGCCTCCAAAGTGGTGACTATAGTCGGAGCTGAAGCGCAGCAGTAGCTTGGATGTGAAGCTGATGTAGCGCAGCAGTTTGAGCTTGGCGCTCCAGTCGCCGCAAAGTCGTCGACCTGGCGAGGTTATGTTTGAAGCTGAACTATTACCAGCTTCGATTATTTCCAGGAAATCGTAGCTGCAACTAATTTACTTTACTCGTCAGGGTTAATAAGTGTGATTAACAAATCTAACCTAGGCTCATTTTCCATAACCAACTCGTCAAAATCCAACACAATGCGATATCCCGAGGGAGCCTGGATTGTAACGTCACAATCCGCATTATCCGGATAATGACGGGGAAATCCGGGAGACGAAACGGACGTTCTGGAGTTTTGTCCGGATAAAATCACCGTGCGGTTGCAGTCCGACGGCCAAGGTTCTTCTAAGGGTTCTACAACAACCTTACCATCAAATCACCATGCATGTTACCATAACGTACCATCATTTTGCAATTTTTCGCAAATAAACAAATTGGGCGTGGCACAGTCGCGGTCATTCCACATAAACGATGATGACAATTGGGTGGAGGAGGAGGGCAGGGAGAAACTCCTCCGCACCTCCACGCAATCCTGGTCGCTCAACCCATCGTCGTTGGGTTGTTTGTTGTAGCGGTGGTGTTGAGGCCAGCCAGGGAACCAGTCTAGGACAATAATTCAATTTGCTAAAATCAATTTGACACAGTTCCAAAAATATTTTGAAATTTTTTTTTTGGCACGGCTTGCGGGTTTGTTTACCTATTTATACGAAAGGTAATTTTTTTTCGGCAAAAATGATATCTGATATGTGACAATGGGTTAAATATAGCGTAAGGTCATGGGGTTTTGGTGCAGCAAAAACTAATACAAAGATGATGACTGCCAATTTCTAGCCGAAACGTTGTGGCATACTTTTTTAATATAGTGACCTTGTGCTTTTTTTTAACGCTTTATTTGTTTTTTCTATTTCCTCAATTTTGGAGGGCTGAAAAAGTAAACAGTACTTTATTATAATTCTTTTTGTTTGATTGTTTTACTAAAAAATTTGAGAAAGGAACTCTGGAGGAGGGTTGAGATTTAGAAGAAGCACTTCTAGTACTTTCATTAATACATCGTACCATTTACATTGTATTAACTTTTCTAATTTTTGAATTATATCTTTTTTCATTGAACATCGCTTTTTGATGAAATTAAAAAAAAAAACGACCGAAATTTACCAAAATTTGAAGGGTTGTATAAAATAAACGAGAGGAGTTATAGGGTTGAGATTTTGAGAAAATAATCCTGGTACTTCCCTCAATAAGTCTTACCATTTGCATTAGATTATCTTTCATAATTTCTGTTAAACATTCTTTTATAAGACATTATTTTTTTATCTTAGGCTGTAAAAAATACACTTAAAGATCTGGATGGTTGAAATTTTTAAGAGGCACTTCTAGAACTTTTATTACGATTTTCATCGTATCAACTTTCCTGACTTTGAAGCTATAAAAAAAAATCCGTTGAATTATGTTTTCCAAGGAAATTAAAAAAATCTGAATCAAAACTAACCGAACTTTGAAGGGCTGTGGGGTTGAAATTTTCAGGAAATAATCCTGGTACTTTCCTCAATAAGTCGTACCATTTGAATTAGATTATCTGTTCTAATTTCTGATTAAAAATTTCATTTTATAAACCGTTTTTTTTAAATCTTAGAATATTTAGAGGGCTATAAAAAATAAACTAAAGGAGTTGGAGGGTTCAAATTTTAAAGAGGCACTTTTATTAATAGATAGTACGATTTGCATTGTATTAACTTTTCTAATTTTTTTGATAAATAATTTTTTTCGTCAAAAATTGTTTTCCAAGAAAATTAAAAAAAAAACAAAGCTAAACTGACCGAAATTCGAAGGGCTGTGAAAAATAAACTAGAAGAGTTGTAGGGTTGAAATTTTGAGAAAATAATCTAGGTACTTTCCCTAATAAGTAGTACCATTTTCATTAGATTATCTTTTCGTTAAACATTGTTTTAAAAGAAAAATTTAAAAAGTTCCCCAAAAATTATCAGGACTGTAAAGAATAAGCAAAAAAGGAGTTGGACATTTTGAGGTGCTATTTGCATTAGATAATATTTTTGGGTTTTGATCTCGTTGATCTCTATGAAAAAAAAAATGAAAAAAAATCCGTGAAGCTTGAAGGGCAGTAAAAATAAACTGAAAAAGTATAGAATGGTTGAAATTTTGTCATCAACTAGTAACACTAAACTTATATATTATCTTTTCTAATTTCCCATTTAAGATTTTGTTTTGGTCACTGAAAATAAGACTGTCAAAATTTTACGAAGCCACTCTGGACACTTTCCCCAATTTTCCAAAAAAAAGTAACACAATCATCACTGAATATCCCAAAAAAAAATCACAGTCCAATCAGCAACACTAACCCAAAAATCCGTGCAAAACACGAACATTTTCAAAATAACATTTCTAAAGCATGCCGCGACAACGTTTCCCCTTCTCGTTTGTAGAAAACGACGGTGAGCGTCGGCGTCGGCATGTCTTATTTTGGGCGCCGCACCATACAAGGAGGCCGGGAGGCTATTTTTGGGCCAACCCATGCATTTTTTCAAACTAGCCTAGAAAAATTCGGCACTGGAAAAAGACCCTATTTGGAAGTCACCCCTTGTGGTTTTTATTGATTATTATTGATTTATACCTCATTTGTATTAGAGGTATTGTTATTTTGATGATTGTACTTTTTTTATTCGAAAATTAGTAAGAATCTTGAAAATGTACTTACTATAATATTATATTTATGTTTTTATATTTCACTTTGTAATAATTAGGTTTCAGATTATTAATAATTCAAATTCATGAGGAAATGTCAATACTTCATGTATAAATAAAACCTTCCTTTTTTTTGAAAAAGTGCTCAGATGCGTCAATTTATTGTTTTACTGTCTTTTCATAAAAGTCTTTAAAAATATGGGTCCGTATCAAAAAGTGAAGAAGACATATAGGTGGCGCCCCCTATAAGTAAGAGCCATACGAAGATTAGATTCGAATTCATCATAGCAAAAAGCCTCCGGATACCAATTTTTACTTCAATATTCAAATTATAATAGATTTTATTTAGAAAATAGAAAAACCCTGGATACAGGGTGTATTGAAGTTGGGGTTCTTGGAATGCAAGAAAATGAGAAATTTTTTCATAAAATTATGTTCGAAAATACTTCGTTTCCGAGATACAGGATGTTAAAATTTTATGAAAAAAATGCTTTTTTTGTCATAACTTCCCTATCACTCCAGATATTTCCACAAAATTTGTTGGTACAGTTTTTTTGACCATTAATTTACATTTTTTTATGTAAAAATTTGTAGAAAATTTCTTCCAGTGGCGTTCGAAAAGGATTTGTATTGAATTTTTTGCCTCTTTATCAAGTCCTGTCTCATGTCGGAAGGAAAATCACAACTTTGAATACACTCTGTATAAATAAGTATGGTTTTTGATCAATAGAAAAAAATTGAGAAATTGGTGCATTTTTGTCTAAAATTTGAAAAGTAAACTTAAAATGTGAAAATCCTTGTTGAATATGCAGTGCAGAATCTGAAGAATTTATAACTCCAAACAATGTTGGTGATTTTTGAGGTAAAAAAGCCTTGAATTGATGAAAAAATCAAGATTTTTGTTGAAAAATGGGGCTCAAGATGATGATTGATTTGGTCAAATGAAAAAAATCTATCAAGACGATATAAAAAAATATATAATTTGTTTATTCAAAAATTTATCAAATTAAAAAGAAATCCAGAACCCACTAATTTCTTGATCAAATTATTTTTTCTTCAATCAAATTTTCTAAATCTAATTTTTGATTTTCAACCAAAAATCGTGGTCAAAAAGCGTCTTCAACCCCAAAAATCACCAACATGGTTTGGACTTTGAACTTTTTTAGATCTTGGTAGGTAATTAATGAATTCTAAGCTTAAAAAAGCACTATTTTTTGCATCAAATGAAAAAAATAATCCATAAAATAAACCATACAACAAAGTATTTGAACGGCAGTACTGAAAAAGGGCAGCAACAAAAATATTTCCAGAATCCCAAACATATAACCATTTTCGTCCACGTTCACATCGTACCGCAAAGCATGTAACCCGGCCTCTCCCACCCGAAAATAATCGGCGTCGCGACGCCCCACACCGCCATATAAAAGCGCCCTCAGCACAAGGAACATCAGTCGCATCCAAGCTTTGCTTGTGAATTTTTTTGAGCAGTTCCACAACACACCCACAAACTTCGAAAATGTGTGACGACGATGTTGCGGCTCTAGTCGTGGACAATGGTTCCGGTATGTGCAAAGCCGGTTTCGCTGGAGACGATGCTCCACGTGCCGTGTTCCCATCCATCGTGGGTCGTCCCAGGCATCAGGGAGTCATGGTTGGTATGGGCCAAAAGGACTCATACGTTGGTGATGAAGCTCAATCCAAAAGAGGTATGTTCATTACATTCCGTAACTTTTCAGTAGAAATAACACATCAATTTTTGTTCAGGTATCCTCACCTTGAAATACCCCATCGAACACGGTATCATCACCAACTGGGATGATATGGAGAAGATCTGGCATCACACCTTCTACAATGAACTCCGTGTGGCCCCAGAAGAACACCCAGTGCTCCTCACTGAAGCCCCCTTGAACCCCAAGGCTAACAGAGAAAAGATGACCCAAATCATGTTTGAAACCTTCAACACCCCCGCCATGTATGTAGCCATCCAAGCCGTACTCTCCCTGTACGCTTCCGGTCGTACCACCGGTATCGTCTTGGACTCCGGAGATGGTGTCACCCACACCGTACCCATCTACGAAGGTTATGCCCTCCCTCACGCCATCTTGCGTTTGGACTTGGCTGGTCGTGACTTGACCGACTACTTGATGAAGATCCTCACCGAAAGAGGTTACTCCTTCACCACCACCGCTGAAAGGGAAATCGTACGTGACATCAAGGAGAAACTTTGCTATGTTGCTTTGGACTTTGAACAAGAAATGGCCACCGCTGCCGCTTCAACCTCTTTGGAAAAGAGCTACGAATTGCCTGATGGACAAGTCATCACCATCGGTAACGAAAGATTCCGTTGCCCAGAAGCCCTCTTCCAACCCTCATTCTTGGGAATGGAATCTTGCGGCATCCACGAAACCGTCTACAACTCCATCATGAAGTGCGACGTTGACATCAGGAAAGACTTGTACGCCAACACTGTCTTGTCCGGTGGTACCACCATGTACCCTGGTATTGCTGACCGTATGCAAAAGGAAATCACCGCATTGGCTCCCTCTACCATCAAGATCAAGATCATCGCTCCCCCAGAACGTAAATACTCCGTATGGATCGGTGGTTCCATCTTGGCCTCCTTGTCCACCTTCCAACAGATGTGGATCTCCAAACAAGAATACGACGAATCCGGCCCTGGAATCGTCCACAGAAAATGTTTCTAAGCTCATTCTTGAAGACACATTCCCCAAACAAACCGAGGGGATGTGGGATGCGACGCAAATTGTGGTTATGTGTTACTGCCCCGTATATAGGACATCTTTTATTGTATATACACAAATTCATTTTAACATCTTTGTGACTTACTTACTATAAATCTCTTATTATAGTAAACTAATTGTTTTATTCAACTTTGTTGTATAGTGTACTATGGATTTTTTAATAAATTTTTCGGTTAAACTCGTTTTTGTATGCATGCCCATAAAAGGCGGTCCAGGAGGTTGCGGACTATTTTTATCCCAATCCAGAAGTTATTTTGGGAACGCGGCTTATTTGGACATGCTCGACTATTTTTGGTTCGAAGTTATTTTTGAATATCTTCAACGGTTCGGAATATTTTTGGAATAATGAAATCGAAGTTCTATTGCTAATAATAGTCACGGTAGTTTTGGATTTCATTTCATTTGTTTCCAAAATTAATTCAAGCGGATTATTGTTTTATATTCTACATTTTCGATTATTACTTTAGAAATTTGAGTTATTATGATTTTGTTTTAATTGACTAAAGACATCACATATAAATATTTGTATAATGTTTTCTATTATACTTGATACATTGATAGAAGGCACAATGTGTTTTCTATTTTAGTTTTCGATTCCAAATTTGACCCAGTTTTGTATTTTTGATGATTTGATGGAGAAATTAATGCCGAATCGATTGGTAGCCTACTTGAAGCTCTATTCATCTTAATTTTTGAGTTATGATTTTTTTTTGAGAGAATGTGCCAATATTTATGCATATATTTTTGATGCTAAATCGATTGGTGACTTGCGCAAAACAATTAATTTTATTTGGTTGAATATGGTTTTTTGTAGACTTTTTGTAATTTGGCCTAATTTTCCTTAAAATGTTATTTGAGATGTAGGAAGTAATACAAGTTCATCACTCCATAAGTGAAAAAGAAAAAGAACTTTTGATTGACGTTTTTTTAGCAAAAAATATCAAAAAACTAAAGGAATTATATATTTTTTTTCTAGTGCAAAAAGTGACAAACCTCCATAAAACACACTGTATATGGAAAACTAAAACTCCGATCAAAAAAATTGCTACATCCAATGAGAAAGAAAGCTGTCATGGCTGTTCTATCCATTTTTTAACAAAAAACTCTGAGAACTTTATCGCAATTTTTTTCTGGTGAAAAACGTGATAAACTCTAATAATAATTCTGATGAAAAATGTTGCTACATTTGATAAAAAAGGAACTTTTGGTGGATTTTTTATTAAATTTTCAGCAAGAAAATCAGACAACTAGAGAAATGTGATTTTTCTGGAGAAAAAAGTGACAAATTTTCATTAATCACTCTGAATATGGAAAATTGGAATTCCAATGAAAAATGTTGCTACATCCAATGAAAAAAGAAGTTTTGATGGACATTTTATCAAATTTTTAGAAAGTATACCGGAATTTGAAAAAATTATGATTTTTTTCTGGTGAAAAAAGTGACAAACTTCCATCAAAACACCCTGTATGTGGGAAACTGAAAATTTTTGTTTCATCCAATAAAAAAGGAACTTTTGATGGGCGTTTAATCAAATTTTTAACAAAGAATTCCGAAAACTAGAAAAATTGTGATTTTTTTCTGGTGAAAAAGGTGACGAACTTCCATAAAACACTCTGTATATGGAAAACTGGAATTCCGATGAAAATGTTTGCTTCATACAATAAAAAAAAAACAATTGATGGGCGTTTCATCAACAAAGAAATCCGAAAACTAGAAAAATTGCGATTTTTTTTCATGTGAAAAAAGTGACGAACTTCCATGAAACACTCTGTATATGGAAAACTAAAATTCCTATGCAAAATGTTGCTACATCCAATAAAAAAAAAACTTTTCATGGATATATTTTATCAAATGTTTAGAAAAGAATATCCAAAAATAAAGAAATTATGATTTTTTTCCGGTGAAAAAAGTGACAAACTTCCATAAAACTCTACACGGTGTTACAAATTCGATGCTCACCATTGGTATGTTGGAGCATTTTAATGAGCTTTTGGTGCTCATTAGAATGCCGTTTTGAAATTCAGGAAATTCCGAATACTTTCGAAGATATCCGGAAAAAACCGAGAAGAGATGTTTCAAAAGAAATGTCATATCTTCATTGCCATTTTTTCTCCTCTACAAAATGGCGTCATCAAATTTATGATCCGACGTTTTGTCTATGAGCAGCCATCATCAACTTTGTTTTTTTAAATACGGTCCTGGATTTTTTTATTACATGAGAACTCATGTCATTGTGTTAGAGGGAGACAAAAAATGTATTTTTAATAGGATCAAAAACAAACACTTTTTTTTTAATAAGCGCGATATATCGTTGGTTATACAGGGTGTTTGAAAAACATTGGGCAAAAATGATAGGATTGATTCCTGAGGTCATTCTAAGAAAAAAAGTTCCAATAAACATAGGTACGAAAACGCATCGTTTCTATGATACAGAGTGGCAAAGTATTTTTCTAGATCAACTTTTTTTTAATTATTCAGTTAAATTTTGACCAATTTGTTGGAAATTTGGCATTGTTGTCGTAAGTAATGAGGGGCTGATTTTAACCCTTACAGATAAAAAATTTTGTGTCCAGTGGCGTTGAATGCGGGCAAGATAACATCAATTAAAAAAAAAAAAACGATGCGTTTTCGGACCTATGTTCTTCGGAACTTTTTTTCTTAGAACGACCTCAGGAATCACTCCTTTCATTTTGGCCCAATGTTTTTAAAACACTCTTCATATGGAAAACCAGAATTCCAATGAAAATCAAAAAACTGTAGAAATTGCATTTTTTTTTTGTGAAAAAAAAACAAACTTTCATAAAAAACCCTGTACATGAAAAACTTAAATTCTAATAAAAAATATTGCTACATCTAATGAAAGAGGAAGCGTTGATGGACGTTTCATCAAATTTTTTACAAAAAAAAATCAGAAAAATGGGAGAAAGATTTTTCGGGTGAAAAAAAAAACAGACAAACTTTCATAAAACACTGTATATGAAAAACTAAAATTCGAATGAAAAACATTGCTACGTCCAATGAAAAAGTAGCTGTTGATGGATGAGTTATCAAATTTTTGACAAAAAAAAATCAGAAAACTGGAAAAATGTATTTTTTTTCTCTGGTGAAAAAAGTGGCAAGTTTTCATACGGAAACACCATAAATGGAAAACTAAAATTTCAATGAAAAATATAATAAAAACCAAACGGAAAACCGAAAAAATAATGATTTTTTTTTTTTGATGATCGTTTTATTACATTTTCAAGGAAACAAAAGAAAACTACAGACACTGTTTTTCTGGTGAAAAAAGTGACAAACTACCATAAAATAATGGAAAACTAAAATTCCATTGAAAAATATCCCAACTATTCTCATAGCGACCGCCAAAACTCTACAATAAAACATTATTCATCCCCAACTCCACACACAACCCGGCATAGTCGTAAATAAAGTTTCCATATTTCCGAGTTTTACTGGCCGCCCATCTGTCGTAACTTTATTTATGAAACTCACTCGTGTAGGAAAAACTCAGTCCATCGCTCCAACGAAAGTCACTTTCGTGGGTTCTATCCGAGGCGCCAATCCAATAAGCGTGACTGTCTCGGTGATTGGGGCTGGAAAAAAAAATCCTTGAAATGCCATTCCACTATAAAGTCAAATGCCGTAGTGTGAACCCGATTATTTTTAGCTTGTTTACATGCTGACAGATGTTGAGTTTATTAATAGCTCAATAAACTCACCTGTTTTGTAACAGTTTATCGATAATTTTCTGGTCCTGCTCACTGCGCACACTCACCAAGTGCCCGCCCCTTTTTACACACTCCTCCTCCGCCTTGGCCCAAGGTAACTTAACACCCTCCACCCTCACACAAAATTGCCTCAAAGCCACCCAGCCAAACTCGCACATCCCCACTATATCCGCTATGATATCAGCTTGATAATTTATCGTTAACGGCAATGGGGCACTCTTTCCCGACACCGTCAATATTAACTTGTTGCCCCGTGACGTATAACGCACTTGCTGGGCGTGGCCTACAAAGCACTGCGCCAAACCACGCCCTTCAAGCACTGTAACCAGCAGCCCAGCACATGATTGGTTGAGCGTGGTTAAAGGCGTGGTTGAGGGCGTGTTATCTACTAGTCCATAAGTCAACGTCAAAGCCACGCGGTTGCCCCATGGAATGTAGATGCGGAAGGTGCAGTTCAGTGTTTCAAAGGGTTTCAGGTAGATGGAGCCGTGTCGCTGGTTTAGGGTGATGTTGTAGCAGTAGTCCACTAGATGGTAGCGCAGCTGGAACGTAGGCGTGGCCATGATGAGTATATAAGGGGCGGTACCGTTGGAGAAGTGCAGAGTGCGCTCCGCACTCGGGAGCTCCTCTAGTTTGCCTGTATAAAGCCACAATAAATAATACTTATCTGTATTTGTGCAACCCTACCGCATAATTTGTGTCCCTTTTTTTGTTTGCTGTCCAAATGGATATAGCCTTTGCTGCAGGGCACGTTGAGTTTGAGCAAATTGACAACGATGCCGTTGTTTGTCGATGAGGGAAACCATACTTTGCAATCTTTTTTTGGCAAATCTGATGTGGAGAGCGTTGAGGTTTCAGGATGGAGGTGTAGATCACATTCTAACAATATCAACGTAATTAATTATTATTATGTTGGACGATGACTTACCGCTTGATGAAGGATAATCGAATGCGGCATGGTAAGTGGTAGAGGTATTCGCTTTGTTGTAACTGACACTGAAAATAAAGAAAAAATTCAGTATCGGTAAAGTGGATGGCCTTGTCCGACTTTGAATTTGTTAGTTGAACATTTACAATGTATAGTTACCTGCAAAATGCTGCTAAACAGTTTTATAACAGTAAGTTTACAATTGATATGATTTTGTATGTAAAACGAAAGAATTTACATTGTTGTGTGACAGTGCTGTCCTACCTTTTTTCTATGACTATTTAATAATAGATGTATTATACATCCACTTTCTATTGGTCAATACGTACTTATACCAGTGACTTTTTTTCCATTACTCAATTGTTTTAAACCAATGAAATGATCTAATCTCATTACTCCACTGTTTTAGAGCCAATCAGAACATTCGACAAAATGTCAACCTCCAAATACATCATTTTGAAACAGCCCATTCATAGAATAATGTTTAAGGGGGAGCCCATTTGACCGTCCATAATTTTTTTACAGTCATTGTCCCATTGAGAAAAAGTATATTCTACTCGTGGAAAATGGATATTACTCACTCAGAAACTTCATCCTCGTGAGTAATAACCACCATTTCCCGCTCGTTGAATAATATACTATTTTAATTTTGACCCAAATTTGAGAGATTTTGTCTTTTGTTTTGAATTATGTCTTGAGGGGGCCATTTTACATACCTACTATTTTTTACTTTGGCCTAATTTTCCTTCAAATATTACCCAGACACCCCGTATATTTTGTTGATGTTTTTGTAGTGTTATGGTGTGTCCACATCATGCCAAAACAGGCCGGTCAATTATTGACATAAAAATAGATTTTATTTCATATGCACCGTAAAGTATCATTTATCGGACCCAAAACCAGTCCGGTAAATGACACTTTACAACATCAGAGACTGTTAAAAAAAATTACTTGACTACGCCAAAAATGACATTTTGCATCATCAAAGACTGTGAAATTGCAGAGTAGCATTGTTTAGCTGGCGCCATCTCATGGTAAGAATGTGAGGCGGATTGACACGCTAAGTGTATGATTTGACAAGAAAGCACTTTAAACCGATTAATAAAAAATATCACAATATACAACCAAACAATGTACGATACACAGCCCTCAAATGTCATTAAACTTCTCGTCTAGAAATTCCAGACTCGGCTCCTTCGTCGCCTCGTCCATAAACATCTCGACTCGTAATTTAAAAAGTCATTTACCGCCTTAGTAACGTAAATTCGTATCACGTGATAGCTGTGTCACAGGCTTCAATGCCATGTTGCCAAACTTTCCCAAATTTATTGAAAGTCATTACAGTAATAATAAATGTCTTCAAAATCTACAGGGTGTTTCATGATACGCAATCAATCATTAAATTCAAGGGCGTATTCCTGAACTAATTCCTTGAAAAAAACTTTATATAAACATGGGTCCAGAAAAGCATTTTTTAAGATACACAAAAAAATCGGATTATCACGTATGTGACAAATATCCTTGAACCTTTTTTTTTTAAATTTGGCAGATTTATTTTTAGTGATAAAAGCCAACTTTAGCCTTAGCTCAGTAAAAATTATAGAGACCAGCGCCATTCCGATGGGCTGAACTCAATATTTTTGTTAAATAAATGAACGCCACTGACTTTGTTGTTATTTTTATTTTTTTCATAAATGAAGCAACCAAACATACAACATTTTGTCTCTTTGATTTTTTCCGTATCTAGCCTCGTTTTCCAAGAAAAAAATCTTTTATAATATTCAAAATATTTTTATCTATTTATTTTGTGAACGATTAAGTATTATTTTATAACAAAAAAACGAGGCTAGGTACGAAAAAAATCTAAGAGGCAAGTTGTCTATGTGTTTGGTTGATTAATATATTAAAACAATAAAAAACCCAAAACATTCAGAGGCGTATTCAAATTTTTCTAGAACAGTCTCTGTATCTTAAAAACGATAAACTTTTGGACCCGCATGTTTATATGGACTTTTTTTCATGAAATTAGTTCAGGAATACGCCCTTCAATGTAATGTACGCAATTAGGAAACACCCTGTATAACAAACGATAAAAACTTCATAACTCAAAACTGACAACTAGACAAATTTTTGCATAAAACTTTAAAAAAAAATAAGCTTTTGGTTTTAAAATATTAACTGTGATTTAATTTTTGCCAAACTAATCCAGTCATCCAAGGAAACAAAACGGAATTTCAAGGTTAAAAATTTAGATGTTCTTAGTCACTGGTTCTATAAAAATTTTGTGATGCTGAATCCGGATCTGAGGCTTCCCACCTCGCCAACCCTTGGCTTCACAATGAAACCAATCAACTAACCCGAACATACCTGAAAAAACACCTATGCTCGGTCAAAATAATATTCCATAATTTTTTATTTTAAATTATTTCAAAAAATGGTGAAAAATTAATTGAAGAGGCAACATCGCTATTCTTGCTTTGGCAATGGACTATGGACAGCGCCATCATAAGATAGCTTCTCTGAATTTCCTATTATATTATTATGTATATGTTACAGTAAATGTTAGAAATTCAGTGAAAGCTAGCTTTTACTAGTTGATGCTAGCAATTACTTGATCCGTTAGGAAATGTTTAGTTAAGAATATTGTACACTTTTACTAGTGAATGTTGGAGAAACTTTATCAAATCAACTTTTACTGAAAGCAGTTAGGAAAAGTACCTTTTTAAACTTATTTCCGCCTTTCAACTAACACAAGGTGCACGGGGCACTTAATGATGTCGCTCACGCGACATCAAAATTTTTGCCAAACCCAAACTAACCCAAACTAACCCAGACTAACCCCTACTGAGAATACTCGAGTATTTTCTATAATACGGTATCTGAACAATGTTCACATTGTACACCTGCGATTCATATAACTCTCGTATTTTCCAGAGCGTCTAATCTGTCGGCGAATTCCAACTCGGACCAAAAAGGATATTTATAATTACGATAATAATTTTCAGTGTAGCAGCTTTCACTAGAAAAGTTACGTGAATGCTAACAATTACTAGTAAAAGTATGATGAAGTCGATCGATTTAACTTTCACTAGCTAAATGTTTCCAAATCAGGAAAAGCTCACTTTTCCTAGTAACAGTTAGCTTTTACTGATTACCAGGTTTTACTGTGACATATACATTAAAATAAAAAATTGATATAATATATACATATAGGCATTGGTAGAAATCAATATATCCACGTAAAGACATGCCAAGAAAAAAAGTAAAGAATTTTTAGCACTGAATTCGAGAGAACTATACTGGAAAACATGAATTTTCCGCATATTTTATGCATGGACTAAAAATTGTATAAACAATATATACTTACTTTCTCATGCAATACGAAAAAATATTGTTGTTTGCGAAACGATTTTACTCAGTGCTCTTAGACTTTGTCAATTTTATTGTCCAATAAAGCTTTTAATTATCCCATGCACAAAGGATTTCGAAAGCCATTTTTAGCTTCAAGAACGATAAGTGCAAAATTCGCCATAACAAATAATCTAATCAAACTAAAAAAACACTTGATTTCTCCGAGTTCATTATGCTAAATATCCATTTCGTTTAATGTGGGTGATAAGATTAATTAACGACAATACACTCCAAAACCCTTCACAACAAAAAAATGTTTGCAGCCTGCCAGATCAGATTTATCCAAACCGCGCTCCTGTTTTTCCTGCTGTTTAATCTCTTCAGCATACGACTATGTTTGTCTGTTACCATCGTGGCAATGACGTCAAACTCCACCTCCTCAAACCCTGATGTCCCTGTAGGTGAGTTTAATTGATTAATTCAATTAACATAATCTTCAGTACTACAACTGGACCAACACCAGCATTATTCTATCATCGTTCTACTGGAGCTATGCGCTGTTGCAGTTTGTAGCTGGAAAACTGGTGAATGTTTTTGGGGTTAAAAGACTGTTGCTGAGCACCATGGTTGTCAACGCTCTAACATGTTGCTTGGTAAGTTTACCTATAGTATTATAATCAAGCTACAGGGCCTATATATATAGGTACCAATAACTGTAAAGTACCTCGGAGGCAACGGCTTGATAGCAATCAGGGTACTGCAGGGACTATTTCAAGGGTTCATTTTACCATGCATCAGTGCCAGTCTTGGACGGTGGATACCTCCTCAGGAATTGTCTACCATGAACAGCATGATTTATTCTGGAGTCTATTTAGGAGCGATTTTCTCCACGGTAGTCAGCGGCTACCTGTCAGCCTCCTGGTACGGCTGGCCATCAACCTACTACCTCTTCGGGGCCATCGGTGCAGTTTGGTGCATTTTCTGGTGTGTTTTAAGCGCAGAAACCCCCGCGCAGCACAAGTACATTTCAACCAAAGAAAGACAGTACATTGAGGATGCCTTGGGCCAACAAGATGACCACCTGGTTAGTGTTAGTACCCAGTTAACATCACTATATAACTGAAAAATTGCAGCTACAAACAATAACAGTCCCATGGGGTGCCATTTTCAAGTCACTACCGTACTGGGCCATCATTGTAGCTTCCATAGGGGAGTCCTGGGTGACCACGTTGCTGTCCTCAGAGCTCCCCAGCTACCTCAGCTATGCTGTTGGCTTGAACATAAAAGACAGTAGCTTGTACACAGCTGTTCCCCTGGTGAGTGCCCTGCTAGGTACCATCATATCAGGCCTGATAGCTGGACAGTGTATTAAAAGAAACGCATGTACCAATGTTAATATCCGACGGTGGTCTCAAGGAATTGGGTTATTTTCAATCAGCTTCGGACTGTTGCTGCTCAGCTACATAGAAGATAAAACTCTAATAGCAGCGATACTGATATCAACTCAGGGTTTGTCAGCTGCAGGGGTTTGCGGACACATAGTCAATCCTGTAGATCTAACGCCACGTTATGCTGGCGTCTTGACAGGAATGTCCAATGGGTTGGGTCAGTTGGTGGCCACTTTGGCACCGATTTTGGTGCACTTTATTGTTACTGACCAGGTACGTATTTGTCTAATTGATAAATTGTAATGGGCGGTTTGCAGACGGACAAAGTCATGTGGCGGACCACTTTGATTCTGACCTCCGCCATAGGGGTGAGCACGGCGGTTTTCTTCATCATTTTTTGTTCGGGCACGCGCCAGTGGTGGGATGGAGTTGACGCCAAGAACGTCAAGAAAACAGATATTGAATTGTAACAATAAATGTGTCAAGCAGTGTATTTATTATCAGCAAAGTCAATGATAGCCAATGCAGGAGTCTGTCAAAAAACACCAAGAGACATCTAATTGGTTAGTTTGGGTTTGATTTCGGTCAGTTTGAGATTGGTGTCGGTTGGTTTTGAGTTGATTTCAGTAAGTTTCGTCTAGTTTGGGTTAGTTCTGGTTGGCTTGGATTAATTTTGGTTAGTTTGAGTTGGTTTTGGTTTATTTGGTGTTATTATCGAGTAGTCTGAGGTTGGTTTTGGTTAGTTTAGTTTGTTCGAGATAGTTCTAGTTAGTTTAAGGTGAATTTCGTTTAGTTTTGGTTAGTCTGGGTTATTTTTGGTTAGTTTAGGTTAGCTTTGATCACTATGGGGTTGAATATCGAGATTTGTGTCGGTTAGTTTGGGTTATTCCAATTTAGTTTGACTTGAGATGAGTTAGTTCTGGTTAGCGTGGATCAATTTTGGTTAGTTTGAGTTGGTTTTGATTTATTTGGTGTAATTTTCGGTTAGTCTGAGGTTGGTTTTGGAAAGTTTTAGTTCTGGTTAATTTAGTTTGCTCGTGATAGTTCTAGTTAGTTTGGGGTGAATTTCGTTTAGTTTTGGTTAGTCTGGGTTATTTTTGGTTAGTTTAGGTTAGCTTTGATCACTATGGGGTTGAATATCGAGATTTGTGTCGGTTAGTTTGGGTTATTCCTATTTAGTTTGACTTGAGTTGAGTTAGTTCTGGTTAGCGTTGATCAATTTTGGTTAGTTTGAGTTGGTTTTGATTTATTTGGTGTAATTTTCGGTTAGTCTGAGGTTGGTTTTGGAAAGTTTTAGTTAGTTCCGGTTAGTTTAGTTTGTTCGAGATAGTTCTAGTTAGTTTGAGGTGAATTTCGTTTAGTTTTGGTTAGTCTGGGTTAGTTTTGGTTAGTTTAGGTTAGCTTTGATCACTATGGGGTTGAATATCGAGATTTGTGTCGGTTAGTTTGGGTTATTCCTATTTAGTTTGACTTGAGTTGAGTTAGTTCTGGTTAGCGTTGATCAATTTTGGTTAGTTTGAGTTGGTTTTGATTTATTTGGTGTAATTTTTGGTTAGTCTGAGGTTGGTTTCGGAAAGTTTTAGTTAGTTCCGGTTAGTTTAGTTTGTTCGAGATAGTTCAAGTTAGTTTGGGGTGAGTTTAGTTTGGTTCAGGTTAGTTCGAGTTAGCTTTTTTCAATTGAGCTAGTTCTGGTTAGTTTGAGGTTGATTTCGTTTAGTTGAGGTTGGGTTTCGGTTGCTTTGGGTTAGTTTGAGTCAGTTCTGGTTACTTCGTGTCGATTCTAGTTGGCTTGGATTGTTTGTGATAGTTCTGGTTAGTTTTTGTAGTTTGGGATAGGTAGGGTGAGTTTTGATTAGTTCGGGTTAGTTTGGTTCTGGTTAGTTAGTTAATTTCGGTTAGTTTGGGTTAGTTCTAGTTAGTTTGGGGTTATTTTCTTATTTTTGGGATTAGATTAGGTTAGTTTGGTTTGGTTTGGGTTAGTTTGGGATTATTTTGAGTTGGTTTGGAGTTGGTTTTGGTTAGTTTGGTGTTAGTTGCAGTAAGTTTCGATTGGTTAGGGGTAAGTTTCGAATGGTTTGGGGCAAATTTCGGTTAGTTTGCTGTTAGTTTCTGTTGGTTTGGAGTTAGTTTTGGTTAGTTTGGTGTAAGTTACGATTAGTTTGGTATTAATTCCGGTTGATTTGGCAATAGTTTTGGTAAGCTTAAATTGAGTGAGTGAAAAGAAAAGTGATCAATCTATTTAATAAGGATTACTTGAGTGAACTTGGATTGAGTACAAAAATCATAAAATAATTGAAACAACTCCATAAAATCTTATTCGAAGGTCCCCCAACCTTGGACAAAAAGCGATAAGCGAAAACCGCGCTCAAAGAAGTTCCAACCAATCAAAATGAGAAACTTGAGATTGGAAAATTAGGAAATTATCACATTTCAAGTGCGATTACAAATTTGCCGCTTTTTGCTGATTACCGAGATAGATTTCTATATCTGCCATTTTCATTTTTGCGCTACTATTGACCGTTCATGAGATATTTGAGAAAAAATTAAAATCATCGTTTTTTGTCGTTACTCGGAAACCCTCACATTTAGCAAAAATCTCCAAGAGACACTTACCAAAAAACTGACCTGATAGGACCAAAACCAACTCAAACTGACCAAAACTAACCCGAACAAACCAGACTAACCAAAACTAACCCAAACTGGTGAGATTGAGTTGACGCCAAGAAAACAGAAATTAAATTCTAACAATAAATTTGTCAAGCAGTGTATTTATTATCAGCAAGGTCACCCGCGTACAAATCAGTCAGTTGTGCTCAGACTACGACAGACGATGTTATTCATTTTTATCTTGAGGTCATACAGTGATTTTCTTGCCGTATCATGAGTAAATGGCTCAAGGTTCGGTACATTCAAATGGTACTGCTGTTTTTCCTGATGGCCTTGGCCTATGGCATCAGAACCATTCTATCAGTGGCCATTGTGGCTATGACCAACCCCACGTCCAGCAACCCTGATATTCCTGTTTACACCTGGACCAACACCGGACTCATATTGTCGTCATTCTACTGGAGCTACGCAGTACTGCAGTTTTTTGCAGGGCCCATAGCCCACTCGTTTAGTGCCAAATGGATTTTAACTGGGTCAATGATAGCCAATGCAGGAGCTTGTCTTCTTATTCCTGTTCTGAGCGAGTTTGGCTATGAGTGGCTGTTTTTCTTGAGAGCCCTGCAGGGGGTTGCACAGGGGTTTATGATCCCTCTCACGCACAGTATGTTGGGGAAGTGGGCCCCCACTGATGAACGGTCATGGATTGCCACAACAGTCTATTCAGGTAGGTCATTCAATTAATTTTTTTAAATAAAACAACCATAAAGGTTGCAGCTTTGGTACCATAATATCCATGCCTGTGACTGGTTATTTATCGGCCAGTTCTTATGGGTGGCCTGCTAGTTTTTACCTGTTTGGCTGTATGGGGTTGCTATGGACAGTATTTTGGGCATTGTACAGTGCCGACAGGCCTGCCACCCACAAAACCATCAGCGATGATGAAAGGAAGTACATTGAAGGGTCCCTGGGACAGGAGGATGTTGACGATAAAGTGGAGGTACCGTGGAAGGCCATCGCCAGTTCTCTACCATACTGGGCTATAATAATGGGGGCTATAGGAGAGTCATGGGGTAGTACCTTTCTGATAACAGAGATGCCCACCTACATCAGCAAGGTTACGGACATTGACATTGATAAGAGTAGTTTGTTTAGTTCAGCCCCCTATATAGTGGCTGCAATTATGACGTTGATTTATGGGCCCTTGGCGGACTATTTGATCAAACTTGGCTTAACCTCAAGGATAAATTCCCGAAGAATATTCCATGGGGTTGGCTCGTTTTTGCCGGCCATAGCCCTGGTTTGGCTGGCCTATGAACAGTCCAGACTAATGATGGCAGTGTTGCTGATTGTGGCGATAAGTTTGAACGGGGCCATGTTTTGTGGCCACAACGTGAACCATATTGACATATCGCCACGTTTCAGTGGCGTACTATTTGGAATTTCCAATGGTATCGGACAAGGCCTGGCAATACTGGCTCCAGTACTAGTCCAGTACGTTGTCTATGATGAGGTATTGATTTAATTCACAATAAACTAACATTAATAAATTAATTACAGACAGACAAAACACTGTGGCGCACAATGTTTATCGTAGCCGCCTCAATTTATGCAGCCACCGCTCTATTTTTCATTCTTTACTCATCAGCCGAGCGGCAGTGGTGGGATAATGCCCGTTTTGGGCCTCAAGATAGAAGAGAAATGGAAAAGTTGTAATAAAAAACGTCTTACCTTAGTGTAATGTTTGCTTCATTAGAGTCGGGTATGGACCAGTCGAGCCATAAGTCTGATGAAGTCATGTTGACACGAAACGTGTCGCAGAGGGTGGGTTTGGTGGGGCCCAGTTGGCTTGGAGGGGTGGTTTTTATTGCTAGTTGTAGTGGGGTGGGGGTGGTTTTGGTTAAGTGGACTGAAATGGAAAATTGTTTCATTAGATATGAAAATCATCGAGTCACAATCATCAAAAAAAAAATTGTTAGTGTTCAATTGTTGGATACATTTCTGAAAATCCCCCAAAATTGGCTTGATCGGGTTTTATTTAAAAAAAAAAAAATATTGTTGTTGATAACAATGTGATTTTGGCAAGGTTTCTTGGGTGATACATGAAAGTTCATTATAACGAATTTTATAGAAAATCTTATAGTGAACACATTGGTGCCAAGTTAAACCCCATAGCTCTCCTAATTAGTGAGTTATAGCAATTAGTGAGGTAATGTTGATAACAATCAATAGTCGAAAACAATTTTGATATTTGTGGGTCTTCTTGGAAAGGTTCCTTGGGTGGTTCATGAAAGCTCATTATAACGATATTCTATAGAAAATCTTATAGTGAACTCGCATTGAAGCCAAATTTAAGCCCATAACTCTCTTAACTTGGTAGTTATGGCAATGAAAGTGGGGTTATGTTGATTACAATGGTCAAAAACAATTTTGACATTTGTGGGTGATTTTGGCAAGGTTCCTTGGTTGATACATGAAAGTTCATAATAACGAATTTTATAGAAAATCTTATAGTGAACACATTGGTGCCATAAAGCTCTCCTAAATTGTGGGTTATAACAATTTAAGTGAGGTAATGTTGATAACAATCAATAGTCGAAAACAATGTTGATATTTGTGGGTGATTTTGGCAAGGTTCCTTGGGTGGTACGACATGAAAGTTCATTATAACTAATTCTGAATAAAATCTTATAGGGGACACATTGATGCCAAATTCAAGCCTATAATTCTCTTTACTTGGTAGTTATAGCAATAAAAGTGGGGTTGGTCAAAAACAATTTTGACGTTTGTGGGTGATTTTGGCAAGGTTCCTTGGGTGATACATGAAAGTTCATCATAACGAATTCCATAGAAAATTTTATAATGAACACATTGGTGCCAAATTTAACCCCATATAGCTCTCCTAATCTGGGAGTTATAGCAATAAGGATGGAGTGATGTTGATAACGATAGTCAAAAGCAATTTTGACGTTTGTGGGTGATTTTGGCAAGGTTCCTTGGGTGATACATGAAAGTTCATTATAACGAATTCCATAGAAAATCTTATAATGAACACATTGGTGTCAAATTTAACCCCATAGCTCTCCTAATCTGGGAGTTATAGCAATAAGGATGCGGTAATGTTGATAACGATAGTCGAAAAGAATTTTGACGTTTGTGGGTGATTATGGCAAGGTTCCTTGGGTGATACATGAAAGTTCATTATAACGAATTCCATAGAAAATCTTATAATGAACACATTGGTGCCAAATTTAACCCCATAGCTCTCCTAATCTGGGAGTTATAGCAATAAGGATGAGGTAATGTTGATAACGATAGTCAAAAGCAATTTTCACGTTTGTGGGTGATTTTGGCAAGGCCAAGGAACCTTGATACATGAAAGTTCATTATAACGAATTTCATTGAAAATTTCATAATGAGCACATTGGTGCCAAATTTAGCCCATAGCCCTCCTAATCTGGGAGTTATAGCAATGAGGATGCGGTAATGTTGATAACGATAGTCAAAAACAATTTTCACGTTTGTGGGTGATTTTGGCAAGGTTTCTTGGGTGATACATGAAAGTTCATTAAAACGAATTCCATAGAAAATCTTATAATGAGCACATTGGTGCCAAATTTAACCCCATAGCTCTCCTAATCTGGGAGTTATAGCAATAAGGATGCGGTAATGTTGATAACGATAGTCGAAAAGAATTTTGACGTTTGTGGGTGATTATGGCAAGGTTCCTTGGGTGATACATGAAAGTTCATTATAACGAATTTCATAGAAAATCTTATAATGAACACATTGGTGCCAAATTTAACCCCATAGCTCTCCTAATCTGGGAGTTATAGCAATAAGGATGCGGTAATGTTGATAACGATAGTCGAAAATTTTGACGTTTGTGGGTGATTATGGCAAGGTTCCTTGGGTGATACATGAAAGTTCATTATAACGAATTCTATAGAAAATCTTATAATGAACACATTGGTGCCAAATTTAGCCCATAGCTCCCCTAATCTGGGAGTTATAGCAATGAGGATACGGTAATGTTGATAACGACAGTCGAAAAGAATTTTGACGTTTGTGGGTGATTATGGCAAGGTTCCTTGGGTGATACATGAAAGTTCATTATAACGAATGGACAATTTGCACATTTTTTGAAAATATGAAAAATATAAGGATTAGTAAGTACTGATCCCATTGATGTTTAAAAAATCAACCAACGACTTCTAATAATGTAGTAATCACCGATTGAAGAGCGCCAATCAACATCCACTACGTCACAGAATACACTATCTATCTCCGTCTGACGTATTGACTGTGATGACTCTCTCTCTCTCGGAAGAGTAATATGGCCCCACCCCTTTTGCGATCATGCAGTGAAATTCGCGTCTTCTTTTTCAATTATTTAGTATACTTTTGGGTATTTCGGAAAAATTTCTTCGCATGATGACTCCCAAATAATGTCTAGAATACGTATATAAAATTTCAAGTCATTTGAAAATGTATGCAAATTGTCCATTCTATAGAAAATCTTATAATGAACACATTGGTGCCAAATTTAGCCCATAGCTCTCCTAATCTGGGAGTTATAGCAATGTGGATGCGGTAATGATGATAACGATAGTCAAAAACAATTTTGACGTCTGTGGGTGATTATGGCAAGGTTCCTTGGGTGATACATGAAAGTTCATTATAACGAATTCCATAGAAAATCTTATAATGAACACATTGGTGCCAAATTTAACCCCATAGCTCTCCTAATCTGGGAGTTATAGCAATAAGGATGCGGTAATGTTGATAACGATAGTCGAAAAGAATTTTGACGTTTGTGGGTGATTATGGCAATAAGGTTCCTTGGGTGATACATGGAAGTTCATTATAACGAATTCTATAGAAAATCTTATAATGAACACATTGGTGCCAAATTTGGATATAGCAATTGCAGTGACGTAATGTTGATAACAAGAGTCAAAAACAGTGTTGACGTTTGTGGGTGATTTTGGCAAGATTCCTTGAGTGGTACGTACCTACATGAAAGTTCTTTTGAACGAATTCTATAGAAAATGTTATAGTGAACACAGTGATGCCAAATTTGACCCTATAGCTCTCCTAATCCGGGAGTAATAGCAATAAAGTGCGGTAATGTTGATTACAATAGTCAAAAACAATTTTGATGTTTGTGGGTTATTTTGGCAAGGTTTTCTTGGGTGGTACATGGAAGTTCATTACAACGGAAAATCTTATAGAGAACACATTGGTGCAAAGTTTAACCCCTTAGCTCCTTTAACTCGGGAGTTATAGCAATAACAGTGTGGTCATATGATTATTATAGTGAAAAAAAAGTTGAGTTTGTGGGTGATTTAGGAAAGGTTCCTTGGGTGATTCATTATAACGAGCTCTTGAGGAGGTCTTTTTTTCTATTAGACATAATAAAACCATAAACAGACACTATAAACACAAATAATGGAGATTCTTATCTGCAGATGGTCAACGCAACAACATCAAAAGAGAACTTTCAGCAAACAAATTAGAATAATGCGTCCATTGCGTGTGCCGAATGGCAAATATCGAAGCCAAACAATGGAGCCGCCATAAATAATGGAAGGTGCCACTGCGACCTATTTCAATAGAAAACATGTATCAAATTCGCTTTAATGGAATTGTCTGCGAAAAGGGTACATCGGGACATGTGCCAACAACCGTTGTAATCAGTGATTTTAACCCAGTCAAATTGATATTCCATGTTTTTTCATAAATTTGCCGCAATGCATGAGAAAACTGGCACACAGCCCAAGGCTTTTGGGGTCCATTCCAGAAAATTGTTACCTCTTCGATGGACAATATAAAAAAATGTCGATTATCATAATTAGAAAGTTCTCGTGTCTTTTATGCTACGATTAAACGGTAAAGTTATGGACTAATACGGTAAGAGCTGTCATACTTTTGTCAAATAGCGTTACCGTATGTGAAATTTAGACAGCACGATAACTCTCTAATATATGCTTTGCTTTATGTAAAATTTCTTTTCCTCGAGTTTTTCGTAAATAGAACGTAGCGTGCCTTAAAACTGTAATTACGTTCTCAATCAATACCGCGATTAAAATTCACCATCATTCATCATGGAAAGGAATGATTAATGAGGGTGCATTTAAAGTGCATTTCCGGGAAATTAATGGTGGAAAGTTCTAAAGGGGTTTAGTTTGAGTTTGAGATTCAAGGTTTTCGCGATGATGAATATGAAAGTCTTCAGAATTTACATCAATTCAGTGAAAAAACTATGAGGATATGATGAAAAATAATGGAGAACGAAATCACCCTGTATTTGACTAAGACGATATTTATGAGCCACGCTGTATACATAAATTGAAAAAGAACATAAAAAACATCATATCTATCAGTGAAAAATTATCCAAATAAGATGACAAATAACGGAAGTATGAATTTTTAAATCATCTTATTGTTTTCTTATATGGTCTTATAAATCACCCTGTATATGACTAAGACGATATTTATGAGTCACGCTGTACACATAGAAAGAAAAAGTACACAATAAAGTTCATCGATAGATGACGCGAAGCTTCTAGTATAACAGAGAAGACGCTCGAAAGTTCGATGACAGCCCACAGTGGACCGACATTAGCCTAGTTTATACCGACAACTTAGTCCGCGGACCAAGTACCAAATTCGGACTATATCCGAACCAAATATTTGGTTCGAATGGTGTAAACAGTTGCGGACTAAGCTGGCCCGCTCTTGGTTCGGTACTCGCCAGCAAGTGTACCGAACTAAATTTGATTCGATCTGGATCAAAATTATGAGGTTATGTTGATTGTTATTATTGTGAATTGTGTTGTGTCTGAGTTTCTAAGGCAATCTGAGCGTACTTACTCATGTTTTTTTTTGGTTACGAATTGTGTTGATGAATAATTTCGACTTGTTTTTGACATTTGACGAATTGCGGGCGTACACATTTAGTTCACGCGTTGCAAGATGGTGTAAACGGGCGAGAAGCAAGCATTGGTCCTACCGTACTATCCCCACCCACTTGGTCCTATCGGACCGAACTAAACGAGTTATCGGTGTAAACTAGGCTATTGTTTCAAAAGGGACAAGATCCTCTGGACTTGTTTCGTCACAATACGATAAATAATAACGGAGGTATGAATTTTTAAAAGTCAACTTGTTTTCAGATAAGGTCTCTATAAATCACTCTGTATATGTATGATTCACGATGTATACACAGATTGGAAAATGACATATAGTTCACGACAATTCAGTGAAAAAAATCGTCAGGATACGACGAAAATTAACGGAGATATGATTTTTTTTAAATCTGCTTTGTGATACATTTCAAGACTCTCTGTTGCATGAATCACCCTGTATATAATTGGTGAAGGACATAAAGCAATCAAAACTACCTATAACACAAGAAAAAACAATCTATCTTGGAGACAGCATAAAAATACCCATAAACAAATTTATGGATCATTCATGAGATAATATCAGACCCATGCTTTAAGAAACTGGATGAATAAGCATTATTTTCCAACTTTTATACATTTGTTTTTCTCAATCCGACATTAGATAGGGTCCATTTATTTCCCTGTAGGAAGAGTGAAAACGCGAAAAAACATGAAAAGTTAGTTTAACGGGAAGATATATGTTTTTCCAGAGCAACTGGAAAAATAATTTTCTTGAAAATTCTCCATTAATTTTGACTGGAAAATGATGAATCTGTTATGCAGATGGTGGGTAATGGAAGGTAATTTGTCTCAGTTTCCCGAGTTGGAGTTAATCTTGCGAATTGAGGTCAAAATGTGAAAATGCTTCATTAATATTCAGGGACAGAAATGGAAAAATTGATCCTCGATTCATCTTTTTCAACACATTCTACTGCTGAATAAATAAAACCCTTCAAAAAGGCCGCTATTGTTAAGGATTGAGATGTATCATTTGGGGCAGACATTAAAAGAGGGGCTGTTGAATAAATCATTGTTAGCATCCCGAGGGAAAAAAAAACAGGAATAAAGACGTGAAGAAGAAAAAATTGATCGATTCCTGTTGAGCAAATATTTTCAATAAATTTAATAAAAATCTAGGTCAAACCCCCATTTAACCAATACCTGAAAAATCAATTGACATAATTATAAAAACATACCTTTATACGTCATCCCCCCAACCACTTCATCCACCATAAACTTCCCATGTTCAATTTTGACGAGCAAATCAACCCCCTTCTCAGTGCCCTCCACAGGACAGATTGGAGGTCCAGGGGAGCCATTCAGGGGCACATTTAGGGGCGCACAGGGCGCTATTACAAACAATATGAAAAAAATCATCGGGATTGTTTTTTTATATGACATCAAAATTGGCAACAAAAGCGATTCGTATCTAAAAAACACAAAACAACGCACAAGTGGAACGTCCAAATGGAGAAGCACGACTGGAGTATGTTTGGAGAAAGGAGAAAGGGTTGTTGGAGTGTGCGCATCGCGGGGGTGGGCTTTTTCATACCTGGGAGGGTGATTCGTTGAGGAGGGATAGTTTGGAACAAGGATTTTTGGCGGGTGTTATTTTTGAAGTTGTGATAATTTGTCGAGAATGATGAGTGAATGGACAATTTGCACATTTTTTGGAAATTTGAAAAATATAAGGGTTTAGTAAGTACTGATGCCATTGATGTTTAAAAAATCAACATACGACCTCTAATAATGTAGTAATCACCGATTAATGAGCGTCAATCGACAGCCACTACGTCACAGATCACATTAACTATCTTCGTCTGGCGTATTGACTCTAATAACTCTCTCTTTCTCGAAAGGTTGATTTAGCTCCGCCCCAATTTCGATGATGCAGTGAGATTTGCGTTTTCTTTTTCATTTATTTGGTATATTTTTGGGTTAATCGGATCAGGGTATCGAAAGCGCCTTTTTTGAGATTTTCTTATGTAAGGTTTACATTGAATTTGTTCTTGAATTGGGCTGCTTAGAAATCGACAGATCATTTTCTATTCACTCATTGATTAATGACACCAAGGTTGTCATTAATGTCATTAATCAATGTATTCACTCACATTCAATTCACCAAATGTCAATTGGCTGCCAAAGAAATAACATAATGGAATTGCCCTTTTCCATCCAAGCAATGAACGGCAAATTAACATAAACAAAAGCAAAATCAACATCAGAACAAACCGTAAATGAACTGCGCAAAACGTCAGTTTATCTAACCTCCAAATCCAGTCCAAATTTGACTTCTAATTTCTGCTTGCATCCGTCAAGCAGAAATTCGATATTGACTTTGATCAAGAATTCAATGTAGACTGTAGCATATGATTCCGATTTGACAAGCGGAAATTTGACAGGCATTACACGAGAGAGAAAAAAGCTTCAACGTAGTGAGAATGACAAGGAGAGTTATATCTTGGACGGAATCTTGAAACTCGGATTTACTTACTTCAAATGCCCAGATTAATTCCAAACTTTGCATATTTGTCCATAAACGATAGCAATACAATAATTTCAATTCAAAAAGAGCTAAGAAGTAATCCATACTTTTTATTTAAGAAAAATCATGGTATAGGTCACATTACTGAACTTTGACATGCCAAACGAGTTGTTAATGGAAGAATAAGAATGGATGATGATTGACGTTGACGTTGACGGGAGTTATAGTAGGTGCATTCTTGTGGTGTGACCTGTGCAACGTTGCCAAGGTTATTTTTCTTGTCAAAGCTGTACGTGTGCTGTGATTATTTTCGAACGGATTTTGATCAAATTAGGTAGGTAGGTGGGATTTAATCAAGAAATTTTAAAAAAATCCATAATGAGGTTATGTTTGCATAGTTTCGTGATTTTTCAAAGGATTTTGTTTTAATTAAGTATGTATGTAGATTCTATTTGGAAATTGATAAAAAAAATGAAAAGAATGATATAGTGAGGTTACGTTTGCATAGTTTGGTTTTTTAAATGGATTTTGCTCAAATTAGGTATGTAAGTTCTATTCGATTTGGGATTTGATCAAGAAATTGAAACAAAAAATACAGAGTGAGGTTATGTTTGCATGGTTTTATTATTTTTCCAAGATTTGTTCAAATCAGGTATGTATAGGCTCTATTTGGAATTTGATCAAAAAAATTAAAAAAAAAAAAAATAGTGAGAGAAGAAGTTTCATTCCTGCCACGTGCACGATATATTAATATGCTGCATATGATATATATTTTTTTTAATTCCTGGGGGAATTTTGAGTTGCGCACTAAAAAAAAACCTCGCATGAACTCTATTGGGATTTCTTTGTGTTTGAGTGTTTGTCAACAAAAAAAGTCAAAACAGGGAAATTGGAAGTTTTATATGCGCACTAAATAACTTCAAAGAGGAATGTTTTAAAGATTAACTTTCGTGAATTTCAACGATCCTGTCGTCTGTAGTCATCATGTACAGCCTCATGAACGTACGGTGTTTTTTTCAAGTTTCTCTAGCTCATTGATGGAAAAAGTCTAAAATCGTAAGCTTGAGGAGTTGTGCACTCAAAAAACTTCAAAGAGGAATATTTAAAAAGAAACTCCTCCAGACCACTCATCACAGCAGCCACTCCAAACATCAAATCCAAAGTCCAAACCAATCATTCCTGAGAATGTCTCGAATTGTGCATGGAAATTATTGTTGCGTTGCGTTCCACAAAGTTGAGCCAGTTTTCATGCAATTTCGTGTGTCAAGTCTGACGATAATCACCTTGTGACGTCATACCCTCCGTAATAATCCACTCAAATCGATACCAACTAATTTATTCAATCTTGTAACCTGGAACATCAAACTTCTGATTGACATCCTTTTTATCCCCACTGGAATCACTCCGGGTTGTTTTGGAAAGAGAACGGTCGTCGTACCGGAGGCGCTACCAAAGCAGTACTTATTTTATTTCTCCTGCGCTTTCTCACTACCTTCTGGAAACTTCCACGAAAACCTCTCCCATTACCCCTGGTGGTGACTGGTGAATGAGAGCATATCCAGAAATTCTGACCGTTCTTATTGTCCATGCATGGCCCTCAAACTCTCAACGATTTCCAGGAGTTCTTTTCGTTCTCTTTTTCCAGTTTGAACTTGTTCGACCTTGAGCAACGTGGCACTAGCCTAGTTTACACCGACAACTTGGTCCGCGGACCAAGTACTAAATTCGAACTGTATCAGAACCAAATATTTGGTTCGAATGGTGTAAAGAGTTGCGAACTAAGCTGGTCCGCTCTTGGTTCGGTATTTGCCAGCAGGTGTACCGAACTAAATTTGGTTCGATCTGGAACAAAATTATGAGGTTATGTTGATTGTTATTATTGTGAATTGTGTTGGTTCTGAGTTTCTCAAGGCAATCTGAGCGTACTCACTTATGTTTTTTTTTATTACGAATTGTGTTGATAAATAATTTCGACTTGTTTTTGACGTTTGACGAATTGCGCGCTTACTCATTTAGTTCACGCGTTGCAAGGCGGTGTAAACGGACGAGAAGCAAGCATTGGTCCTACCATACTATCCCCACCCACTTGGTCCTATCGGACCGAACTAAACGAGCTTTCGGTGTAAACTAGGCTATTGATAACGCCGGAAAGTCGGCCGTGCGATGGCAATGGTGTATTAAAGGTCCTGTAGATCTTGACAGGAGATTGAGTTATGAAATGAAGAATGTCTTTTTAAATCACTATGTATAAAATTACATTTTCAAAAAAAAAACCTATTTCAATTAAAAAATTCGTGCAAGTGAATTGAGAGATTTTGAAGTTGCGAATTGACATTTTTTCAAAGATGAATGTCTGAGGAACAACTTTGAATTTCATCGATTCAGACCCCTGCTGTCTTTCAATAGAGCAGTATTGGTAAATTGGAAATAAAATTAAAAAAAGTTCCGTGCCAATTTCTATTTAAAAATTCGTTCAAGCTTAGTGAATGATATTATTTCGTTGAAATATTATTTTTCCTAAAGTTATTCAAGTTTTAAGTACGGTATGATAATATATAGATATACTGAGCATGTATTGTGTACGTATGACTGAGGTGTGACGTCATAATTCAGTGATTTCAGCACATTTTGAAGCGTTATTAGCCTAGTTTACACCGAAAGCTCGTTTAGTTCGGTCCGATAGGACCAAGTGGGTGGGGATAGTACGGTAGGAGCAATGCTTGCTTCTCGTACGTTTACACCGCCTTGCAACGCGGTAACTAAATGAGTACGCGCGCAATTCGTCAAACGTCAAAAACAAGTCGAAATTATTCATCAACACAATTCGTAATCAAAAAAAACATAAGTGAGTACGCTCAGATTGCCTTGAGAAACTCAGAATCAACACAATTAACAATAATAACAATCAACATAACCTCCTAATTTTGATCCAGATCGAACCAAATTTAGTTCGGTACACCTGCTGGCAAGTACCGAACCAAGAGCCGACCAGCTGTTTACACCATTCGAACCAAATATTTGGTTCTGATATAGTTCGAATTTAGTACTTGGTCCGCGGACCAAGTTGTCGGTGTAAACTAGGCTATTGACTAACATGAAAAAGAAAAATTCGTGTTTGTCCTTATTTTTCACGGACTTTCGAATCCAACAATAGCAAAAAATGCATGTTCCCTATTCAAAACTAAAAATATGTATTTCAAACAGAAATGTAAGAGGAACAACCAAAATTTTCATTTGATGTTTCACCACATTATGAAGAAATAATTAATAAAATGTTCCAGAAAGTATGGTTTGAAAGCGGCGGATGAAGGTTGAACTCAAAGTCAAACTCATAAGCTATACACAAATCGAACTAAAGCCCAAAAAAAATTTGCTCTAGGTGAGGCTCGAACTCACAACCCCGGCATTGCTCACAACTACTGTCTTATAAGTACCGTGCGCTAACCAATTGCGCCACTAGAGCTTGTAATTCTAGATTTCCAAGGTCTGTGATAATCATATGACGAAATTTATTACGGAAATTTCACTGTAATACAAGTTTCATGAGGTGCTTCACTCCCATTATACAATAAATACACAAAATAATGAAAATGCACATACAAAATCCTGTTCTTTTGATCATCCGGATTGGTAAAAGTAATAGAACATGTGATCGTAAATGTCATAAGTGGGCGAGGGTCATGTGACCGTGCTGATAGGTTATGAAGGTTAACAGCTGGATGTGACACATGGGCTAAATGCATGAGCAGCACGATCGTATTCCGTCTCTTTTTAACTTACAGTCGGTGTGATGAACTGAAACTGACTGAGTTGTCAAATTTTGATATGACGTGAAAACAACAAAATTTAATTTCCTCAAGCAAATAATGCACAAAAATGAGTTGGTTTGATGCAGGAGCCCTGGCAAATATCGCCAAGTCAGCCCTAAAGGAGGCCCAAAAAACCATAGACAAAGCCCTGGACATTAAAGAGGACGGTGAAAACATTGTGCCATTAAACTCGCCTATTGACACGAATGTGGATGACTTTTTTGGAACTTGGGGAATATCCCAGTCGAGCAATGTATTGGAGAAAAAGGAGGAACAAGGCAAAGGTAGTACTTTGTGGGGCAGTTTCACTGGCTCATTTTTCGTGGACTCCACCAAAGACCCATCAATGGAAAGCCTGGACGACTCTGTGGACTCGGGAAACGAAAAAGATTTCAGCCGCAGCAAACTTGTCGTGCAGCACAGCGAGGAGGAACGTGACGATTATAAAACTTTTGTCAGCAACTCAGACAGCATTGATGTTATCACTGATAATGCTACAAGTCCGGAAAGTGACGCAGTTACTTCCTACTCCAGCTCGGCAAAACCTTCCGAGTCCATAGAGGTGATCGGCGATAGTTTTAGTCCTAGTATAGAAGTACTGTCGGACAGCAGTAGGAGGCAGTCGCAGCATACTGACGAGTTTGTTTCTCCATTGGACTCGCCGTCTGTACATGAAAAATCATCGGAAAGTCTGGAAATAATACCGGACGAACAGAATGAAGACAGTGTTGCCGAAGACACCATGTCTTATACGTCTGTGTCTGAAAGCACGTCTGTTACAGTGTTGGACACTAGTTTGTCCATTTCCAACCCCCAGAAGATGCTCAAAGATACGTTTAACAGGTATTTTGGCTCTTGTGTTTTTGATAGCATTTTATTTAAAAAAAATTCTGCCGAATCGACATTTAAACTGAAGTCTACTGCCTCTAAAGAGGCAAGAAAGTAGGCGTTTCGAAGGCTAGGCCGACAAAATAGTGAAAAATGGCTAGGCAGTAAAATTATTTTCAAGTTTTTCTGATAGAGGGCGTTACAAGATTATTTCCTAAATGCAGGTGATTGTAGCGTAATAATAGTTATACCTACCTACAAATTAATATTCAATGTATTACCATTTTATTCAGATATTTCTTATGGATTCTGATTCAATTAAATTCTATACATTCAGGGTACGAACCAAAAAGTTCACACTCTAACGTCGCCGTTTGTTTTTACTTCCGCCATCTTTGTTTTGGTTTTGGCATTGGCATTGGCTCTAAGAATTGACTGCTCTGAAGTGAAGCAATGTTGCCAAGTTGAAATATTGGATGAATGACTTTGATTAGGAAAATTGTCAAATTACGGCATTGAACTCCATACTACCTGGAAAGGATCCGATTGTCGTCGTCAAAGAATCGTGTGTCATTCCTGTCCATATATAGACCAATGAGTTAGAAAGAGATAGGAGATAGGTATCCGTAACTATCGCCATCTCTCTCTTCTCCATGCATGTAGGCGAATGAGTTAGAAATCCGTAACAATCGCTATCTCTACTTCTTCACTTTCACTAATAAGCGGGTCCGTTCCATGTACGTAGTATGGAGTTCCATGAATTACGGTTTAAAGCTATATACAGGGTGTTTATTAATTGAATGCCGATACTCAAGACAAAAAGTGCATATGGACATAGGTCCGCAAGAGCCTAATGTTCAAGATACAGGGTGTTGAAATTTTAAAAAAAATAATGTTTTTCTTTATCATCACTTTGACAATATTTCTGATATCTTTATGAAATTTGGTACACGTGTTCTATGCATCAATATGCATTTTGTGATGTACAAACAATTTTATTATTTTTACCAGTGGCGTCCGTACGGGTTTTGCACTCAATATTTTTGGAGAAAGAACTTGTACGCCACTGCTTTCTCTCAAAATAAAAATTACTTTTGAAATCTCTATTTATTTCTGAGCCAATTTGTTGTCTTGATTTTTTCTCGTCCTGCGCATGGTTTTCGCTTAAAAAAATAAAATCTACTTAATTTCATTGACACCCTGCTCCAATATTTTCAAATCAGTGGCGCCCTCTTTAACATTCCCATGCATATTGATGCATTGAAGACGTGTACCATATTTCATAAAGATATCTGGAATAGTATCAAAGTAATGACCTAGGTCCATATGAACTTTTTGTCTTAAAATCATCCCTTAAGTATCGGCATTCAATTAATAAACACCCTGTATATTTGATGATGATTAATAATTATGGATAAACTGAGATTGAATAATTTCTGGGACATAAAAATGATGTGAAATAGTTTCAATATTTTCAATGATCAGCTATTTCGTGTTTTTTGAAGTGAGTAATGGAAAATACTATTATTTACAGTTAGGTATAATAGGGTGTTAGCAGAAAAATAATGCGTAGACCACGCCAATAAAGTGATTTTTTGGAAAAATGCCACTTTACCGCCTAGCTATACAATATACTTTTTAAGGAATGATAGTAGACCTTCTAAAAAATATTTTAACAACAAAAAATGCGGAGTTTTCATTTACAAAAATAAGCAAAACCACCCTCATTTTCCAACATTTTTGTAAAGTTGCTTTAAGCAAATTGGTTTGGGTTACTTAAGGTTGGTTCGAAGCGGCTCACTCCGGAAATCGATACATTTCACCCGAAATCCCGTGTAATCATTTCGAAATCCATCGGAAATCCTTTGGAAATCCCGAAATCCATTGGCAATCGATTCGAAATTCCGAAATCCTCACCGCAATCCATCTAAAATCCCGAAATCCAAATAGATTTTGCGTCAAAATTTCCGGAAATCATGGGCCAGTCTTGTCCTTCCTTCTTTTGATATTAAAAAAGTCTTACGTTATTATACAGTGTCCGCCATGAAGTTGTGTACATAAGGGATTTTTTTTATATTTTTGAAAAACTTTCTTTGGTGATAGTTTGTGCATGTAAGATAACCGAAAAATCCATTTTGGTGTCAAAAAAGGGGTTAATCCGACAAGATATCGAAAAATTTGGTAAGAAAAAGTTGTTCAGAATCCACAAAACACTCCTCATGCCGACTATGAAGCAAATAAGATGAAAAAAATCAAAACTCATAATATTTTACTTTTTTTCCATTAAAATGAAAATCGAAAATGATTTTATTTTTAAAACTAACTTTATTCAACTAAACTAATGTAGGTTAAATGTAAAATCGGCTTAATTTACAGGAAATAAAACATTCAAATGATATAAATTAAAAATTACCGTCAGGTCGGGTCCCTAACTGTACCCATGTCCATTTTCTCACATTTTTTGGCGATCAGAAAAATAATTAATCCCCTTTAGGGCGCTGTATCTCCGGATGCACTTTAGAAAAAAAAGTTTTATGACAAACTAGGGTTATTTTGACCTCCCCTATAAGCTCCCGAAATTATGCCATATACTTACCGGACACCCTGTATATCTATTTTTTTATTTCTTCAAGAAATTCATTTTTTTCGAACGAAGTGAGCTTTTTCAAATTTTGTTTTTAAATTATCATCTGACATAGTTACGCAAATATTAGCAGTGAAAATTATAACAAATATTTTAGAGATAAAAAAAAGTGAAATTTTTGAAAAAAATCAAAAAAATTAAATAAGCCGATAGGGCTTAAGAAGAGGTAAATTACCTTTAATCGATAGCACTATATCACCCCCTCAAAGGAGTACGTCTTGGTACTCGTCACCCAGTATAATTGTTTTCTTGTTGCATTTTTTTATGTTTTATTTAAAAACCTCTTAGAAAAAAATAATCTTGAGTACACGCATTTCAGGTTTTGTTATGTTTTACAATTTTTTCAAGTTTGATTCGTTGAAAGACTTTTCATTACTAATTTTATGAAAAAATGTTATCCCGATTAGTTTTTCGAAATTTCTTTCAATTTTTATCTTAGAAAATAAACAAAACCTGACTTTCATCGTAGATGAGTGTAACTGGATATTTGAATGTCAATTCTAGTCAGCTTTTTTAATTAACAATTTTTGATTTTCTCATAAATAAAGGTACTCTCTTGAGCGACAATCATGTTTTTTGACAATGACTTGGGCCATGCAGAGCTTTTTATAAGAAATAACTTTTTTCGTGAAATTGATAATAAAAAGCATCCACAGACTGTCCACGGATAGCGTTTAAAAGAGCCAAAAAAAGAGCACAAATGGATGAAAAATTTAAGTTTTCGGGAAAAACTTAAAAAATTGGCTTGTTAAAAAAATGCGATCCACGAAGAGCAAAATTTGATTTTTTATACAGGATATCCAAAATCTAAATCTATATCTTCTAAGGGCCGATTCTACGATCCAAGTATATTCTTAGAATAAGCACACCATATGATTATCATTGGTTATACGGAGTATTGCTTATTCCAAGGATATACTTGGATTGTAGAATCGGCCCTTAAACGTCATTTTTCCCTCTTTATTTTCAATTATTGAGCATAATGTGATTGAGAAAAGTTATTTAGAATAACGCTTGTGAGCGAAATCCAAAATTGGAAATAAATCTTGGATCTTTTTAGGTTTTCTAATGTCTTGTGAACTTCCGAACTTAGGATCATTTGATTAAAAAAATTTCGTTTTTCAAAATAAATATTTTGATAGCACAAAAATCACTTGTTAAAACTGTATTTGAGATAAAAATGTTGTATGCCTTTCAAAATTTCAAACGAAAAGTGAATGAGCCGGTTGAGCGGATAAGCGATGTTGCCAACTGTTGGGAAAAGTAAAATCTCTCAATATGTTCTCTAATTGAAACGAACCGAAACTAAACCAACCCAGCAAAAACTAATAAACCTAACCAAACTTACTCAAACCAACCGAAACTAACCGTAACTAAACGAACCGAAACTAAATCAACCGAAACTAACTCAAGCTAACTCAAACCAACCCTGGCTCTTGTGTCTCATAGCGACCCATGCATTTCATTATTTTTAAACTCAATTGACTTGAAAAATACGTATTTTAGTGAAATTTCCGATGTAAGTCCAGACAAGAGTTCGAATATTGGAGAAGCAATAACAAGGGCACCTGGTAGGACAATGCATTTGCCGTTGCAACAAGTATTTATTATTATTGTTGAGTTTTTGAGGTTATTTGCATTGTTGATGTAGGTCAGTCATAATCAGATTTTGATCGATACTCAACCTCAGTCTGTGAGCAAGCAGGAGTTGCCGAAGATTCTCGAGACAACCAATATCATTGATATTCCGCAGGAAGATGAGATTGTCAGGAGTTCTGGTAAGTGCGTTTTCCTGTATTTATTTTAGTTTTTCTCTAATTTTAGTGGATTTTTTTCAATGATTTTTGCCTTCTTGTAATTGTGATATAAATAGTTGTAAATAGTAAGTGTACTATACATAGTGACTGAAAATAAATTAGATGAAATAGGCCAAGTTTTTTCTATAGGCGAAAAACATTACAGTTTATCTTTGAGTTAATATTTTTCCTCTTTTACAATTGTTCTTAGGTGTTTTTTTGGTATCAAATCATTTTCTTATTTCATCACTTTTTGTATTTTTTGGAAATTTTCAAATCTGTTTGTCTCGACCATCATCATTTCCACAACTACAGGTTCCGAAACCCAATTAGACACCTCAACAGAAGACGGGTCCATTTCTGACAAAACCATCGTGGAAACGCAGGATAGCTTGCTGGAAACCAGCAGCGATACCACGTCAACAACTACAGAAACCAGCAGCAATTCGACCTACCTAAAAAAAATGCTCGCCGACGCCATGGTAGCCAAACACTTATAAAAAACCACTAACCTTACGTAAAAAATTCCAGACGGAAAAGTCAACAGAAATGAAAATCGCAGATTTATCCGACAAAGGCTCACTTGACAGCATTGCCAATTCCTCGCAAATTGAAATAGTGTCACGCGATTTTTCACCGATCAGTTCGGAAAAGTCCGATTTGGTTAAAATCGGCTCGGATCACACTTCCTGTCACACTTCTTGTAAGTCTCCCAAGCTAGGTTATGTGGCGTGAAACGGGTTTTCAGGTGACGAGCTCGAAACAACCACTTCATCAGACATAGAAATAATTTCGAGTCCTAATGGCGACTCTAGCAGCACGCAGAGCCGACAAAGTCCCGCCAAAAAGGCTTTGTTGAAGAAATCCGACGAAAAGGACTCGCTACTGCATAAGGTCACCACCAAGAAGGCCAAAGGGCATAATAGGGAGTTGTCGGAAGCTTCCAGCATCAGGTATGTACAACCATGAGTACTCACTCATGGTTGTTGTTTGTTTTTCAGTGACGATTCTCATCCCAATGGCGAAATAGATCGGTTACTGAAGCGGATTTCCGAAATGACAGAGATATTGGAGTCGCGAGAGTCAAAACTCATTGAAGTTAACCGACGAAACGCAGAGTTGCAGGAGAACAACAGCGACCTCAAAAGACAGCTGGATTGTGTGTTAACTCAGCAGCTAGAGTCTGCAGACTTAAGTCAAGTAACCGAAGAGTACACTCAGAGACTGTCGGCGCTGGAAAAGAAGTTTCAACAGGCTATAAGAGAAAAAGACACGCTGAGGAAGCAGTTGGAACAAGCCCGGCTGGACGTGGCAACGCGGCTTAGCAAGAACGAACTAGAATCGACTGTGGCGGAAAAGGACGAGCTAATCAAAGAGCTGAGAGAGGAGGGGGAGAAGCTGTCCAAGCAACAACTGCAACACTCCAACATAATCAAAAAACTGAGAGCCAAAGAAAAGGAATTGGAACAAACCATCAAGAACCTTAAGGAGACCAACGAAACCATCACCTCCGAAACGGACCATCTCAAAAAGTCCCTCACAGCCAAAGAGGACGTGGAACGAACTCAGATCGAAGCTGTGCACAATTTAACAACGAAAAACAAAAAACAAGACTCTGAGCTGGCGAAGCTGAAAAGCCAGCTGGATGACCTAACTCAGAAATACGACACCACGAAGAAGTCTCTGGAAGCAGCCAAAAAAGAGCTGGCGGACAAAACGAAAACCAGCTCCGAGTTGCTGCATCGACAACAAATGCTGGAGAGCTTGGAGAATGAAAAACGCATGACGCAGTCGCAAAACGAAGAGGTCATCAGTCAGCTGGACGATTTGAGGGAGCAACTGCAGAAACTGGAGGAGGAACAGGCGAGGAAGGAGCAGAAGATGCGGCTGGAGAAGAGCGAGTTGTTGCGCCGGTTGGAGGAGGCGGACAATCGGAATGAGGAGCTGGCGCAGGAGGTTTTGGAAGTTAGCAAGCCGTTGGTGAGGCAACTGGAGAGTTTGCAGGCTGCGCTTAGTTCGAAGGTGGCCAGTTTCGAGAAAGTTGAGCAGGAATTGACTTTGAAGATTAGTAAGTATCTCGTTACGTTACCGCGATAAATTTCATTTATCAAATAAAGTGCCCCACTTGTTGTACGGACTCGAAATCAAAAAAGGTACGAACAAATTGTTCCAGAATTTTTGTGAAAAATTATTCATGAAATTCAACAAGCTACTTGAGTTATCAACTTCAAATTTGGCAATGGTGTACTTCACTTGACATGCACAAATATTTCAAAACTGATGTCCAAAAAGAATGTGAATTTTTTAAAATCATCATCGAAATTAAGAAAAATTTGAAACGACGTCCTCGGCAAACTACCGAAGATATCAACTTAAAATTTAGCAAGGGTGTACTTCAAACTATACTCTTTCACGTGACATGCACAAATATTTCAGAACTGATGTCGAAAAAAAAATTGTGAATTTTTGAAAATTATCATCGAAATTAAGAAAAAATATTTGCAAAATTCAAAATGACGTCCTCTACAAACTACTGAAGATATCAACTTAAAATTTAGCAAGGCTGTACTTCAAACTATACTCTTTCACGTGACATGCACAAATATTTCAGAACTGATGTCGAAAAAAAAATTGTGAATTTTTTAAAATCATTATCGAAATTAAGAAAAAATATTTGCAAAATTCAAAACGACGTCCTCGACAAACTACTGAAGATATCAACTTAAAATTTAGCAAGGGTGTACTTCAAACTATACTCTTTCACGTGACATGCACAAATATTTCAGAACTGATGTCGAAAAAAAAATTGTGAATTTTTTAAAATCATTATCGAAATTAAGAAAAAATATTTGCAAAATTCAAAACGACGTCCTTGACAAACTACTGAAGATATCAACTTAAAATTTAGCAAGGGTGTACTTCAAACTATACTCTTCCACGTGACATGCACAAATATTTTGAAAATGATGTCTAAAAAAAAATGTGAATTTTTTAAAATCATCATCGAAATTAAGAAAAAATATTTGCAAAATTCAAAACGACGTCCTTGACAAACTACTGAAGATATCAACTTAAAATTTAGCAAGGGTGTACTTCAAACTATACTCTTCCACGTGACATGCACAAATATTTTGAAAATGATGTCTAAAAAAAAATGTGAATTTTTTAAAATCATCATTGAAATTAAGAAAAAATATTTGCAAAATTCAAAACGACGTCCTTGACAAACTACTGAAGATATCAACTTAAAATTTAGCAAGGGTGTACTTCAAACTATACTCTTCCACGTGACATGCACAAATATTTTGAAAATGATGTCAAAAAAAAAATGTGAATTTTTTAAAATCATCATCGAAATTAAGAAAAAATATTTGCAAAATTCAAAACGACGTCCTTGACAAACTACTGAAGATATCAACTTAAAATTTAGCAAGGGTGTACTTCAAACTATACTCTTCCACGTGACATGCACAAATATTTTGAAAATGATGTCTAAAAAAAAATGTGAATTTTTTAAAATCATCATTGAAATTAAGAAAAAATATTTGCAAAATTCAAAACGACGTCCTCGACAAACTACTGAAGATATCAACTTAAAATTTAGCAAGGGTGTACTTCAAACTATACTCTTCCACGTGACATGCACAAATATTTTGAAAATGATGTCTAAAAAAAAATGTGAATTTTTTAAAATCATCATCGAAATTAAGAAAAAATATTTGCAAAATTCAAAACGACGTCCTTGACAAACTACTGAAGATATCAACTTAAAATTTAGCAAGGGTGTACTTCAAACTATACTCTTCCACGTGACATGCACAAATATTTTGAAAATGATGTCTAAAAAAAAATGTGAATTTTTTAAAATCATCATTGAAATTAAGAAAAAATATTTGCAAAATTCAAAACGACGTCCTTGACAAACTACTGAAGATATCAACTTAAAATTTAGCAAGGGTGTACTTCAAACTATACTCTTCCACGTGACATGCACAAATATTTTGAAAATGATGTCTAAAAAAAAATGTGAATTTTTTAAAATCATCATCGAAATTAAGAAAAAATATTTGCAAAATTCAAAACGACGTCCTTGACAAACTACTGAAGATATCAACTTAAAATTTAGCAAGGGTGTACTTCAAACTATACTCTTCCACGTGACATGCACAAATATTTTGAAAATGATGTCTAAAAAAAAATGTGAATTTTTTAAAATCATCATTGAAATTAAGAAAAAATATTTGCAAAATTCAAAACGACGTCCTCGACAAACTACTGAAGATATCAACTTAAAATTTAGCAAGGGTGTACTTCAAACTATACTCTTTCACGTGACATGCACAAATATTTTGAAACTGATGTCGAAAAAAAAATGTGAATTTTTTAAAATCATCATCGAAATTAAGAAAAAATATTTGCAAAATTTAAAACGACGTCCTCGACAAACTACTGAAGATATCAACTTAAAATTTAGCAAGGGTGTACTTTGAACTATACTCTTTCACGTGACATGCACAAATATTTCAGAACTGATGTCGAAAAAAAAATTGTGAATTTTTGAAAATTATCATCGATATTGTGAAAAACTATTTGCCAAATTTAAGAAGCTGTCCAGAACTTTTTACTGAAGATATCAACGTCAAATTGGGCAATGGTGTACTTTAGACTATATTCTTTCACGTGACATGTACAAATATTTCAGAACTGCATGTCGGAAAAAAATTCTTAATTTTTGAAAACCATCATCGAAATTGTGAAGAATTATTTGCCAAATTTAAGAAGCTGTCCTAAACCAAGTACCGAAGATATCAACTTGAAATTTGGCAATGGTGTACTTCAAACTATACTCTTTCACATGATACTATAACAAACAACTTTTCCATATGACATGCGCAAATATTTTCTAACTGATGTCGAAAACAAATTGTGAATTTTTGAAAATTATTTGTCAAATTTAATAAGCTGTCCTGAACAAACTATCTAAGATATCAAACTCAAATTTGGCAATGGTGTACTTCAGACTATATTCTTTCACGTGACATGCGCAAATATTTTGGAATTCATGTCGAAAAAAGATTGAGATTTTTTTAATGAAAAAGTCGTGTTTTTTTAAAGCTGCTTCATCTGAGAAAAATATAAAATTCTCAGTCTGTGGCGCACTATTCTGCAATCTGTCCCCTTTTTGGTCATGTGCAATGGCACTACTTTTGTTGTTTTGTGTTTTTTTTTTGTTGTTTGTTCTACAACAAAAACATCGAACACTATACAAAAAAAAACAACAAAAAAACACTAGAAAAATAACAAAATCACCAATACACAACAAAAACAGTAAAAACAACACTAAAACATAAAAAGAAAACCATTGCGGGAATCAACAGGTTATAATGGTCGAAATTGCTGCAGATCCGTCCTACCTTATCTCCCAGCAAAGTGGTCGTCGCCAATTTTATTATTAGACAATGGTAATTTTGAGGCGACATCTATTGCTAAAACTGTAAATCAAACAGCACGAATGTCGCAAAACCTCAATCAATTTTCCCTCAAGGTGACCTACAAAGTAAATTTCAAGCCTCCTCAAGCCAGGAACGGTCTACAAAAGAGGAATGTATAGGTTTAAGATCAAAATTAGCTGACCTAGAGGGCCAGCTAAGTACTGCTAAACATGAGGTGGAAACGAGCAAAATCTTGTTGCAACAGGTGAAAACTGAAAGACAAATCAGTGAGCAGGAGATGAACAGGTTTGAACATTGTTTGAAACTAATAGACTGCCCAAGTGGGTGGAGCTTATATTTTTTTCAAACAAAATCCCATAAGAAAATCCTTCTTGAATGATTTTGAATTTGTTAGAAGCAGATAAGACTTCTAGCAGTGATATTTGTTTAGACGAGAGTGATATTCAAGTCTTATTTGCTTTTAACAAATTCAAAAACACTCAAGAAACATTTTCTTAAGGGACTTTAACAAAGGAAAAATATAAGCTCCACCTACTTTGTGACGTCAAACTTAGCCATGGTGTTTTACCATTAACAGACAAATGGTCTTGTTGAACGAAAAAATTGCCAGTCAAACTATGGACATTGACGATAAAAGGCGGGAGATTGACAACTTGCGACAGCAACTGGAGTTGGAAAAAACCAACTCTGACAAGCAAGAGACCAAGACAGACAGTCCTACTATCAATGACGGAAGCCGGTCTCCCACCTTGAGTCTGGGCAAAGTTTCAGTGTCGGACAGTTTGAGCAGCAGCTTTTGGCAGGTAAGTCCAATGTGAGTGAAAACCCGTGGTAAGTTGATTTTAGGACGACTTCGAAGTAGGCCACACCCCTCGCTACACCAACATGTTCGAAATGCAAATGTTGCAGTCTAATCTCAAGCAAAAAGAAGGGGAACTTCAACAAGTTCAGTGGGAGATGAACAGACGCGAACAAGAGCGTTCCTTGCTCAACTCCGAGATATCCACGCTTATAAACAAGGTGGAAGAACTGGAGAAAATCACCAAAGAACACGACAAGCTTAAAGAACAGTTTGTTGCTTTGCAACAGCAGTATGATACGATGTGTCAGCTTTATGGGGAGAAAGTTGAGGAGAACGAGGAGTTGAAGTTGGATTTGCTGGATGTAAAGGAGATGTATAAAAGTCAGATTGATGAGTTGCTGAGGCAGCAGCGGGAGAAATGAGGCGTTTTCTAGTCTATGTGCTTTTTCCAGGTTCCACAGCATAATTGTATTCACCGTATTATTATATTGTTTGGAAATTAATCTGTGATAAATATATTGATAGGGTAATCTGCTTTTTTCGTTTATTTCAATTTTGTCATGTATATGGATATAAGGTTGATATATTGATTAGTTAAATCATATTTGTAACCATGTGTTATAGCTTCCAATATATGGATTGTAAGTTGAATGTGTTATTTGTATGATAAAATTCATATTTCAAACTATTTTATTTAATATTCATTTAATAGATTCTGGACAGTATGAAGTGGGTAAGCATCGTCTAAATATGAATTCTTTAATTCAAGTGGGTTGAAAATGACAGCTCATCGAAGATATCTTATCATATCAAATTATAAAAACCAGTGGCGGCTCCTGGTCAATTATCTTGAAAGCTCCAACATCAGGGTTGGCAACATGGAACAAAAAGAGTTAAGCGCCGCTGGTGATTTTTTTTTTGGGATTTCCCCTCTTTTATGAATAATTTGCGGGGCATTACGGGACACCTGGCAACGCTGGATTTCACTGGTTTCTCCTATAATAAGTTCAGACACTGGGCGACCACTTTTCTTGAATTTAGTCATGTTTGCAAATTCAATTTCGTTTTAGCACTTTTCAGTTGATCAATTATCTGTACTACCGACATTTTATTCTTCATAAAAGTGAATAAGACTAACTGACACAGTTTATAACTAAAAATCAGCCCAATATCACTTGAGAAAAAAAACTAAAAATAATAACTCAACTAAAATCAATGGCAAACTATTTCAAACTTCAAACTAACCTCACAAAAGAATATCGTAAATATAGGTGATGAGCTTCGCAATCAGCGTATCCGTTACTTCGCGTATCCGTTTTGTCGAAAGGATTGTTGGCGGCGATACGTATCAAATTTTAGCGGTGGCTGATGACCCAAGACACGGTTTAATTTTCTGCTACCTGTGTGAAAACGTCGATTTGAGGTAATTTGATTAAAAAATTACAAGTAATGTTATGACGACTTGAAGCTATATTAAAGAGGAAAAATCTTCAAATTAAGTTTCTCGTGTGATTGATTCACGTATCACATACAGGGTGTCTCACGGTCTATGGTACGTTAGAAGTTTACGGAAAACTAGACATAGGATCGACCTGAAAATTTGGTTGAGCCCATAATCGAGTATGATTTATATTTTAAAAATATTTTCAGTTTTGCAGTGTTGCCGCTTCTTCCCAAAAGTCGTGGCAACTTTCTTATATTAAATGGACCACCCTGTATATTATTATTTTTTTGGACTCCTTGACTGATTCTTATCACTTTTGCTTGATATACTCCTATACCTATCGGCAGCGGTTTTCGAGATATAAATTAATTTATAATATTCTTGTCGTAAAACACAGCAGTGGATTGAGTTCAATAATTTCGTACTTGAAAGCGGTGGAGAGTTGAAATTGCCATGCCGACTAGAGGAAGGTAGGTTTATATGGTTCCAATGAAGTAACCGATCTGTTAATATACAGGGTGCTTCAAATTTATTAATCTTTTTCCTTCACACAAAAATGATAAAAAATCAATTTTTTCAAATGGAACCCCCTGTATATTACTTGAAAAATGAAAAGGCCAATAAATTTCCTTTCAAATGGTATCCCATATTTCAAACTATTCAGAGAAAAATGGTTTGCACTTTCCTATCTTGACTTTTCAATAGCTATTCAAGCAGATTAAATTCATTCTTGTGAAAAAATGTCAAAATGTGGCGAAAAAAGTTGACAGTTGACGGTACCTTCTATCCAAATGACAGAATAGCTGTTGAAAAGTTAAGATAGGAAAGTGCAGACCATTTTTCTCTAACTTGAATAGTTTGAGTGTTATAGCATGTCAAAGGTGCAAAAATCACATTTTTAAACCACGATATCCATCCATTTAAAAAAATACAACTTTGATGCATTTCGTGTATTGGGGACACCCTGTATAACGAGAAAGTATTTTTAAATGTAGCCCTATCCATCCAGAAAAAAATAAAATAAAATCAAATACTTCAGCCATAATGTTTCGTGTCGAATAACGTGAATAACCCTGTATTTGATGAATTGGGCATAACTAAAATTATATAGCTGTTCACGAATCGGACCAGCCGAAACTTGAGATGTGTCGGAAAGCCGTAGCGCCATCTTTCAAAAACTACTGTAAATATGGATACGCCGTCGTTGTTTCTGAAAAAATGGAGGTACCCTAATTTTGAGTATGATGATACTATTGTCTCAATATTGACAATTTTTTAGTTGTGCCGGTATTCCCAAATGGGCGATATACTGGACGGGCCCAATAAGCAGTAATTCCGAGTAGTAGGGGCACGAAAAACTTACCATCCAGGTTTTGTCACGTGTTAAATGATTAATCAAAAATCGCTAGATACGTCAATTTTTGTTTTTTGGGACACATTTTTTTGGTATTTTCACTATCACCAGAATTTCAAATGTAAAAGGTGGTCGATTAATACGTCATTTGGTAGGTATTTTTATCAGGATACACGATATTTATATTATTTTTGTATGAGTACCTGTAGGGGGTGAAAATGTGTCCCCAAAAAACAAAAATTGACGTGTTCGAGCGATTTTTACTCAAGAGAAAACCTAGGTGGGAAGCTTTTCGTGCCCCAACCCTGTATAATATTATGACTAGCTGACTCGCAAATTTCATACCACATCCAATCAATATTAATGTTTTTTTTTTGAATTTATCCGATATTTTGATGATCATTCTGCTATTTTGGGTGGAGACAAAAATTCAACATATCAAAAATCATAAAAATCGTTCCAGCGGTTCTTCAGTTATTATTATGTTAAATAATAACCGACATTATTTTTAATAATTAATTTGGGAGTTCTTTTTAGTTGATTTGTATGTTTTAAATTATTGTGATGCAATCAATTGAATGATATCTGTATCTGATACGTCTTATTTTTATTCCGGGATTAAGAAAGCCCTTCGGCATTGACATTCCTACTTCCACTACACACCTAAATTTAGACAAAATTTTTTGGAAAATAATTTTGCAAACCTCACTAAGTCATTTTTTTAAAATTTCTTGATGAAATCCCAAAGGAAAACCATGCACATATCTGATTTATACAAAATCATTTAGAGAATAACAAAATCATGCAAACATAACCTCACTTATATTGTGACAATGTGAACGAATTGTCAAATAAATTGTTTGTTTACCATCTTTGTTAACTTGGTATAACCTAAATAGAGGGACCTCTTGTCTCTTGTATAATATTTTCTTGAAATTGACCAAGTGATTTTTCAACTTTCTGTGAATTTTCCAAGCATTTTCTTCCAAATAAACCTTCATCTGACTAACCCGAACCAAACAAAAAATAATCAGCTGAATCGGATGAGTTAACCTTACCTACCTTGAAAACAACATTTGATGGACAGATCCAGAGATAACACTCATAAACAGTTTTCAAAAAACAAACGGATAATTGCTCAAAAAAAAAAACAACACAGCAAAAAACCTCGACTACCACGATAAACACCAACGCCATTTTTTCTGGCAATCGCTATCGCAAATTCAATGGAATAAATAGTGAGGTTATATTTCGAGAATTGACCACACTTACCCGAACACAACGACAGCTTTTTGAAAATGACTGCTCCGCAAAGTAAACAAATTAAAAACTATATTTTTGATAATGACGTGAAAATAGTATATTATTCAACGAGCGGGAAATAGTGGATATTACTCACGAGGATGAAGTTTGCCTAAACATCTGAGTGAGTAATATCCATTTTTTTGAATTTATCCGGTATTTTGATGATCATTCTGCTATTCTGGGTGGAGACAAAAATTCAACATATCAAAAATCATAAAAATCGTTCCAGCGGTTCTTCAGTTATTATTATGTTAAATAATAACCGACATTATTTTTAATAATTAATTTGGGAGTTCTTTTTAGTTGATTTGTATGTTAAATTATTGTGATGCAATCATTTGAATGATATCTGATACGTCTTATTTTTATTCCGGGATTGACATTCCTACTTCTACTACACACCTTAATTTAGACAAAATCCTTGGGAAAATAATTATGCAAACATAACCTCACTAAGTCATTTTTTAAAAATTTCTTGATGAAATCCCAAATTGCAAACATGCACATATCTGATTTGAACAAAATCATTTAGAGGATAACAAAATTATGCAAACATAACCTCACTTACAGTGTGACAATGTGAACAAATTGTCAAAAAGATTGTTTGTTTACCATCTTTCTTAACTTGGTAACCTGAATAGAGGGACCTCTTGTCTATTGTATAATATTTTCTTGAAATTGACTAAGTGATTTTTCAACTTTCTGTGAATTTTCCAAGCATTTTCTCCCAATTAACTCTTCTTCTGATTAACCCGAACCAAACAAAAAATAATCAGCTGCTGAATCGGATGAGTTAACCTTACCTACCTTGAAAACAACATTTGATGGACAGATCCAGAGATAACACTCATAAACAGTTTTCAAAAAACAAACGGATAATTGCTCAAAAAAAAACCAACGACACAGCAGAAAATCTCTCAACTACCACGATAAACACAAACGCCATTTTTGCAATCGCTATCGCAAATTCAATGGAATAAATAGTGAGGTTATATTTCAAGAATTGACCGCACTCATTCGAACACAACGACAGCTTTTTGAAAATGACTGCTCCGCAAATTAAACAAATTAAAAACTATATTTTTGATAATGACGTGAAAATAGTATATTATTCAACGAGCGGGAAATGGTGGATATCACTCACGAGGATGAAGTTTGCTTAAACATCTGAGTGAGTGATATCCATTTCCCGCGAGTAGATTACTATACTTTTTCTATGATTATTCAATAATTGACGCGAACTTGGAAATAATCAATTTCATTTGGACGGCACTTTTGAGAAGTAGTTTACTTAAAGTGAGGTTAGGTTATTAACACAATGTGACAATGACTATAACAGCCACACAGTCAGTGTGGCTTTATTTGTGAAATGTTTGTCTGTTTTTGAAGATCGAATATCTTCACTAAACTGGTTAAGATATTCTATCCTAAAAAACAGACAAACATTTCACAAACAAAGCCACCTGAGTGCTGTAGTGTAGAAAAGTCTGCACTAGTGGAGCATAACAAACACACCTATTATTTCTAATAATTAATTTGGGAGTTCTTTTTAGTTGATTTGTATGTTTTAAATTATTGTGATGCAATCATTCAAATAATATGATATCTCTGATACGTCTTATTTTTATTCCGGGATTGTATCCCGGGATTAAGAAAGCTCTTCGGGATTGACATTCCTACTTCTACTACACACCTTAATTTAGACAAAATCCTTTGGAAAATAATTATGCAAACATAACCTCACTAAGTCATTTTTTTTAAATTTCTTGATGAAATCCCAAATTGCAAACATGCATATATCTGATTTGAACAAAATCATTTGGAGAATAACAAAATTATGCAAACATAACCTCACTTACAGTGTGACAATGTGAACAAATTGTCAAAAAGATTGTTTGTTTACCATCTTTCTTAACTTGGTAACCTAAATAGAGGGACCTGTTGTCTCTTGTATAATATTTTCTTGAAATTGACTAAGTGATTTTTCAACTTTCTGTGAATTTTCCAAGCATCTTCTTCCAAATAAACCTTCTTCTGAATAACCCGAACCAAACAAAAAATAATCAGCCCTTACCTACCTTGAAAACAACATTTGATGGACAAATCCAGAGATAACACTCATAAACAGTTTTCAAAAAACAAACGGATAATTGCTCAAAAAAAATCCAACGACACAGCAGAAAATCTCTCAACTACCACGATAAACACAAACGCCATTTTTGCAATCGCTATCGCAAATTCAATGGAATAAATAGTGAGGTTATATTTCAAGAATTGACCGCACTCATTCGAACACAACGACAGCTTTTTGAAAATGACTGCTCCGCAAATTAAACAAATTAAAAACTATATTTTTGATAATGACGTGAAAATAGTATATTATTCAACGAGCGGGAAATGGTGGATATCACTCACGAGGATGAAGTTTGCCTAAACATCTGAGTGAGTAATATCCATTTTTTCGAATTTATCCGGTATTTTGATGATCATTCTGCTATTCTGGGTGGAGACAAAAATTCAACATATCAAAAATCATAAAAATCGTTCCAGCGGTTCTTCAGTTATTATTATGTTAAATAATAACCGACATTATTTTTAATAATTAATTTGGGAGTTCTTTTTAGTTGATTTGTATGTTAAATTATTGTGATGCAATCATTTGAATGATATCTGATACGTCTTATTTTTATTCCGGGATTGACATTCCTACTTCTACTACACACCTTAATTTAGACAAAATCCTTTGGAAAATAATTATGCAAACATAACCTCACTAAGTCATTTTTTTTTAAATTTCTTGATGAAATCCCAAATTGCAAACATGCACTTATCTGATTTGAACAAAATCATTTGGAGAATAACAAAATTATGCAAACATAACCTCACTTACAGTGTGACAATGTGAACAAATTGTCAAATAGATTGTTTGTTTACCATCTTTCTTAACTTGGTAACCTAAATAGAGGGACCTCTTGTCTCTTGTATAATATTTTCTTGAAAATGACAAAGTGATTTTTCAACTTTCTGTGCATTTTTCAAGCATTTTCTTTCAAATAAACCTTCTTCTGACTAACCCGAACCAAACAAAAAAAAATCAGCTGAATCGGATGAGTTAACCTTACCTACCTTGAAAACAACATTTGATGGACAGATCCAGAGATAACACTCATAAACAGTTTTCAAAAAACAAACGGATAATTGCTCAAAAAAAAACCAACGACACAGCAGAAAATCTCTCAACTACCACGATAAACACAAACGCCATTTTTGCAATCGCTATCGCAAATTCAATGGAATAAATAGTGAGGTTATATTTCAAGAATTGACCGCACTCACCCGAACACCACGACAGCTTTTTGAAAATGACTGCTCCGCAAAGTGAACAAATTAAAAACTATATCTTTGATAATGTCGTGAAAATAGTATATTATTCAACGAGCGGGAAATGGTGGATATTACTCACGAGGATGAAGTTTGCCTAAACATCTGAGTGAGTAATATCCATTTCCCGCGAGTAGAATACTATACTTTTTCTATGATTATTCAATAATTGAAGCGAACTTGGAAATATTCAATTTCATTTGGACGGCAAATTTTAAGAACCAGTTTACTTAAAGTGAGGTTAGGTTATTAACACAATGTGACAATGACTATAAAACAAGTATGGACGGTCGTTTCAAAATGATGAATTTGAAGGTTGACATTTTGTCGAATGTTTTGATTGGCTACAAAACGTTGGAGTAATAAGATTAGATCATTTCATTGGTTTAAAACAATTGAGTGATAAAAAAAGTCACTGTAGATGTATAATACATCTATTATTGAATACTCATACAAAAATATTTTGAATTATCCGAGGAATCTGATATTATAATTCCATGGATTCTAGACAGTTGGAACATCAACAAAATTTTAAAATACAATTATGTTGGCGCTCAATAAAAAGATGTCAACGAAAAATAAATCTATATAAACAACAGGTAAATAAAGAGAAACCGCCTCGATGCGTAATTGCCCGGAGGTTCAGGGTGGTACTTTGTGTATTATTTGAGCTGTTGATAAACAATTTTCATTTTGAGACATTATATTAAACATTGAATATTAAATACACAAAACATATCACAATGGAACTTAAATACGAATTAACATATAAGAACTCTACACCGTCTGCGTACTAGGCCCATTAGCGGTCTGCGCATTCTGTCTAGTAACAATATTAATAGCATTATCCATAACTTGTTTTTTCAGGAAATTCGACGTGACTGTACTTAAGCTATCCTTAGTGCCCACTTTGCACCGTATGTAGCCGTGCAGGTTGGCTGTGTTGAGAGTGAGAGCAATCAATACTACCAACTGAAAATTATTCAATACAATTTACAAACAATAACTTATTAGTATGACCCACCAGCCACTTTAGTTTGAGGCCAAACAAGGCTATAATGAAAAATAGGGACCATACTATGGGGGTGAGCAGTAGAGTCGTCCAGAATATTCTTGATTCTCGTTCGTTTATTCGATTCTGTGCGCCCTGAAAAGGGCCACAATTTTTAAAACCGACCCCAACACCAACAATAATTAATTTGATCTATGAGAAAACATGCTAAACGATTTTAGTTCGAATTACACAGAAAACTCAACAACCACAACAACAACAACAACAACCAAATCACTTAAAAACTGACAACCATGGAACCATGCGCCGCAACAGAACGTTCGATAGTTCCAACGTTGCCGGATTGTGATAAAAAATCATTCCATCAACTTCCTTCTGTATAAGTTTAAGGAAAACAACCAATTCACCTTTCTTGATTCATATACCCAATGACTCTTCCCATCTTCGTCCACATAATTCCACCATCTCAGTCCCACCATTAAACGTCCACTGATGTTTTTCACTGTCCAAAAGTCCATGGACAAAAGTAGGACGATCACCACGAAACTAGTGATAAAACTATCGCTAAACCAACTGGAAATCATGTAGGCTAAAATGGCGCCGGCTCGGAATGCCACGTGGAAGAATGTGACGTATGGATGGCTAGAAAGAGAGAAATGTGTGACAAACAACGATCCTAACCCAACCAATCCAAATCGGGTTAGTGGCAACTGACACGCCCTCTTCAGTTTGCAGTGATCTAAGGTTCAATTTATTTCCGATACTTTTTCTATATTATTTTGAGCTTTTTACAGTTTTATAAAAAAATAATTTTGCGGTGTTTTCTATTCACTTTTTCAGTCTTTAAGATGATTTTTTGTGTGCTTTTAGGATTTCATCCGTTTTTAAAAATCCAATTTATCTGACTTTCTCCATTTTTTAGATGATTTAACACTTTTTTTTACATTTAAGGAATTTGTTTCTTAATTTAATTCAATTGTTCGATATTTTATCATTTTTAGAGTGGATTTAAATATGTTTGAAACAGCTGATTTTGCGGTGTTTTCTATTAACTTTTTTGTTATTTTCCAACCTTTTAGATTATTTGTTTAAATTTTGGTTTGAAACATTTTAAGCTTGGTTTTTGGAAAATAAAATCAGGTGGAAATGATAGACGTGGCAATCTGGTAGTTTATCTCCATGATTGCTTATCTAAATATGGGTTAACCGGCCTTAATATTCTAATCACGTGAATTATCTATAAATGTCCAAAGGAATAGCACGTTTTTATTGTAAAATACTGATAAGTTACTGACAATTTTACGGAATATCTGGCCAAAACGCTACTCACGTTAAAGCCCCATTAGGAGTGTTATGCATGTCTTCTTCCCCAAATGCGATTGTGTCATCTTCCACCATAGCCATTTCGGGAAATTTTACTACTACTTCAAATTTTGATTAAATTGACGAAATAATTGAAAAACTCAATTTTATTCTAAATCTAATATTTACGAAAATGTTGTTGACTTTAGTCGTGTCAGAATACTGTCAAAATCAGATGGTCGAAGCAATGTTGCCGGATGGACATAGGTGTATTATTGTGGTTGGTTTACGCGGTAAACGGATTCGATGATTGTACAGGGTGTCCCATTTATCAGTCAAAAATAACCTAACTTGATTTATATCAACAAACGTCTCCTGAGGACTCTATGCCTCCTTGAAAGGGAACCTGAGGATGATTTTTTCCAATTATTTGCAAAACGGTTTAAAATAAAGTTTTGAAACCTTGGAATCCTACTATTTTGAATATGCGGGATTCAAATATGAATTCAGAAAGTTGAAAATTTGGTCAGAGGCGTATCATTTGAGGAGGTAAGTATGGAAATAAATTAACTGAGCTTTTTATCAATCATCATTCCGTCTTTTTTTCTGAAAAATACGAAGACTTGAGGTTAATTTTTCTGCAAAAAAGGTCGTCCTGGTTTGTATCGCTAGCAGGACGCTCCATTTTCGAGAAAAATGAATTTGAAAATTACGCTGCAGAGAAGTCACAATAATCATTATACAGAGTTATCCCAAAGAATGTTCAAGGACTTGTGGAGTGATTTCTAAAGTTTCATGAAAGAAAAAGTTCTTTATGAAAAAATTGAAACTGCATGGTGTAAACAATGTAACGTTAGAGTGGATTAAGGATTATTTAAGCAATATAGATTCCAATGAACTAAGGTAGGATCTAACATTTCTGGTAAAATTCAAATTGTATTAGGAGTCCCGCACATTGCGATAGTTAAAGATTTGTTGCGGACGCTATAAATTGGCTGCCAATTGTTCAGTGTATATAGAAGGCGAATCTCACTTTAATTTATGAAATAGAAAATAATAAACCAATTGCATGTTTACTTGAAAAACTTTCTAGTTAGGAGATCACACTTGCACGAGTATAATATATGTTATTCGTTCTAGCTTCTAGGCAAGATTTTCATATCCCCCTTCTGTTAAGACAACGGCATTGCAAAAAATGTTATTTTTTGTAGAGGTTCGTCTTTTTAATGCCATGCCTGAAAATATCAAAGATGCGCCAAGAATAGACATGCATGTTTTGTTCACTGTGTTTTCATATATCTGATGCAAATGTGCTTAGAAGTATCTACTTATAACAGACATGAACTTGACATGTATACAGGGTTTTTCACTTAAAACTCCGCACGCCAATATCTTGGAAAAGAGTAGAAATATTTGATTTCTGTAAAAAGTAGTCAATGTATGAGGTCAAGTAGTTATTTTTCACATTCGCCTACCAAGAGTAAAGCGTCGCGACGCGTCGAAAATATTATTCGATTGCAGGGAATTAGAAATTACGCGCATGCAAAAGTACGTGTTATTTATAGATTTTTTGTTATTTAGTCGAATTCATTTATCTTACTCAGTTCTGAGTTAATAATGGTTTATAGTAATATTTATAACAAAAATATCAATCGATTGCAGGGACTTTGAAATTACGCGCATGCGGGAGTATACAAGTTATTTATAAACTCTCTTGTTATTTATTTGAACCCATTTGTCTTGATCATTCCTGAGCTCAACAGGTTTAGTACCTAAAAATTTTTTGATTGACAAAAAAATCTCGTGAAAATCATCCGTAATGGCATTTTTTGTCAATTAAGAAATGTTTACTCTAAACCGGTATAACTCAGACTCAGAAAGGAGGAGAATAAATTTAAATTTGAGTAAATATCAATGAAATTTTCTATTAACTTGGACTTTTGCATGCGCGTAATTTGAGAGTCCCTGAAACTGATTTATATTTCCGACGCGTCGCGACGCTTAGCTCCTGTAGGCGTCGAATTTTTCAAACCTTGAAAAATATACTTGTCCCCATATACTGATTATTTTTCACAGACATTGAGAATAGTATTTGTGTTAAAATCAATCGTAATTTAATCGCATTTTTTGTCAATCAAGACATGTTAACTATAAACCGGTATAGCTCAGAAATGAGTAGGATAAATGAATTCAATAAATGACAAAAAAATCATAAATAACATGTACTTAAATTAGTATGCGCGTAATTTCAAAGTCCCTGCAATCGATTTATATTTTCGACGCGTCGCGGCGCTCTGCTCTCGATAGACGTCGAATTTTTAAAACTGTGAAATATATTCACTTGACCACATACTTCAAATACTTTTCACAGAAATTGAATAATCATATTCGTTTTGGAGATATTAGCATGCGGAGTTTTAAGTGAAAAACCCTGTAAATGATTTATTCAGTTTATTTTTGTAATAACTAGCCAAGTGCTATAAATGTTTATTAACTTATTTTTTTTATGTACATTTGACGAAAAATGGTTTACAATATGGAGCTTTGGAAATATTAATGAAAAACCTTGTTCAAGGTGCCCTGCTATTTGAAGAGGCTTGGAATAGTTATTTTCCTACGAGCGTGCGGAAAAGTTCCGCACGATTTTTCGTTTTGAAAGTTGTACTTTTCCGCACTAGTGCTGAAAAGTAACTTTTCCGCACGATTTTTGCATTGTTAAAAATGAGTCCATACAAAAATCGTGCGGGAAAGTGACTTTTCCGCACTAGTGCTGGAAAGTTACTTTTCCGCACGATTTTTGTATTGTCAAAAATAAACATGTTCAGGACTAATTAAGTGATTTATGTTATATTCTACCTTATGTGGCATTTTGAGGTATTATTAGAAAATCTTTGCGTATCAGAAAAATCTTTTTTTTATAAATAAGATGGACAAAACCACTCGTAGGAAAAACATTGTACCTTACTCTTGCGGAAAATGTCTTTTCCGCCCTTAACGGCTTGCCCGAACTTTGCTCCGCGTCGTTCGTGCAACTGCCGTCGCGTGCGGAAAAGTACCACTTTCCGCAATTGTTAGGTAAAGTATTTTTCGACAAATGTTCATAAGAGATATACTTATACTTTTTTCTCGAAAATGGTGCGTCCTAGCGATACAAACCAAGACTATACCTTTTTTGGGTAAAAAAAGTTTTTGTAATTTGTAGGAAAAAAGCTGAAATAATGTTGATTGATAAGAAAGTTTCAGTTAATTTTTCATACTCTCACTCAAATGATACGCCTCTTCCCAAGTAGATTTATGAATTTCGCATACACAAATTAATCAGGATTCCAATAAAGTTTTGAAACTTCATTTCAAAAACCGTTTCGGATATAATTGGAAAAAATCATCCCCTTTGAGGTAGCGTAGGTTGCTTCTTTAGTGGGGCGTTGTATGATGTTATTGTTCGCATTTATGGAGCTTTAGCAAACAATAAGCCGTGTAGAAAACAATTTTATTCGCTATTTGCACGCATGCATTGAACAAAATGGTGAGCATTTTCACATAAGTAGAGTCAACCACTAAATAGTGGGGATTTTTTTGGGGACAGCCTGTATACAGTGCGGCTCTAAAAGGTCCCCCCCCCTTTTTTTTTAAAGTGTGCACCAAAAATTTTGAAACTTAGCATACTTTAATTGCTGTCGAAATACTACTCATTGATGTTACTGACGTACTTTTAGTATGCAAGATGGCGGCAGGGCGCCATTTTGAAACATTTTTTTAAATGGAAAGGGGGGTCGTGTGACACCTCATTTTGAAGATCCTGATGAGTACTTTATAACCCTACAATATTGAGTCGATATCTTCAAGAACCTACTACAAAATGGCGGCACATTTAATTACTACAATGATACATACACTTTTTGAAAAAAAATCGTCAAGTTCAATTCAAAAGATGCTTTTTTGACATTTTTGTCTAACCCAAACTTTATGTCAAGAATATTTCCAGCATCTTTTAAATTGAATTTGACGATTTTTAAGTGTATAATATGTATTAATGTAGTTATTAAATGTACCGCCATTCTGTAGTACTTGAAGATATCGACTCAATATTCAAGGGTTATAAAGTACTCATCAGGATCTTCAAAATGAGGTCACACGACCTCCTTTTCCATTTAGAAAAATGTTTTAAAATGGCGCCCAGCCGCCATCTTGAATACTAAAAGTACGTCAGTAACATCAAAAAGTAGTATTTCGACAGCAATTGAAGTATGCAGTTTCAAAATTTTTGGCTCACATGAAAAAAAAAAAGGGGGGGACCTTTTAGAGCCGCACTGTATATTTATTTGATAAAGTTAGGTTATTTTCGACCGATAAATAAAGAGTTGAAGTTTCGTCCACTAATTATGAGACACCCTGTAGATAGAAACCAAAAACCAACCTTGACGGGGCTATCTATTAATATTATTATTAATTATGTGAAACAATGAAACACATGAGTTTTATTAAACTTTTATTGTCCCTAAAATAAAACTTATTTCTTAGCAGGCTTCTTCTTTTCAACCTTGGCCTTCTTGGTGGGCTTGGGCTTGTCTCCACCCTTAGCCATGCGTTTCTTGCCGTACAAAGTACCGTTTCTGGAGGCGGCCTTTTTCAGGGACAAAAATGTAATGGTTCTGATCTTGTTTCTGCGACTCTTTGCCCGTCTGAGCTTGAAACGGTCAAAGTCCGTCAGTTGGCCCCTCTGTAACAAAAAATAAAGTTTAACACAAACTAACACATGGGAGTAGTTTTTATTATGTTGTAGAAAATCAGTAATAAATTGGCTTCATGTATGTTTCAGCCGGCAATTCCTATCAAGAATGGATCATCATGGTTTAAGTGGATTTAAGTGGTTGCATGTTTAAATGTCTTACCTTTTCCTTAGCAGCGACCTTCTTGGCCCAGGCGGATTCTTCCCATTTTTCCAACACTTTCCCTTCTTTCCATGCTTTGCGAACCACGCGGGTGGTGGCAGTGAAGGGATGTTTGATTCTGAACTTGGTCAGATGCAGTTGGTTCAGCCTGATTTGGCCTCTGGTGACCCCGGTTTCAGGCCCATCGATCAGAACCTGTACAAATACGATTATTAGTTGAAGTTCGTGGGTTTTATATAAAATTAAAGAGAGGGGAATGTCAGATCAAGTTTAGCTTCATGTGTGTATCAGTCGGCAATTCCTATCAAACTTGTGGATCATCATGTTTAATAAAGCTTGCCATAACCTCAACTTCTACTCACCCTTGTTTGGTCAATAACATCAACGATGCTCACAAGTTTCCCTTTGTTGGGGCCGTCAGAAACGACGGCAACACGTCCGGTTTCCACAAACCTTTCGAAAACCTAAAAATAGGGAAATTATGTTTGGAACCATGTGGCATAAACATTGAATTTCTGGCTCTTGAAATGCCCATAACGGAAGGTTGACTTGTGGAAATTGATAATGGAATGTATGTGATTGTTTGGTAAGTGGTTTAACAGTGGAAATGTGGGTTTGGCTGGAGAAAAATGGAAATAAGCACGAATGAGTTGCTTACCATGCTTGGTGAAATGTGAAAAGGATGATGGACGACGAATTTCCGAAAGCTGTCAGTGGTTGACGTTGATGACAAGTACGGCGCCAATGGAAACAACGTCTTTTTAATTTTTTTTCGTATTTACGGTGATATAAACACATTAGCATGAAATGACAAATATAATCAGATTTTATTTAATTATACAAAATTAATTTGGTTGAGTTTAAATGAAAAATTTCAATATTATTATGTGCCTCATGATGACATCATACAGCACAATACAAAGGGGATTATTTGTAGCCCTGATCCAACGTTGCCACTTTGACTTAGATATGGAATTTGGAAATTCACTTCAAATTTTGAAATTCTGAGCATTAAATCCGATTTAGCAGCAAAAGATGATGCGGGTGTAGCAATTTTAATGGATTTTGTATGACGGGTTCTGGAATATATTGAGCAAAAACCGTGTTTAGGAATTTTAGGATGTCCTGGCATGACTACAACTAATTTTGTGTACTCACTCTCTATATACCTTCCTAAACTACACACGAAATTAGTATCTGAGCTCAAATCAAAATTATTGTCAGGGGTAAGAACAACCCCAGTTTTCAAGTTACTTATCTGGAAACAGGATTTTTTTTTCATAAAGAATCACCTAACGTTTTTTTTTTATCGATAAAGGATTTTGAAAAACACTCTATAGTCACAGTAAAAAAAAAAAAAAATATGATTATTATTATTAAAACAGTGTGTCGCAGATAAAATGAAAATACCCCTTTTCCTTATTTGAAAAAGTCGGGGTTCGCAATTTTGTACAGTCATACTGAGTGAATATGATAGGCTCCACTATTTATTTAACTATAATTTGATGTCTAGTCCCCGCCTACTACGTCTTCACAAAAGAGTGCCAATTAGGAAATTATATTACTGTGTCGAAAATAGAATCCTAAATAAACATGAAAAATATTGAAAAAAAAAAGAATTTATTCATGAAACTTGGAATCTGGGGTAAGAATACGATCTAGAACAACTTTTTTCGATATCTCTAACGCGAAGCAAAATATCAAGAATTGGCCTTCTTTGCGAAAACGTAGAAGGCGGTCTTTAAATTTTAGTAGGATCATAAAAAGTGTGCCACATCACAGTATGTATGACTGTACGAAGTTTCAAACCTCAACTTCTTCAAATAATGAAAATATACAGGATGTACGTATTCATCTTATCTGCGACACACTAGTATATTTTATTGAAACTTCAACGGCCGCGTAACCGGGTATTATCATCTTTTGATTCCTGAAGTTATACTGTTGATCAAAAACGCGCTTGGTAACAAAATAATGAAAATTCAATTTACTTACCCTCTGTCAGGCCCAATGCACATAGAAGTGGCGAGAGGCGGCGGCACGGTGCAGGCGCCTAGAAGTCAAGGCAAAAGCCGCCGACGTGTTTGAACTCCATGGAAAAAAAAAGCGGAAGCTGACGGTTTGCGGTGCGAAAATGTCGGAACATTAGATGGTATATAGGCAGTTAGTTGCTTGTGCGTTATTCAAAATGTACGCAGACGCTCAAACGATACAGAAAAGTGTCGACACGTTGCGTCTCTCGCCATGCCTGCACCGCGCCAGCGCTTCATATTTTCAGAGATCTTCAAATAGAAACCCTTGAACTTTCCGTTCATCCTCTTCTCCTGGACAATGCATCGAAATGCGCAGGTCTAGCTCTATATGACGTAAACAGAAGTCCAAACTTCAGCTGCATGACTACCACTCTGTTGACCCGAATATACAGTGTGGAACAGACAAATGGAATAGATTCAGATTCGATAACTAATGAATGGGGACGTTTTCGCAAAAACGCTAGAACACAAAATTAATAAATACTGATGTCTTATTTTTTTTTACATAAAAAAATTGAAAAAACAAAAAATTAAGTTTGACATCTTACTCTCGTCATACAGTCAGACAAGTTTTGAATATCTCCATAAATCAGTAGAAATACTTGCTAAAATGGTTTCAACTTGCTTTCTTGTAATCAAGACCTGAATGGGGAATAAGGGTTGACTGTGTTCCAGCGAATCATTTTTAAGTTTTTTAAATAAATCTGAAATCATTGAATATCAAGACATTGTACAGGGTGTTCAATTTTGGGTACTTTTGCGAGGTATCTCCGTTATTCTTATACAGTGTGACCCATTTGTTTTGGGAACACCCTGATAAAAAGTTTATTTCTTAACCGATTTGGTTCGTTTTTTTTTTTAATTGTAGAGCTCGAAAAATTGTATATTCTTGGCAAATAGTGACCTTCGCCATTTTGACTTCAAGGCCTACTATGTTAGTTTTTAAGAGCAAAATTTCAGGAAACCATATTAGCGATATTTTAGAAAAAATCTGAGTGCGCCACTGGATTCAGCATCCTTTAAAACGGGTCTATACAAATTTTCAACCGAAAATATCAAGTTGAAAAAAATTAAAAATTCGCACTTTAACAATCTTTGATTCTATCAAAAGAAATGATAAATGCATTGAAGTTGATGGTGGTTTGGTAGAAGTTACAAATTTTTAGTTTTATGTCATTTTTATTTGTTTTGATAGAATCAAAGATTGTTAAAGTGCGAATTTTTAATTTTTTTCAACTTGATATTTTCGGTTGAAAATTTGTGTAGACCCGTTTTAAAGGATGCTGAATCCAGTGGCGCACACAGATTTTTTCTAAAAAAATCGCTAATATGGTTTCCTGAAATTTTGCTCTTAAAAACTAACATAGTAGGCCTTGAAGTCAAAATGGCGAAGGTCACTTTTTGCCAAGAATATACAATTTTTCGAGCTCTACAATCCAAAAAAAAACGAACCAAATCGGTTAAGAAATAAACTTTTTATCAGGGTGTTCCCAAAACAAATGGGTCACACTGTAGATAGAAAGTTGCGGTTTTGGCGACAGTGTGCTACTTTTTTGTGAGACTGAAGATGCCGTTAACAAAATTTTCATAGCCCTTTTAGTTTTCAAGATACAGGGCTAGACTGTAAATGTTGCATTTTTAAGTCCCCTCGTATCTAAACTATCAGATAAGATGTGAAAACTGTTTCTTATATAACTTTTCCCGTAGAACTCGATTCTGCCTTCGGAATTAGTATACAGGGTCAGGTTAAAAAGTAATGGGGTAAAAATTTAATTTTTTAAAAACTCGTACTGTTATATATTTTTGAAAAGGTAAAAAGAAAACAAATCTTATGGACTATAAATATACAGGGTGTTCCATTCAAAAAAAAATAAAGTTGGGTCCGATAACTTTTTGACCTGACCCTGTTTACTAATTCCGAAGACAGAATCGAGTTCTACGGAAAAAGTTATACAGGGTGTTTCCTAACCTCTTTGACAAAATGAAAGGGGTGATTCTTCGCTTAATTTTAAGACGAAAATGTGGTATAACTTTTTTTCGAATTTCGCTTTGTTTTCAAAATACAGGGTGTTTAATTTTTTTTTTTATTAGTTTTTTATTTTCAATTAATTTATCTTTTACTCGATTTTGTTGAAGTTTGGTAACGGTATTTATAGTGATAACGGGCTCATTTTGCCATGAACAAATAAAAATTATCGAATAAAGTGGCGTCCCGAGCGGCACTTCAACCAATATTATTGGGAAAAAAATGTACGCCACTGACTTTTTGTGTCATGTTCATTTTTTTCTCAGGTTATTGAACTAAAAACGCAACTTTTTGATCTCTTGAATTTTTATCGTATCTTGCCTAATTTTTGAGATAAAAAATTAAATCTAGTTGAGTGAGTTTTGACGCAAAAAGTAATTTTATCGCTGATGTTGAATTTTCTAACAAATACAGCAATCAATTATAATCATTTTAATGGAGAATTCAAAAACACTATGTACCAATGTAGTAATTAAATGTACCGCCATTTTGTAGTACTTGAAGATATCGACTCAATATTCTAGGGTTATAAAGTACTCATCAGGGTCTTCAAAATGAGGTGTCACACAACCCCCCTTTCCATTTGAAAAAATGTTTCAAAATGGCGCCCAGCCGCCATCTTGAATACTAAAAGTACGTCAGTAACATCAAAAAATAGTATTTCGACAGCAATTAAAGTATGCCAAGTTTCAAAACTTTTGGTGCACACATTAAAAAAAAGAGGGGGGGGACCTTTTAGAGCCGCACTGTATAGTTATGCTGTATAATGAATAGGTTATACCTTATTGTTATAAGTATCAATAGATAGATGTGTCCTGACTCAGTTCCAATTAAACAAAAAAAAAAGACAATGAAAAAGTAAATCTCTTTATTCAAAATAAATATCTACAAATCACAACCAAGTTACAATGCCAAGAAATACCCGAAATCACGATTCCCCAAACGGAATAAAACTCGGCAAACTCCCCAACTTGGGCCTCGAATCAAGACCGACAAAAGTCTTGACGACATTCAATTCCGATTCTTTTTCATCATCGTAATACCTCCTCACTTCTGGTTGCTCCTCAATTTTGGTAACTTTCTCCGTCTTATTCTCATTAGAATATTTCTTGGCAAAAAGATTTTTATTCATCAAATAAGATCTTACCATTTTCCCATGCGGATACTGACACCTTTGCTTGACACAGTTACCATATTTTTCGAAATCGGGACACAGGTATTGATGTCGCTTGTCGCACTGTATAAAATTCCGTAAGAATGAAATTATTGCAAGTAAAATCGGGGCGTTATTTAAATCAAATTTACCTCTGCAGCTTTTTTGCAAAACCCCTCCAAAAAGTCGCGGCAAACCTCAGCTTTAGGGCTGATTTTCACGTGCAAGTAGGGACAGTCTTCTTTGCTGCATGCCCCTTCAAGGTAATACTTACAAGTGGGCATTTTTTCTTTTGATACGTTATGAGACAAGAGGCACCTTTCTTTGAGACACGCTCCTTGCAAGAATCTATAAAATTTTGTCTAGAAACTCGTTTCAAATTCCATTTGCGCGATACCTGGTACACAATGCTATCTGATCAGGGTCATGTTTGAGGAAACACTTTCCAATGTCGAGTTTTTTGCAGATTCCGTACTTTTGGTATGGCGGACAAGGGATGTTGCACTTTTTCAGCTTTTGGAATTTCGCCTTTTTGGGGCTCTGTTTTCTGTGAGAAATAATTTTTAATATCTTCTGAATGAGCATTGTAGCGGAAAAGTGTAGAAAATCTTTAAATGTTGATATTTCATGTCCCATAAATTTTATTCTTAACACTGTTTTATCACTACGATGCAGGGATCAAAAGATATTTTCAAAAGCTAACAACGACAATAGATTGACAACCATCCATAAAAATGACCCAAAAAAAATGTTTGAACGCGTATCAATTAAGAACGGCGCAACCGATTTAGCTGATTCCTTTTTTGTTGTGTTCGGGTTAGTCAGAAGAAGGTTTATATGAAAGAGAATGCTTGAAAGATTCACAGGAAAATCACATTATCAATTTTGATATACAAGAGATCCATTTTATAGGTTGTCAAGTTAACACAAATTATAAACAAAATCTCCGGAACCAATCAACATATTGAATTGAATTTGGCACAGACGGGTTCCTCACTAAATTTCCAAAAAATTATTTTATATTAGTAATTACGGTACTACTTGAGGAACCAAGTCAAAATCGAGCCTTAACTTTCTTGGGAAAAAATGACAACACCCTACATTTAATTGAACATCTCCGGAACCAATCAACATATCGAGTTGAATTTGGTACTGACGGGTTCCTCACTAAATTTCCAACAAATTATTTTATATTAGTAATTACGGTACTACTTGAGGAACCACGTCAAAATCGAGCCTTAACTTTCTTGGGAAAAAATGACAACACCCTACATTTAATTGAATATCTCCGGAACCAATCAACATATCGAGTTGAATTTGGTACCGACGGATAAATCACTAAATTTCCAACAAATCATTCAATATGAATAACTACGGTACCATTTGAGGAACCACGTCAAAATCGAGCCTAAACTTTCTTGGGAAAAAATGACAACGCCCTACATTTAATTGAATATCTCCGGAACCAATCAACATATCGAATTGAATTTGGCACTGACGGGTTCCTCACAAGATTTTCAACAAATTATTTAATATGAATAGTTTCGGTACCATTTGAGAAACCACGTCAAAATCGAGCCCAAGCTTTCTTGGGAAAAAATGACAACGCCCTACATTTAATTGAATATCTCCGGAACCAATCAACATATCGAGTTGAATTTGGCACTGACGGGTTCCTTACTAAATTTCCAACAAATTATTTTATATTAGTAATTACGGTTTTACTTGAGGAACCACGTCAAAATCGAGCCTAAACTTTCTTGGGAAAAAATGACAACGCCCTACATTCAATTGAATATTTCCGGAACCAATCAACATATCGAGTTGGATTTGGTACTGACGAATTAATCACTAAATTTCCAACAAATCATTCAATATGAATAATTACGGTACCAGTAGAGGAATCACGTCAAAATCGATCCTAAGCTTTCTTGGGAAAAAATGACAACATCCTACATTTAATTAAATATCTCCGGAACCAATCAACATATCGAGTTGAATTTGGTACCGACGGATAAATCACTAAATTTCCAACAAATCATTCAATATGAATAACTACGGTACCATTTGAGGAACCACGTCAAAATCGAGCCTAAACTTTCTTGGGAAAAAATGACAACGCCCTACATTTAATTGAATATCTCCGGAACCAATCAACATATCGAGTTGAATTAGGCACTGACGGGTTCCTCACTAGATTTTCAACAAATTATTTAATATGAATAATTACGGTACCATTCGAGGAACTATGTCAAAATCGAGCCTGAACTTTCATGGGGAAAAATAACAACGTCCTACATTTAATTGAATACCTATCGCCGTAAAGTATAACTGAGGTTATGTTCTCATTGTTTTGTTATTTTCCAAAGGATTTTGTGTGTAGTGGGGAAGTCAATATCGGAAGATGTACCAGAAAAGAAGAACTGAAGAACCGCTGGAACGATTTTTATGATTTTTTAATTGTATCCACCCTGAATGACAGAATAGTGATTTATTATTTAAACATCGGAAAATTTTAAAAAAATATGAAACAAATTCATTCAACACAACATTAAATTTATTGATTATGAGGCGGTATGAGATTTGATGAAATTTGCCGGCTCAGCTCAAGACATAACTAAAAAGAATCAACCTGGCAACACCGCCCTGACTTAACAGGCATTCAACATCATGCAAATACGTCAAACAGCGTTGCCGTTGCTGAACCAATTTAGGAAATTATCCTCACCTGATTATTTTATACTTCTTGACAATTCTGCTCCGATTCAAATCACTCCTCTTGACACTGTCCACTTTCTTCAGAACTTTTTTACCAGTTTTCCTCAAGGAATTCCGCGACTTTGTGTACTGAACGCCACTAATATTTATCAGACTCGGCACCGTGATTTTAGGCCCCATTTTGCGCCAAACGAATGGTTTATTCGTCTTCTTCTTGACAATAACCGACCTTCGATCTAGTTTGTATTTATTCGAAGCCCCCGTGCCCCGTACCACTTTGTACTTGGATTTGATTATGGTGTTTTTAACGGGAGTTTTTTTGAATTTGTTTACTGGGGCTCTTTTGGGCGTGTCGGCTGTCTGACTTTTAACGTATTTATAACGAGATTTAACGGAATTTCTTCGTTTGATCACTGGAGTGCTACTAGTGGTTGGCTTGATAAATTTGTACGGATCAACCGGTTTACGTATGAGTTTATTCCTAGTCAAAACCACCGTTCTATTGGCACTAGGTTGTTGTTTAATTTCACTAGGAATGGTTATGGAGTTTAAAGCGAATTTAGGGTTGATATGTATGGAATTTTTTGGTGGATTGGCATTTTGGGCCAGAAAACGCGGATTCACAAAAACAGAGGGTGGACGGAAGTTTGGATTAACATGTATGTTTTTCGGTTGAGCAGCTTTGTTTTGCCAGAAATTGGGGTTGATATGCCAGCTGTGAGGGGCTGGAATTCGGGGTTGATTATGCAATAGTTTCGTTGATATGGAGTTTTTGAACTTACGTTGATTCTGCATTTTTGAGGGGTGAAATGAAAACTCGATCTAAGGAGTTGGTTTTGTTAAACGTATGTTTCACGCACGATTATTAGGGAAATGTGATGAAATGTACACGATGACAGATGTCAGCTGTATTGAAATAGGTCTACATTTCGGAGTGGAACTGTCAAATTTACGCTTGGCATACAGGACTCATGTGCCACCATCTACATTGAATTTGGCGTGAGCGTGACTTTGAACACAAATACAATGTAGATGGTAGCTTATGATTCTCGTTTGCCAAGCGGAAATTTGACAGTTCCAATTCGAAAACAAATTGAGCCTTACAAAATAGTTTACCTGTAGCGCACCAAGATGCCAAGTTGCATCAACATTCTGTTAGTTAACTCTCATTACACCGCGTCGAAATTCAGAATCACTATTTGGGGCATTTTCTTTTCTATTAACTGATTCACCATTTCAAAAAGTTCATGTACAGAGTGATTTCAAAGTTGAGTCATTCATTTCAACAGCTTGTAGAACTCGTGAAAAAAAGTTTGTTTACCAAAATTCATCTATACAGTAATAATATAGCCTAGTTTACACCGACAACTTGGTCCGCGGACCAAGTACTTAATTCGAACTATATCAGAACTAAATATTTTGTTCGAATGGTGTAAACAGTTGCGGACTAAGCTGGTTCACTCTTGGTTCGGTATTCGCCAGCAGGTGTACCGAACTAAATTTGGTTCGATCTGGATCAAAATTATGAGGTTATTTTGATGGTTATTATTGTGAATTGTGTTGGTTCTGAGTTTCTAAGGCAATCTGAGCGTACTTAATTATGGTATATACGGTATATACGGTGTAAACGGGCCAGAAGCAAGCATTGGTCCTACCGTACTATCTCCACCCACTTGGTCCTATCGGACCAAACTAAACCAGTTATTGGTGTAAACTAGGCTCACAGTCCGGTTTTGGAGATACAGAGGGTGTTAAAGTTTATAAAAAAATGCATTTATTATCAATATCTCGGAGATCCGTTTGCCCATTTTGTTGAATCTTGGCAAGGTTTTTCATTGAATCAAGATGTCAAATTTACAGTAAGTATATAGGTAGTAATTAGATATATGGGTTCCAGTGACGTCCCGAGGGAAAGTTTCACGAAAATAATGGAGAGGTCTACCTTTAGTCAAAAATGACATACTCACGTACAATGCGATAAAAAAAGTTATGGTTAATTAAATTCAGGAACAACACTGTATGTCTATCATCAAACAAAAAAGTTGATATTTGAGTTTTTCGTCATCAATATCCCCGGTATTCCGAATTTCTTTCAATTGCCATGTTATTAATTGACTAAAATAAAAGCGAGGAAACAAATAAAATCGTTTTTTCTGGCGCCCTGTACCTCAGAAACCAAGCCTTGTGGACCTAGATTCATGTGAACTTCTCGTCTTAAAATTAGTCGAAGGTTCGTCTCTGTAAATTTGTAGAAGTACCAAATTGATTTACACCCTGTATACTGGTATACACAAATGCCTTTCATGCACGCATAATTTTCTGACTATTTCGTTCTCTTTTTTCTTGACTTTGAATGGAGACTCTTTTCTGATATTCTGTTATTATTTTTTGTGGTTACTTTCTAGTTTAGTATTTGACGGACTATATAGTTATTTTTATGCCCGTTAATGTTAAAGTTTAAAAAGTTCAGTCGTTTTTTCTTCTTCAATATCTAAAAGTTACCCTAGGTACTGATGTGGACCATCTACCACGTAAAAACAGGGGGTGGCACCCGAGTTACTGAGAACCACGATTATCTTACTTTTTCAAAAATAGTTGGAACATTCGGAGCACGTCACACCTCCAAATGAAAGTGTACGGAAAGTCCAAAATGCGAAATTAGCACAAGAAATATAACTCGTGAGGTTGGCTTTTTGGTCCAAAAAAGGCAAAAACTCTTGGAAATAGAGTTTTGCATTGTTCATGCAATTACTTGTTTGTATGTATGCATATATTTATAGGGACCATTGCATGCTAACACTACTATATAATGAAAGTAGGTACAGCTGATTCACAACCAAAGTCACCAAAAGTGAACCAAGTGATTAGATATGGCAAAACTTTTGAATTGATTCCTTTCTTTGATCACGTGTGGTTGTTTAGATTGTTGACTTTTGGTTGTGAATCAATAAATGTAGACTATTTCCGAAATCTTCCAAAATGAATGCACAGAAAGTTATTATTTGGTATTGCTGAAGCAAAGTGGAAGAAACCAAAGGAAAGTATTGAAAGAAATGAAATTTTTATCTTGAGAGTTATTTCAGATGTTATTAAAGGGGTGAGAGTGATAATGAGGGTGGAGTTGAAATATAAACAATGTTCATGATGAGAAGTTAATCTTGTTCATATTCAAAAAAATTATTGGACATGTGTGTAGTTATGTTATTTTAAAATCCCGGCACACTTTACCGGGCCACTTCCTATTCCAGTCCACTTCCAACTTCCAATCCAACTTCGTTTTTGACACTCTTGACAGTTGACACTAGACAATCCAAAATATTTTGGTATTTTGGAAGTACAACTTTTTTCTTTATCTGGAGTTTTTGTTTAGATTTCTTCAATTATCCGCGATATTGTGGTGATTTTCACATTTTTCAACAACGCGAATTGTTAAAAGTGTAGATAGAGCCATGGCGCAACCAGAAAATGCGTTACTTCTATTCCTTCCAGAAATTGCCATTGAGAAGATTTTTTCGTTTTTGTCCTATGATGAGATTGCCAAGAACCGTATTGTAAGTACATTTATTATTTTTTGTAGTTGAATAAGAGGTTGTATTGGTATTTAATAAATTATCGATAATTTGTTATTGAGTGATTTTATCCCGTTGATGTTGGCACCATTGCCCCATCAAGTCAAGTCAAGTGAATTGAGGTTATGTTAATTTTGGCGCCAATATTTTGTTTTTGTAGTTGTACGTACGTAAATCTTTTCCAATCGTTAAAAATAAAGCACAAATGGAAGAGGAAGATTTGCTTCAAGCTCTTCTAGCCGTCACCGAAGAAGAACTAGAAAAAACACAACCCCAACAGCTAAAAGAGGTTGACCTCTTTCAACTAGAAAATGACCTCAAATCTCCCTCCTCCACCGACCCCAGTGCTGTCCACAACGGGGACACTGACTCATCCGATGACGAAAGCAACAGAAACTGTGAAAACCAAAAATACAACGAATATGGACGAAAAATCAAGTCAATGTTTACCGACATTCCAACCAGCCATGAGCCTAAAAAGCAGGATAAAAAGCGAGTTTCTGCCTGGACATCCAAGCCCAAGAACCCCCTGCAAGCCCCCATTAACCCCAAACAAGTCAAGGAATATCAGGATACGTTTTTAGACCCGATTTTCTCTATGAGAATTGTGAATCCGAAAATTTCTTCCCAGTTGTTGGTTGAACGGATGCAGGGGCGGATTGCAGTGAAATTGGCTGATTTAACCAAGCAGATTTTTACAGGCAATTTAAAGGACAAGGACTGGGTTATTTGTGGGGTTGTGGTTAACAAATCGCCCCCCAAAACATCAGCAAAGGGGTCTCAGTTCTCCATTTGGACTTTGTCGGATTTAAAGGGGGATATCAAGACAGTGGGGCTGTTTTTGTTCAGTGGGGCGCATAAAGATTTGGGGACTACAGTGGTGGGGACGGTGGTTGGGGTTTTGAATCCCAATATTATGGATAGGAGGGATGGGTCCAAAGATCAGGTATGTATAGGTTTGGGTTATTGTTTGTTGGTACATTAATATTCCAAAGGATTTTTTCAAACATATTATTTATACAAAAAAAAAATCGGAAATGTGTTATTTTAATTTTTCATTTGATTAAAATTGAAATGCAGATAAATATATTTTATTGGGCTAGTTTGGGTTAGTTTAGAAAATGTGATAACGGGCTCTTATAGAACTATTTACGTAGAATCCAGCGAGGTGATCAGTTTTTTTGCAGATATCACTGTTTTTGAAATATTGATCAAAGTTGAGTTTTTTTAAACGGGTCATCCTTCATATACTCAGTGACATACAAAGCTTCATATCTCCTTTGAAAAAAAAAACTAATTAAACAATAAAAAAACAAAATGTTTAGAATGGATGAGACTTCAATATTGCAGCATAGAACAAACTCTATAAAGTGTTTCAAAATTTTGTAGTCAAACTAGCAATGCAAATTAGCATTGGGTGGAATGTGCTGGAATTTCAAAACACTCTATACAGCTTCTTGGTGGAAATGAAATTCCTCCTATGCTAAAATATTGAAGCTTCATTCATTTTGAACATTTTGCTTTTTTGGTTTATTTTATATCCTTTTTTACAAAGAAGATATTATGAAGCTTTGTATCAGGTTATGTTTACATTGAATCTTATGGGAATAAGTCGGTGTAACACTTCTAATATCACTGATAATTTTTATCAAAAAATTGATATCGATAATTGATATGTCTTCACAAGCTTCTCAAAAATACATACAGGGTGTTTATTAATTGAATGCCGATACTTAAGGGTGATAATCCTTGGATGATTTTAAGACAAAAAATTCATATGGACATAGGTCCACAAGAGCATAGATTTTAAGATACAGGGTGTTGAAATTTAAAAAAAAAATCTTTTTTTTATCATCACTTTGATACTATTACAGCAAGTATTACAGATATCTTTTTGAAATTTGGTACACGTCTTCTATGCTTCAAAATGCATGGGAATGTTAGAGAGGGCGCCACTGATTTAAAAATATTGGATGACACAGCAGGGTGTCAATGCAATTAAGTAGATTTTATTTTTTTAAGCGAAAACCATGCGCCGGACGGAAAAAAATCAAAAGAACAAATTGGCTCAGAAATAAAGAGAGATTTTAAAAATAATTTTTATTTTGAAAGAAAGCAGTGGCGTACAAGTTTTTTCTCCAAAAATATTGAGTGCAAAGCCCGTACGAACGCCACTGGTAAAAACAATGAGATTGTTTGTACATCACAAAATGCACATTGAAGCCTTGAAGACGTGTACCAAATTTCATAAAGATATCTGGAATAGTATCAAAGTAATTATAAAAAAATCATTTATTTTTTAATATTTCAACACCCTGTATCTTGAAAATTAAGCTCTTGCGGACCTATGTTCATATGAACTTTTTGTCTTAAAATCATCCAAGGATTATCACCCTTAAGTATCGGCATTCAATTAATAAACACCCTGTATAATATAGTGTGGGTCTATTTTAATATCAGGGACAGAATCTTAATATTAAAAATCCATACTTAACATTATTGCAGTAGGCAATGCAAGATAATGCGGCGTCATATTTACAGTCTTTATACAGGGTTAGGAGAAATTACCATATCTATATGCTTAAAAATAATAATAAAAAAATAAATTATATTGCCCTTACCTATCAAGTAAATCAAAAAAACTGTTCCATTTTGCCGTATGCACTCTACGCAGACTTTTCTTATTCTTTTTAGAGAATTAAGAATAACAACGGGATGATTTTTTAAATAGAGAAAACTTTTTCTTATTGCATTCTCTAGATCTCGAATATTATCGTAGTGAACTTTATAAATTCTACTCTCCAGATATCCCCATGAAATCCAATATGAAGAGATCTAGCAGTGGCGCAGCAAGAAATTTTCTTAAGGGGGGGTTTATTCAACACATTGCAAAAGTTTAGCGCCGCAGGTAATTTTTTTTATGGAATTTTCCCTTCTTTATAATTTATTTCCCCTCATATGCAGTAGGAGAAGTTCTGTCGCCACTCATGTGTAATGGTCATATCACCACTGACCAGCGATTCGCCGGGGATTCATGAGTAGGTCTTTGAGTTTCACAAATACACAATCGAGTCTGAGAACAAGCCAAGTCTCGACTATGCTATAAATACGCACCTACGCAATAAAAAATTCCGACGAGTTGCTGGTGGATCGCTGACAGGTCGCTGGCGATCGACTATGCATACGAATGTATTTTCCTTGCTTCCTGTGACTTGAAAATGTTTTTAAAACCACTCGAAACAAAAATTCAGGGTGTGAACGGATCTCGGAAACTTTAAGAGATACAAGGCACAAGGCTGGTTAAATGGAGGCAAAGTTGCGCAATTTGGTGCTCATCAAAGCACCCGTTTGAAATGAAAAAAAAATATATATTCTAAAAGTTATAAAAAATACTTAAAAATTCTAAAAAAAAATCTGACACCATTTTAGAAAAAATAGCATTGAGGATGTGAAATTGATTTTGTTATATTCAAATAGAGTCGTCGAAAAATGAAGTCGCAAAAAATTGTTTTTTTTCCAAAAATCTTCGAAATTCTTAAATTTCAAAAGAGGGTTTTGATAGGCACCAAATTGCGCAGCTCTGCCTCCATTTAACAAGCCTCGTATATCTTTTAGTTTCCGAGATCCCAATGCTGAGGCTCGAATTCGAGTCACCCTGTATAATATGGTGGAAAAAAAAATGTATAATATATTTTTTTATCGACCATTCAGATCAGCAAGTTTCCCTGCCGCACCCTGTATTTTTATCGAAAATAAGTTTAATTTTGATGGTATGGTTTTTCACTTCATAGGCTCTGGGAGTCTGGGAGGGGTTTCAATCCCCAAACCCCCCCTCCTGGCTGCGCCACTGAGATCTAGAGTCCTAGGGGACTATCTTACAAGTTCATTGGTTCCGATTGAGGTTTCCTAATTTCGGGATCGGGATAGAATTTCGGGATTTTCAATTTTCATCCCGGGATCCCGGGATAAATTTCGAAATCCCGGAAAAAATTGAAAAATAATTTGTAGGTTTATAATAATTACATAATATTTTTTAACTATTTTAGTAAAAGAACTTATATACTCACTGAAAGATAATGTGTATTGTATCGTAACCAATACAAGTGTTACAATGCGATATGTTAAAAACGACTTATTTTTTTTTTAACGTTTTGGTAACGTGATACATTTCCGGGATGACACATTTCACGATATTTTTCACATTTGTTCCTTCACCCACTTAAGAGGGGTGGGGGGTCACTATCGTATTTCAAATGGAATGATGTATTTTTTATTTTAAAATACGAATCTACATAAAATTTGTAGTTTGTTTAATTTTTTTGTTTTTTAAATTGCTCTACTGGTTACCAAATTATGATGATCAAAAATTGTTCAATCAAATTATCCCAAAAACCCAAGATTCATTCATTTTAAAATATCTCTTAAAATGTGGTCAGAAAAAAATGAAAACGATTTTGAAAATCTTCGGTTTTTTTCGAATAATTTCGGACGTAGTCGGAATTTCTTGGCTTTCAAAACGGCATTTTGTTAAGCATCAAAAAACGCAACTTTGCCTCCATTTAACCGACCTTGTATCTCTTACGGTTTACGAGATTCCCATGCATACACTCGAAATGGTAACACCCTGTATAGGGAAAACTTAACTTTGGTCAATATTTCAAAAACAGTGATATCTGGCACAAGACTGATGACGTCAATAAAGGCCGTTTTCACATTCTCAATAAGTTACCAGATAGCTGAGATACTGAAAATGCAACTTTTTCAAACTCACCCTGTAGTTCAAAAACTTAAAGGCCTATGACATTTTTATTTATGACGCCTTTCGTTTTATAAAAAAGTAGCTTAGGTTCGTCAGAACCCCAAGGTTCTTTCTTCATTAATAACGGAGATAACCCGCACTTGCAACCAAAATGGGACACCCTGTACAGTTTTCTTTCTAGAGCGTTCCAAAAAGTATAGAAAAACATTTATAACTGATTTCGGCTAGAAAAATGTACCTGGTGATGGGTTAGTTGTGTTATGTTTTAGATTAAATTTGAAGGGCTCCCTCAAACTGTAGCAAATTTCTGATACGTTTTCAGGCTACTCTGAGCGTGGACACATCCCAAAAAGTGATGATTTTCGGCCAATCCAAAGACTTTGGCACCTGCAGAAGCATAAAGAAAAGTGGCGAAAAATGCAACAACATCGTCAACCTATCCAATTGCGAATTCTGCATCTTCCACATGAAACAAGAATATCAAAAATGCAGCAAACGTTCCGAATTACAAGCAAATTTCGCCGGCGAAGGCTTGGTTAACTTACGCAATAAAGTCCTGGGAAAAAACGAAGTTTTCTACGCTGGCAAGTCTTTCACTGCCATTCCTGCTAAAAAAAGCCGCAAGTTGGAGGCTAGAGATAACAATATCATGAAGGGGTTGTCCAATGATTCGACTTTGATACCCAAAATAAGAACTAATGGGAAAAAAACCAAAAAAGGCTTGGCAATGCATCTGGACGTTAATCCCGCACAAAGGGCCCGGGATATAGAATTGCTGAAAAAACTAGGTGGTGGTGGTTTGGAAACTAAAAAAAACTTCAACGGTGTGAGGTCTGGTGAAGTTTCATTGGAAGAATCCAAGGCAACGGCTCTGGATGTGATCAGCAAACTCAAGGCTAAACATGAATCAACTGCAACAACCTCCAGCAGCAAGTATGATAGAAATGCTGACCTATTTGATGTGGAGGGAAAGAAGGGTACGTTCACTGCAAAGGTATCTGAGGATGTTAGTTTGGAGGATAGCAAAAATACAGCGTTGTCGGTTATTGCCAAGCTTAAAGCCAAAAAGTCTGTTAGAGAGGAACCCCAAGAGGAAGTGATGATGTCACTTGAAGATATGGAAGCGGAGTTGGATAAAGACGAGCTGAATTATAGCGATGATGATGATAAAACTCCACCATCAAAACAAACATCATCATTAAAAGAGGTCAAAACACCACAATTGTCTCAGGCTCCGCAATCTTCTACTCTAGACAAACTAACAATGGGGGTTCCAGTGTTGACAAACGTAGGCTTTGTTGACTTGAGCAAGCCAATCACATCCAGACACGTGGACAGGGCCAAGATGAACGCCTTGAAGTACGTACAAAGGCACGGGCCTATAAAGAAAGTTGACCCTAATAGTACAAGAGGTACTGGCAAAAAACGTACCTTTCATAGTATCAATGATAAAGAAGAAATTGATAGTACTGTCAATGTCAAAAAATCCAAGCTACAAGAGAGTGAGTTTATTTCGGATAGATTTAAGAAAATGATGGCAATGACGTCGCGACATGCAGACCTTGTTGCCCATCACGACGATGAGGAAAAGGAAAAATACTTCAATAAACTGGAGGTTAAAGAGAAAATGGAAGACAAGATGGCCAATACGCATAAGCTCAAAACCAAAGCTGTCAAGTGTCTTCAGTGTAAATATACCAGTTTCTCTGCGTCGGACTTGTGTAAAAAAGAACGACATCCTTTGAAGGTGACTTATTTATTATCGTTATTATTGTGTCTATTTTTGTTTCATCATAGGTCTTCGACGCTTTTAAGCGCTTCTACAAGTGTTCCAACTGTCAAAATCGTACTGTCACTTTGGAACTGTACCCGACAACACTGTGCACGAATTGCCGCGGTGCCAAGTGGGAGAAAACCGGGATGATGAAGGAAAAAATCGCCCTGGTTCAGCATAGTTTGTCCATCAGGGGTGGCGAGCAGAAGTTTGTTAATTCTACTGCGACAAATGCCAGCTTGGATTTACTTGTTCCTGATGATTAGTTCGTTTTAACTTTAATGTATTAACTAGGTTTTAAAAATATATTCATTGCCATTATCCTCTTGTTTTAACCCTCCTGAGATTGATTTCTCCATTTTTATTCCTGAATCACCGTCCAATTTTTATTTAAACCAAGTCATTGAATACTAATACTTCAAAGAACGATACTTTTTCTTAAGGTGTGCAAAAAATTCAACGAAATTGGCAGCAAACTCCTCTCGCGTGGTTTCATCCAATTAGAAAAACGCCACGTGATCATCAACAAACGAGTTAAATCGGCCCTTCCCCGGAGAGAATCCGAACGAAAAACACATCCTCTGGCGAGATACCATGACATTCTGCAGGGTGTGGAGACTCGTTTGAGCATGCTCAATATGACCTACATGCGATACATCGACAGCAGACTTATATGTTTTATTCCTGGAAAGGTAACTTGGTGACTTGGAACATTGAAAGACTAGAAGCAGCGTTTGAGTTTGACATCTTTCGGCCAGTTTTAAAACAATTTCATATGGGAATTTAATCGTAAATTTCCATGAATTTTTCACATAATTCAAAATATTCGTCATTTTAAAGCTTCCCACAACTTTAACACGCTATAACTTTGGAACGAATTGGATTAATCTTGTGCCATTTTGGAAACAATTTGATCTACTTTCTTCATGATTTTTTGTGTTTTCTTGCCTTGATATTTTTTTATGAATTCTTCAACTTTTGAGTTCCACATAGGGTCAAATTTGCAGCTCAATACAAGAAGGTTTTTTTGACAAACCAAAAAAAAAAACATGGGTAAGTCACATGTTTTGCGATCAAAATGGCATATTTAATGTCGATATCTCAAAAAATGAAAAAGTCATGAACCTTGGCAGGTGCAAAATCATGGAAAAAATTTCAAAATCTCAAACTTTTTCTTGAACATGATAATACAGGATTTTTGTAACTACAAAAATGACTTGAGCGGCTGTGCTGATTTTGATGAATTTTGCGTCATTTTGTAGGGAATTTCATCAAACTTCTTCAGTACCTCTAGGGAGTTTGAAAAGGGCCTTTGAATTTTGATCAATTTTTGAAACAGTCGAAAAAAAAATTATAAATCGAAAGTTGTCAGGAATTTTGAAACGTACTGTATTTTGCTGGGATTGGGAAGGTTTTTCAAAGATTAAGCAGTACAATAATTTTCATAGTTTCAGTACCTCAAGGGTGTTTGGGATAGTTGAATTTTGAGCATTATTTTTTTCTATTTTTGAAAAGGTTCAAGAAAAAATTCATAAATCGAAAATTGACAATAATTTTGAAACATTCTATATATTGATGGGATTGGGTAGATTAACTGACGATTTGGAACAATTTTCACAGTTCCAGTACCTCTTTGGGACAGCCCTTTGAATTTTGAGCAATCTTTTCGGTTTTTGAAACTGTCCATGAAAAAAAGTCATACAGTCATACATTGAAAACTGTCAGGAATTTTGAAACATACTGTATATTGCTGGGCTTGAGAAGGTTTATTGAAGATTCAGTATAATTTTTAAGGTTCCAGTACCTCTGAGGAATTTGGGACAGTCATTTGAATGTGGACCATTTTTTTCTATTTTTGAAAAAGTGTAAGAAAAAAATGCATTAATCGATAATTGACTGGAATTTTGAAACATACTGTATACAGGGTGTTTATTAATTGAATGCCGATACTTAACAGTGATAATCCTTGGATGATTTTAAGACAAAAAGTTCATATGAACATAGGTCCGCAAGAGCTTAATTTTCAAGATACAGGGTGTTGAAATATTAAAAAATAAATGATTTTTTTATAATTACTTTGATACTATTCCAGATATCTTTATGAAATTTGGTACACGTCTTCTGGGCGTCAATATGCATTTTGTGATGTACAAACAATTTCATTATTTTCACCAGTGACGTCCGTACGGGCTTTGCACTCAATATTTTTGGAGAAAAAACTTGTAGGCCACTGCTTCCTTCCAAAATAAAAATCATTTTTGAAATCTCTATTTATTTCTGAGCCAATTTGCTCTCCTGATTTTTTTCCGTCCGGCGCATGGTTTTTGCTTAAAAAAATAAAATCTACTTAATTGCATTGACACCCTGCTGTGTCATCCAATATTTTTAAATCAGTGGCGCCCTCTCTAACATTCCCATGCATTTTGATGCATAGAAGACGTGTACCAAATTTCAAAAAGATATCTGGAATAGTATCAAAGTGATGATAAAAAATAGTACATTTTTGTAGGTTGTACAAAAAAGATTTTTTTGTACAACCTACAGGTAAAGTTCACTTTTTAATGCATGCAAAGCAGGCGGAAAGTCGCTAATTTTGGCAGCCGGGCCTAAAAGTACTTTCGCGCCCGCGGGCGCAAAAGTAGGTCGCTTAGCAACGGTTCCTTGGATCCCAAAGCCTCTGAAAATAATAACCACGTGACAGTCTAGCATACTAGAAGGAACTAATCACGTGACAATCTCGGTGGCAATGAATCCGCACCACAAAAGAATACGGGAACACACCTATATTGTAACCATGATTGTCAGTTGTCTGACTTGTCAGCAGTGTAGTGCAGTGTATCGATTATTTATTTTTAATTTTCATAATTATTCTATTTTAAATGATTACAAACTGGTTGTACAAAAAGCACTGTTTGCACCACGGACGAAAGATGATTTTGACTCGGCTAATATCTGCCCTCGCTTCGCTCGTGCTGCTACTTATACCCTCGTCAAAATCATCTACTTTCCGCCCTTAATACAAAATGTACTATTTTTTTTAAATTTCAACACCCTGTATCTTAAAATCTATGGTCTTGCGGACCTATGTCCATATGAACTTTTTGTCTTAAAATCATCCAAGGATTATCACCCTTAAGTATCGGCATTCAATTAATAAACACCCTGTATTGCTGGGATTGGAAAGGTTCACTGAAGCTCCAGTACAATTTTCCTAGTCCAAGTATCTCATAAGCGTTTGAGACAGTCCATTGAATTTTGAGCAATTTTTATTATTTTTGAAACAGTCCAAAAAAAATATATAATTCGAAAATTTTCAGGAATTCTAAAACATTCTGTATTTTGCTGGGATTGGAAAGGTTTGTTGAAGATTCAGTACAATTTTCACAGTTCCAGTACTTCTAGGATGTTTGGGACAGTTGAATTTTAAGCATCTTTTTAATATTTTCGGAACAGTCCATTCATAAATCGAAAATTGTCAGGAATTTTGACACATACTGTATATTCGTGGAATATGGAAGGTTTACAGAAGATTTAGTACAATTTTTACAGTTCAAGTACCTCTAGAGAGTTTGGGACAGTCCTTTGAATGTTGAGAATTTTTTCCTGTTTAAGAAAAAATCATTAATCGAAGAATTACTGGAATTTTGAAACATACTGTATATTGCTGAGATGGAAAAGGTTTACTGAAGCCTCAGTACAAATTTCACAGATCCAGTACCTCTAGGGAGTATGATACAGTACTTTGAATTTTGAGCAATTTTTACTATTTTTGAAACAGTCCATGAAAAAAAATCATGCATCAAAAATTGACCGGAATTTTGAAACATTCTGTATTTTGCTGGAATTGGGAAGGTTTGTCGAAGATTCAGTGAAATTTTCACTGTTCCAGTACCTCTAGAGAGTTTGGGACAGTAGTTTGAATTATAATCATTTTTTTCTATTTTTGAAAAGAAGTCAAAGAAAAATAAATATAAAATTGACAGCAATTTTGAAACATACTGTATATTCATGGGATATGGAGGGTTTACAGAAGATTTAATGCAATTTTTACAGTTACAGTATCTCTAGGAAGTTTGAGACAGTCCTTCGAATTTTGATTAATTTTTTCTATTTTCGAAACAGTCATAAACCAAAAATTGACAGGAATTTTGAAACATACTGTATTTTGATGGGACCTTCCCTAGTCTACTGAAGATTCAGTGCAATTTTAGGACAATCCTTTCCTCTTTTTTTATTTTTGTAATGGGCTGTGAAAAAAATCATAAAATGAAAAACCACAACAATTTTCCCGACATATTGTACTTTTGTGAAGATTTACAGAAGATTCAGTAACATGTTAACAGTTCCAGTCTCCTAGGTAGTTTGGAAAGTCCTCTGAATTTTGAGCAATTTTTTCTATTTTTGAAACAGTCCAAGAAAAAAGTTCTGAAGATTTCTACGTACTTCAAAATATTCAATTTTTATTCGTCATTTTCAAGTTTCCTAAAATTATATAACTTTTAAACGAATTGACCGAATTGAATGAAAATTGCGCCATTTTGAAGACAGTTTCTTCCGGCCCAGTGAAGAAAGAGTACCGTTTACCCCAGTGTAGATGTTGAACTCAGTCATTCAAGCACTGGTTCTAGTCTTCCAATGGTCTAGGACGTATAATGACTGAATAAATTAAGGTTCTGGATGAGACTAAAAGTATTCTGGACTTGGTGGACGGCAACAAAGCAACTCCAAGAACGCATCAGGTTTTGCAGGAGTTGCGGGATTTGAGTAGCATGGCTATTGAGCACTTTGATGAGCATATTTTGCCGAGGTTGAGGGAAAAGTTGGAGCAGCAGTCAGGTAAATATCTTTTTGTCATTAAGCAAATTTACACTTTTGTTGGTTGGTCACATGCACATTGAGGCGCTCGTGTAAACATAGTTGATTGTTCCGTTCCAGGCACTCCAGAGAAAATTCTGAAGGAACTAGAGGGTGTAGCTGGATCTCTCACACCTTTTAGCAATTTTCAAGGTAAAATATTTTTGTCTTAAAAGTATTTTTCGAAATGCTGTTACAGGAATGGTTTATCAAAATTTGGCTTGTTCCGCCAAAAAGACCACTCGCATTCTTATTCATCAACAGTTGCCACAAGCGTTGACTACGGAAATGTACAAAGTGAAGAAGGTGGCCAAGCTGCATCAGCATCATATCAATTATCTGACGCAGCATTCTCAGAAGTTGTTTATGAAGGTCCGCAAACAAAACGCAAAAATCCGTGCCCAAGCGGCCAAACTACGCGAACACGAGCGCAAAATCCACGAACAAAATTCGAAAATAATGGAACAAGAAGCCGCCTTAATCGACATCAAAAAGCACATGGACGAATGGGATCAGAAATACAAAGACCTAACCTCAGAATTGGTGAAATCGCGCGAGGAAATCCTGCTCAAAGCCACCAAAACCACCGCCGCTCAGAGTGTGTCTTTCACGTCGAACATAAAACCCCGTATGACGCTTCTGCCTGAAAACTATTTTAATTTGGATCGTAAACGAAAATCCACATTGAGTCAAGATATGCCTTTGAAGAAGAATAGAAGTCCGACTACGGCGAGAACAGTGCCGAAAATCACGATAAAGATTCCGGACTTGGACACTTTTGTCAGGGGCGAAGTTAAGGAGGATGTGTCTCCCTCTAAGGAGATGGATCTGCACGATAAAGAGCCCAGAGTGCTTATGAAGTCGTTTTTTGATATTTTGCTGGCCAAGGATGCCAAGGCCAAGAAGAGGAAGATGACTGAGGAGTTGGAGTTGAAGCATGAAAAGGATAGAGTGTAATATCAACAAGATTTCATGACTATACGGACTGTTTATAAGTGGCTTTTTTGTTTGACTTAGTTTATGTAGAATCTTTATTTTACGTTATTTAGGACTGATTAAGGTTTATTTTCACAGATCATTTTTGACTGATCTTAAAAGTTTTTGATTTAAGATTTGTAGGTTTAATAGCAGGTTAGTTAATAGAAGTTTTTCCATAATGTTTGTTTTATTTCTTTAAACATTTCAGGAACAGTGAAAAAAAAAACTTTCAAGTACCGGATGTGAAAAATATTTGTAATTTGTCGGAGATTGGTTGGATTGATGGATGCCTAAGGATGACGCCACCTGGAATAACGATTGAGGACTTGCAAGTCATTAATGGTATCACATAATGTATGATTCACATTCAATTCAACTTTGAAGTGGAGTGGCAGATTTCCGCTTGGCAAAAAATGATAATCATATGCCTGAGTTACACTCAATTTAACGGAAATCATATGCTACCATCCACATTGAATTTGGCATAAGCGTGTCTTTGAACACAAATTCAATGGTGATGTTAGCAAATAATTCCGGAAATTTGACAGTTCCACTTCGAAGTAAAATTGAATGTAGCTCATCACTACTTATGCTACCATCTATATTGAATTTCTGGAGATTTGGGAAGAATAGTCAACCTGAAAAATGAGCTGATGTCCTCCTAGTCAGACAGACCAGGGCATGAAAGTTTTGTCATTGATCCAACATGCATCTCTAAGCCATATACAGTAAACAAGATAGATAACAATGTAGTATTAACTGAATATTATATTTTTTATAAGTAAGAAAATACTTGCAACTGAAAGAGAAAAAACTTCATCCGAAACTGTACCTAATATTGAAGCTGCATTACTTTCCTGGATAAATTTTAAGTCGAAAAGGTCATATAAAGTTGGGTCTAAAAAAAAAAAAAAAAAAAAAATGAAATAAAATAAACTAAAAATAAAAAAAATAAAAAAAAGTGTGTTCCTATACCATAATATCCTGTGGCAAAATTCAGTTCAATATCTCAAACCGTCTTTGGAAAATGTATTAAAAACTGAAAATAAAATAAATCTTTAACACCCTGTATCTTAAAAACCAAGCATTTTATGACCCAAGTTCAAATGACCTTTTCGACTTAAAATTTATCCAGGAACTTCCCCTTGAAATTATGGCATACCATTAAGTAACACCCTGTATAAAGCACCAAAAAAATTGGACGAATTTCAGGCGGCAACTTTTCTTCCATGAATTTTTTGGTGGAATTTGTCAGCTTTTGAGCTAAATTGAGTCCGGTCCTTCAAATGTTGAGGCCCATAACCATCTTAACCTAAACCAACCAGTTGATTCGGACCACTAAACACATAATATACAATATACATATTTAACGGAACAATGCGCCACGGAATGCTGTGGATGCGAATCGAACTATCAGACTTGGATAATGAATTATTAAAGATTTCTGCAATATATTATACAGATTTCTATACATAAAAGCACTGACTTTGACTTTGAAACTATCTTTATTTGTTAAATAAAGACAAAAACTTTGGATAAATGTAGTTTTTTCGGTTTTCTCTTGTCCAGAACTATCTGGGGATGGGGTCATAGTGGGCTTCCCTAGTTGATGTGTTCTGCGCTGCGGGGCGCTGACCCTGTGTGATGGTGACTTTGAGAAAATGCCACTTACTCCGGAGGTCTGGGGAAGTGGTGCATGGCTCCATGTGGCGTAGGACGGCTGGGCTGCCATTGATTAATGACACTGGTGTCATTAATCAATGTGGGCTGCTCCAAACCACCTCAAGGAACATTTCTGTTTCTTCCCCTTTGTTCGACCTTTGTCACTTAGACTCACTATGATTTGATCATCTGGCAGAAAGTCTTTTTGCATTTGTGACTTCCCTTATTTTGTGGAGGATGCATTCCTCGCCACTTTTCCGATGGCGGCTGGAATTTTGATGAGCCTTTAGTATTCCGGGTTGTATCCTGCGTTCTTAGAGGTTTTTTGATGAGGATTACCAGGGCATTTTTCCACATAAAGAGAAATCAAAGCATGAAATACAACATGAAGAGCAGAGGTGCCCTTCAAATGACTTCATCAATCATCATGACAAGCTAATAAGCTGTCATGTGGCATACAGTGTACAGTATATCCACGGATGGGGTAGACAAGAAGAGGTGAAGCAAAAATTGAAAGATACGACAAAAAGTTATTTTTCATAAAAGTTTTTGCTTGGTCTAAAAATAGGAGCTACGATGAAAAAATGTATTTTTATTATACAGGGCGTCTCAAAAATGTAAAAACATTAAATCAGACAAGAGCAAACAGTCATTTTTTGACCTGTTAACGTGAAATGATAAATAAAAAACTTGCTTGAAATCTAGTCTCAACCCTGAACCCGAACTTACTGAAGGAAATTTAAATCTATGAAAATTCTAAAAAATTGAACAATTTTGCAAGTCAAAATGCGGACTAGATTCAAATTTCCTTCAGTAAGTTCGGATTCAGGGTTGGGACTAAATTTGAAGCATGTTTTTTATTTATCATTTCACGTTAACAGGTCAAGAAATTACTGTTTGCTCTTGTTTAATTTTATGTTTTTACATTTTTGAAACGCCCCGTATAATAAAAATCAATTTTATCATCGTGTCTCTAATTTTTAGACCAAGCAAAAACTTTTATCAAGAATAACTTTTTGTCGTTATTTTCAATTTTTGGTCCTTTTCACCTCTTGTCTACCCCATCCGTGGACATACTGTATATACAGCAAATGCCAAACAACTTTCGATTCACGTCATAATTGCCACCAAGCGAGTTATTATGTGATTTGCAGGTGATCAAATTTGGCCACCAGCAAACTTCATAACAACGTGCATGGTGGCAATTATGACGTAGATCGAAAGTTGTTTGGCATTTGCTATACATACATATACATAAAGTAAATTTTTAATTTAAAGTTACAGTGGCAGATCAAAATTGTAGGTTATAGGTTGGCAAACAAGTTTTATTACGATAATCATAAATTGAATTGTGATTCGTTTTATTTTCCTATGTTCAAAATGATGATCAAAGTCCTTATTTAAATCCAGAAAATTTAGTCTATTATCAAATATTTCATCTTTTCATTTCAATTAGCGAGCACTTCATGACATTTTTTTTGCCGATCTTCAACCTCCAATTTTGATCTGTCACTGTAACTTTGAATTAAAAATGAACTGTATGTATAGTCACTGTAATGTGGCATTCTACGTACCGCCATCTTCTCGAGATCTAACGGACTTCAGGCACATCAGTGCCTCTCCGTGGATGAGAATCAAAGCTTTCACTAAGGCCCCGCCCCCCATGTTTTTGGAGGTCCATCTGTAAGCCCTTCGCAAGAACTATATGTGCGCACATGGAGGAATACATAAAATTGAATCCCATCAGTTTATTAATAAAATAATTGAACTTAGAGGAGGAAAAACGATACTAACAAAATGAGATGCCTGACAGAAGTCTTCAAATTAGGTCTGTTCGTAGAACAATCAAAAACCAGTCAGCGTTTCATCGATTGGTCAATGTCAGACAGCAGTAGTTGGCAAATGCCAAATGCTGATTGGCTCTGTCTGGTTTGTGATTTTTCAACGAACAGACCTATAATATAGGATCAAAGTTCCAAAGACAAAAAATCACTCATCCGCATGCAACCAGTGATCAGTTAACACTCAATAATACACAGTCCGGAAAATTATTTGACTCCTGAGAAAATCACGTACTGCCCTTACGGATCTGATGTTTGCAGGAAGTCTATCTTTAAAAAAAATTGTTACTCAGATTGATTCTGAGACAAATTCTCAATACAATACGTGAATTCCCAACAGTAGATATAACCAATCCATCTACCTAATTGACATTTTGACCATCACTATTTTCGTAAATGTACAATTTGTGGAAAAAAAATCAAGATAAGGGCGTAATACTGCCATAAATGTTGAAAAAATTAACCTGCGACCTTGAAAATAATGTTTTTGTACAACCAACCACTTTTCAATGCATGCAAAGCAGGCGGAAACTCGCTAATTCTGGCAGCCGGGCCTAAAAGTACTTTCGCGCCCGCGAGCGCAAAAGTAGGTCGCTTAGCAACGGTTCCTTGGATCCCAACGCCTCTGAATCTAATAACCACGTGACAGCCTAGCATACTAAACTAAAAGGAACTAATCACTTGACAATCTCGGTGACAATGAATCCGCACCACAAAAGAATACGGGAACACACCTATTGTAATCATGGATTGACAGTTGTCACTAAACTTGTCAGTTGTCTGACTTGTCAGCAGTGTAGTGCCAGTGTATCGATTATTTATTTTTGATTTTCATAATAATTATTCTTTTTCAAATGATAACAAACTGGTTGTACAAAAAGCACTGTTTGCACCACGGACGAAAGATGATTTTGACTCGGCTAATATCTGCCCTCGCTTCGCTCGTGCTGCTACTTATACCCCCGTCAAAATCATCAACTTTCCGCCCTTGATACAAAATGTACTATTTCGGCCACCAGAAAAGCGCGTATCCCGTCGTGATACTCGTGACGTCACAGTAGTAGTCAAATATTTCACACTTTATCCTTCAAGTCGTTTGTATCAGTCATATTAATGCTAATATTCAAGCCTCATTCACATTCAATTTACAAAAAATTCGATATTTGATTATTTGAAGGATTTATCTTACCTTATATAAAATTCCAATATCACATCCCAAGTGATTACATAAGCCTGAAAACTAACTAATAAGACCGAACAGGTAGTAAATCCAGACACCTATATTAACAAGGTAGTTTGGTCCAAGTTGCAAAGTTATTCGAATAAGCCAATTAATCAAGATTTACCTCGTTACTGTCCGTGTTTATAGTCCGCAGCAGGGTTATAAATAATGTTAGTTTGCTGAACATTTCAGTGAAAATTGCATTGTAGACACTCACATAAGCAACATAAAATATCAGGTTTTCATATCATTTTAATCAAATTATAATGTCAATAGTTGACATGTTGCCATCAAAATCATCCACATCCACCTACGACCGTATCTTACATTTAACACCCTTTACCTGATTTACTTATCAAAATAAAACGCACATAAAAAGTGACAAGATAAATATATTGAGAAAAAATTAAGTTACAATCAGTACAACATAAATGAAAATAAAATTAGATTATTTTTGAGATGCGCCAGCTGTATGCTGCAAAATCCACGGATGTTGCAACACTGCGTCCAAACTCAACCTATTTTCAGGAACAACCACCAATAGACGTTTAATAAGGTCACGTGCACTTTGCGACATATGCGTAGGAAAACCAAAAATTCCTTTGCTGATGTTGCGGTAGGTTTGATCGTAATCTGACGCCTCAAATGGGGCCTTGCCTGCGATAAATTCGTAACACAGCACACCTAGTGCCCAAAGATCGACTTTTTCATCGTGGGCTTTACCTGTTATCTGCATTAAAAATATATAAATAAAACATGGTTATTGTTGGTAATTTTACCATTTCCGGAGGCAGATAATCGAGGGTACCACACAAAGTGGTGCGTCTAGAGCTGGGAGCATGAACCGACCATCCAAAGTCGGCAATCAGACATTCGCCATTGGAGCCCAAAAGCAAGTTTTCCGGCTTGATATCTCTATGAATAACTTTTCTCTTATGACAGTATCTTAGAGCGTCCGCAATTTGAGCTATATAATTTGCAGCCCGTTCTTCTGAGAACCGCTTCAGAGATTCCTTATTTAGAGCTGCATATACTGAGCCATTTGGCGCATAATCCAGTATCAAGTATACTCTGGTTTCGTCGTGGAAGTATCCAAAAAGTCTCAGAATGTTTTTATGTCTGAGGTGACTTTGTATTTCAACTTCACGACGAACTTGGTGCTCGTTGTTATACTCTTTTATGGCACTTTTAAATAGGACTTTAAGGGCTACGAGGTATTTGGAGGATTTTTCGCGGGCTAGATAGATGTTGCCGAATTTTCCTTTTCCTAGTGCTTTTCCTGGAAAACCCGAACAGGGTGATTCATGAGAAAATGTCAATACGTATTCAAACAAAGAAGATGATCAAAAACCGTGGATAAAAACATATTTATGCATTTTTTTAAAATTTTTAAGCATAGTTTTGGGTTTATAGAACAATTTCCACTAGAACACAAAAAATAATTTCAAAAAAACAAAAGTTTTAGCAGAATTCATTGCTAACCCCCATATGCACCGTAGAAATCTAATCCGGAAGAAGTCTTTATCGCGATTATCTTCCATACCACCTAATAGAAAATAATCGCGATGAAGTCTTCATCCGGATTAGATTTCTACGGTGCATATGGGGGTTAGACTCCCTTAAATGACAGCTTTGTCACATTAGCCTAGTTTACACCGATAACTTGGTCCGCGGACCAAGTACTAAATTCGAACTATATCAGAACCAAATATTTGGTTCGAATGGTGTAAACAGTTGCGGACTAAGCTGGTCCGCTCTTGGTTCAGTACTCGCCAGCAAGTGTACCGAACTAAATTTGGTTCGATCTGGATGAAAATTATGAGGTTATGTTGATTGTTATTATTGTGAATTGTGTTGGTTCTGAGTTTCTAAGGCAATCTGAGCGTACTTACTTATGTTTTTTTTGGTTACGAATTGTGTTGATGAATAATTTCGACTTGTTTTTGACATTTGTCGAATTGCGGGCAAGAAGCAAGCATTGGTCCTACCGTACTATCCCCACCAGCTTGGTCCTATCGGACCGAACTAAACGAGTTATCGATGTAAACTAGGCTATTGTTACAAGTTACGAACCAACATGCAACGTTGCCAGACTTACCAAACTTCTTAAAAACCATAAATGCAATAGCTTTTGTCTGTAATAATAGACTTCAACAATTAAAAAATAAAACTGAAATGACACCATGAACCAAGAATATAATGAAAATAGACAAATTTGTTCAAATTATTTGATGGAGCATAGACGTCAACTTGCGGTAAATGCCAAATTTCCCTGTAATGGCACAAGGGATCTCTCCACAATTGCATGCTTTAAAAATTCAGTTGGTAAATGTTCATTATCTATTTTGATTATGGCAAAAACCGGTTCGCTTTTGATGACTAAGTTCTAAAAAATATAGATTTAATTTTTGAATCAAAAACTCAAAATTAGTATTTACAATTAATTACATGCGGCAACGTCGCTTAAACGGCCTTCTGTATCACAAATTTGCCACTCCCCTTAAATTAAGCGCTTACAGAAACGGTAATTTGCTCAACTCGATCATCTTTTGTTTTTTTTTATTAACGTGAAGCAAAAAGAGAAAAACTCGGTAGCTGATGATACTGGGTTTATCGAATCTCTCGCTTATAGTAAACGACTGTAAAAATTTAGAGTAAAACGGTTTTTATTTTCAATTTTTTCATTCATAACGTAGATGATAGAGTATTGCTTATGTAGGGGGATCACGGGTCCATATTTACAAAGTCTTAATGAATGACTGCCTCTGTCTATTTTATTTTTAGTTTAAGACCATGAACATTCATGATACTACAAAGTATAATGATGAACACTCAACCACATATGAACTGATCTACAGTGTGTCCAGATCGACGTATGTAGGTGAAAAAGACGGAAAAAATCTCAATTAAAATCTTCTGGAGTTCAGCTCTGCTTGGATAGAGATCAATTTGTGTCATAATTTTAGTTCAAAAAAATCACGTCAAAACTCTCCGCCTTTTTTGATATTTTGTATTTTTTCATCTAGTTTTCAGTATAGCATGGAAATACATTTAATCTTGATATCTTAAACGTTTGTTTATGTTTTTTTTTAAATTTTAAAATACCTTTCTATTTTGCAGGATTTGTATTGAAGCAAAAAATAGTACGCCTCTGCTTTTTCTCAAAATCAATATCATTTATCTGGTCTCTTGATATTTTTTCGTACGACGAACAATTTTCGTTCAAAGTAAAATGTAATCTAATGGTCAAAAGAAGTGTACCAAATTTTGTGAAAATATCTAGAGATAAATAAGGCATTTTTTTTAACTTTGACACCCTGTATCTCAGAGACGAAGCATTTTCGGACAAAATTCTAAAAACTAAAACTAACCCAACCCAACCTAATATATCCAAAACTAACCCAATCTAAACAGAATCAACACAAAGTTTCCGTTAACCTTATATAACCAAAGCTGACCCAATCTTACCTAACAAAACTAACTCAAATCAAATTCAAACCTATACCTAATCTAACCAAAATTCACCCAAACTAATCCAATCTTACCAAAACTTACACAAACGAACCAAAGCTATTAACCCAAACTCAAATTGATCAATAATAACCCAAACTAACCTAAACCGACCGTCAATAAAATGGCGCCAGAACGAACAAACAAAACAAATGTAATAACTTGGCAACACCGCGCGCTCCTCACTCTCGGTCGTTAATTAGGGCTACTTCGGCAAGATTTTGATTGGTCAAAAATGACCAATCAATTTCTGGATGATAGACGGTGACGTCACGGAAGATTTTGTATGACCGCAAATATTGACTACAAATTGAAACAGGTAGGCAATATGGTTTAATATGACGCTTCTGGCCCATACCTACTTCTTTGAATTAATCTCTCAATGACCCACAACTAGAACAAATCGAAATTTTTGGAAAATTCTGTTGAAACAATGTGCCTTAAATAGTGTTTTTTCTACAAAAAAAGTAATTCATCCAGCATTTCTTCTCTTAATAATAATTAAACGAATGATAAGTTTCCAAAAAAGTACAAAAACGTGGATGCCTAATGTTTACATTTAAAAGAACCCTAACTAAAAATTGTGATTTTAAAGAGTGAACTTTCAAAAATCATCCGAAACTGTTTCAATTAGTAGAAATTACTGCCAATGAAAAAGTTTCAGGTGACTGGACTTCCGTAAAAAGGAATTGAAAACCAGAGAGAAAGTCAATTAGTTCTGTCAAGACTCGACACAGAAAAACTTTTCCAATTTCTCCCTTCTCACCAAGGCTTTTTATGTTCGATAAACGATTTGGTTTTGTTTATTTATAATAATATCGGGATTTATTCAATTTGAAAATGTTAAACGCTAATACATATTCATAAAATAGACGAGTGGTCAAATTAATGAGACAATTTATACAGAGTTTCCACGAATCTGCTAAGAGTTAACTGAAAGTTTACGAATAAATAATCAGCAATTAGCGGAAATCAAGACGTTTCGGAGTTTGTTAAGGGAATTCTGCAACTTGCTTGAGCAAGAATCAAAAAGTTTATAGTAAAATCGCAAATTCGGGTGACCAAAAACTGATTTTGGGTCTGGTACATATTAGGACCCCTCGGATTTGCACTGTTTTTTGATAGAATAGATAGACAATAGGATATAAAAGCCATGTGAACAAAAAAAATTTATGGAATATGAGATTTTGAAAAAATACAATGTTTCAAAATTCCCGCCGTCATGATTCAAAATTATACAACCAATCAGAACGAGTAGGTCAATACGCTTACAATGTCAAAACGCGGCCACTACGCCCATGAGACGCAACCAAGGACTAGGTGTGTTTGTTATGCTCCACTAGTGCACAATTTTCTACACTACAACACTCAGTGTGGCTTTGTTTGTGAAATGTTTGTCTGTTTTTTAGGATATAATATCTTTTCTAGTTTGGTAAAGATATTCCATCCTTTATGCCAAACTAACCCAAATATTCATATAAAGTATAGAGCTGATGTCGCTGGCAACACCGCATCACTCTACAACAGAAAACGACAAGAACGCCATCTTGACACTAGTTGACTAGTATTCAGTTGACGTTGACAGCGTCAATAAATATGGCGGAATTGGCGGACAGTAATAAATTATTTGTTCATTTTTATGTTAAATTACGAGTAATACGACTCTTATGGGCTAAATAATAGAATGAAACTGCTATCGCTGCTTTATTATATTGAAAAATATAACATGTCAATGCGAAAATAGCTCGACAATGTAGGATCTTGCTTGCTTCACAAAGGTAATCCAAACAATTTTTGCGTTTTTTTTTATAATGATATGAATATTCCATAATTTTTTTTGCACAAACCTTGAAGATTTCACGTTATCTTTTAAATAAATTCATTAGAAGTGGGAAATTCGAGGGGTCCTAAAGTGTACCAGACCAGAGGTCGTTCACTTCTCTCATAGACTTTAATCTACATTTGAAGACCGTAGAATAATAATCGGATCATTATTTCCGAAAACAGATTTAACATGTGGAGCACACGATCCAGAAAACTGATCAAACAACTCACCAATATCAAAATCCTTCAAACTCCATTTCCTACCCCCATGTTGCTCATGTTTATTCCCACCATCCCCGTGTTTATCACCATCCTTTGCTTTCTCATCACTTCTAATCACAGCCTTCTCGACAGCCTTATTCTGCACATCAACATTAGCTCCATTTACTTCAGTTAAAACCGAATTTTTCCCTTTGTAATCCTGCTTTTTGGCCGTTGTTTTGGAATGTTCGTTTTCTTTGTCCGAAATTGCGGTGGTCAGCCCTTTGGCAGCCATGGCAATTAATTGGAAATGTTTGTTTTAAGTGGATTTATTGGAAAATGGGAAATTAGCTGAGATGGAACACCATCAACCAAACAGACATTTAAATTATGAAAAAATAACGGTTTACTCGGGTTTAGTGGAGTGTCACTAGATTTGACAGGTGAAGTCAGTGCCAGTTTGAAACAAGATCTGAAGTAAGAAATTTGGCAGCGCAGCAAGTAGACCAGATTGCAGTAATTTCAACTGCTTTTACACAATTTCCTTGTGTATTTTTACTTACTTACTATCAATTGTCAAAATTTGAAATATGATTCAATGAAAATTAGAAGTGTATTATGCTGCCTTGGTCTTGAATGACCGAAGATAATTTGGTGTGTTTATTATATACCTATGAAGTCATTAAATAGTACGCTTAGAGGTACTATTTTTCTGTTAAATATTGTTTTCAAGAAGAGTCACTTTCCGCAGAGATACTTAAATAAATTTATTAATAAAGTCTAAGATTTTAATGACGATAATTCAGATGATGGTGAAGGTAGGTACTCTGTCACAAGCTTGTTGAAAGATTTAATCGATCAATCCCTGCAAACATGGGACTACCCATTAAAAAGTGGACTACAGTTGACGTTACATAGGGCGTTGCCATTGCTACTTATTGGCTTGTCCGACACCAATGTGTAAGGTATACATACAATTTCACTTCGAAGTGTAACACCAATTTCCAGTTGCCAACCGAGAATCATATGCTACCATATATAATGAATTTGAGCTCAGCCACGCCTACGCCAAATACAATGTAGATGGTAAAATATGATTCCCGTTTAGCAAGCGGAATTTCGTAACTTCCACTTTGAAGTGAAATGGAACGTAAGCCAGACAGAGTTGGAGGGTTATATTGTGGTGACGTCATTGCGAGGCATCAAGCTCTGGCGCTCTTTTTGAGATAATGAAATAATTTTGTCGGATCATTAGATACATTGTAGAGAGGATGCGTTAAAAAAAATAATATCATAAAATAGTTTATTCTAGCGTTATTATCAATAGAAAAAGTGCGTTTTATTCGGAAAACCTCAAACGTATATCATGATTTTTGGCACCTCATCAATTAAAAAGTCAAACAAAGTAGGTAGAAGGTGAGAAATAGAATTGAAATGCGTGATAGTTAGTTGCGCATGCTTTGACGTAAAGTCATTCACGTCACTCCCCAACCAATCGATTTAAGAGAAGAAGTACTTTTCTTATTGTCAAAGCACACATTGAGAGGGTGATCAGTCGGTCTCACATACTTACCATGAGATGGCGCCAGCCTAACCATGTCACCACTTAGGTTATATGGGTAGGTTACATGTTACCAACATATTTTACGTCAAGTTATTAATTAAAGCCATGAGATGGCGTCAAAAAGAGCCAATAAGAGTCTCTGATTATGCAAAGTGTCATTTTAGCTGACTGGTTTTGAGTCCGTTAAATGATATTTTACAGTACAGGAGATAAAACAATTTTAACGTTATCAAAGTCAATTCAAATCGTTCTACAGAGAAAACATTAGGCTGTTCCAACCGCCCACAAGAACCGTTATTTCGTGACGGGGTTTTCCAGTTTCATTTGTCAATTTTGACTGTGGGCCTTTGGAAATTTCTGGTTCTGGGACGGTTCGATGGAGGGTTGGAACAGACCTGGGTATATAATATTAGTCTATGGAACAGACCTATTAAATCGAAAATTCAAGCTTCTTTTAACCTTTCCATCAATAATAAGAGCACACGAGCGCACGACCTGCTTATCCGGAATCTCCAGCTGATTATTGACAGCAAGCTTCCGAGCTAAGACAGACAGGGGCGTACGCCCTATATAACCAAGTTTATAAGGTCAATAACCTACTCAATTTCAATTGATTGATTTAAATAGATTGCTCATTATAATAAAGGATCGGTTCCCAATGCAATGAAACATACAAGGCTCATTGTCATTTAGTTCTTTTTAATTCATTATTATGTTTGGAAATCCATTAACTCCGCCTCATTATGGCCTACCTACTCATGGTTGTCAAATGTTTGCTGCATCAGCGAAATTATTTGTAGTTTACAGAAATGTTTTGGTAATTTGGTTGTTTTAACTGGTAAGATTGATTTGAAGAATTTTCTTTGTTTTTGTCAGTATGTGCGTTATTTATTGCATTTTTGTTGTATTCAAAACAGATGATAATGTTTGCAACAATGTAACCTGGAATGTAACATATATACTGTGTTTACTGTGTATATACCTATATATATCTAAGTTCTGCTATTATACATAGATATAGAGGATAGAGGTCTGTCGCTGTATTTGCTTAGATTTCTGGGCGAATCTTTTTAACTCTTCTATCTAGAGGGTGGCCCAACGAAAAGGTCGCACCCTATTTGTGACTCTCCTGGCATATTTTGAGAAAAACGCTCGGACACGTCAATTTTGATTTCTAGGGTTTCACGTATAGCCGTACAATACAGGGTGATCCAAAAATGTTCACAAAAGCGTATTTTTTTTTTTTTTAAATGCAAATAATATCTCCAAAGCGGTCAAAGATGGTCATAGATATTATTTAAAACACTAAACATAATTTTCAAAAAGAAATCTAGATCTGGAATAAAAAGTGGAAACCATTTAAAAATGTAAAGTGTAAGAAAGTGCTTTATTTTTGGATCACCCTGTATCGTACGAATATATATGAAAAGACGTCCCCCTAGAAATCAAAATTGACGCGTCCGAGCATTTTTACCAAAATATATACCAGGATAGTCACAAATACGTGCGACCTTTCCGTTGGGCCACCCTCTTAATAAAATCTCTGATTCATTAAAATATTTTACTTTTCAATTTCTTATCAAGCGCTTCAGTATAGCTACCAAAATATCAGCAGACGTACTATTTCTAAGTGAAAAATATTGATAAGATTACTCATTACAATGAATAAGATTATCACATAGAGCTTGTTTTTTATTAATAGTAAATTTTCCTAGAATCTTATCAAAGACTCGCTTCAAGTCTTTATTGTGTTCCATAAGATTAAATTAAAACACGTAAGTTTTTTCGAACTCTTTTATTATAAGAGTATACAATAAAGCAAGATCTATTTCCCAAATTACTATTTGCTACTTGGACCAGGATCATCTTTTTGAGCCTCATCGGGGGGTTTCATCATCATGCTTATTTCATCAGCAATCGAGGTTCTACGTCTGATTCTGTATTCAGTTGGGGTGAGCATTCCTCTGAGGATGGTATCGTACGAAACGTTTATGCCTGGAATTTGTTTGAAATTTTATCGATAAACTTGAATTTGTTTTGTTAAAAGTGAATCAAGTGATCCGATCATCAGCTGTCGTGTTTTACCCCCTATACAGGGTGTCCGGGAAATGGGAGAAATTCCTCGGATCAATGCAAAAATAAGATAATGGGTTTCTATAATTTTTCCCAAACGGCACTCTCTGCGAAGCCCCATAAAGGACGCTGCTGAAAAACGGTTTTTTCAAATAACTTTTGAATTAGTCAAAATAATTTTATAAAAATTTCATATAATGGATAGTGTCCGAGGGACCCCTTAAGAATGTTTTTACATCATTTCAGGTACGACTTTTCTTAGTGTTTGTTTGTGAAACAGTATTGTAACTCAGAATATCTGCCTAGTCGGGCAGCGCTGAATGTACTTGGGTACGAGACATTGACGTATCTGACATCACACAGCGTTGCCTTGTCTTGGAACATTATTGTTATAAAGCGCACAATTGCTAAAATTTCATTAAAAGTTATATTTGTTTTCTACTTTGCTTGGGGATTGTATGATTTTATCGGTATGGGGTTCTCAAGATTATTTTACAAGATTTTGGTTATAATAGTCATCTTGGTACCTTGTGAGGAACCCTGTCAAAATCTGCGTTGAAATTTCATGAGTTAGTTTGAGTTAACAACCAGATTATCCGCATAATCTGGCAACGCTTAATTTGGCCACCAGGAAATGTCGTTTCTGACATTATGCGTCGTTGCCAAGTCGATCAGCACTCTCAGATTAAGGTTACTTCGAGCCCAAAATCAACATGAAATTATTGATATTGAATTTTTACGAAAAATAGCAATTTGTTTAGTTTCTTGCCCATTATTTTCTGAAGATCTAAAAATGTTTTCCCATCGTTCAACTATGAAAATAAAATCTTTTGTTGATGACTCTTATACTTTTTTAAACTATTTTGTCAATGATTAAAATACAGTGTGTCCAGAATAAAATGATGTACATGGCACTATATGGGGATATTGGAAACGGTAAGAGATACGACGTTGCTTAAATAAGAGAAAAGTAGCGTCTTTGTATGCCCAAAAATATTCCACCTTTGTCTTATTTGGAATCAATACCGTAATGTAAATACAGGGTGAAAAAGCAAAGGCACATTTTCAAAGAACCACAATATTTTGCTTATTATAAAAGCTAAAACTTTTAAATTTTCAGGATAATGGATAAGAGGATACGACGATTCTAAAAACGGCATCAAAAAAGTTTAGGCCTCCTATGTTGCGCCCAGTCAAAGTCAAGTCTGTTTTTTTTATGAAAGTCATGTTATTGGAAAGCATTTTTGATAAGGATTTTGGAAATTAGAAAAACCAATATGGCGCCCATAAGAAAAACAAAAGTTGACTTCGGCCGGAAGCAACATAGTGGGCCTACAATTTTTTCGACACAATTTTCAAAATCACCGTATCTTCTTACCCAGATCCAGAAATTTTCAATACCTCATCTTTTATAATAACCGAAATATTGTGCTATTTAAAAAATTGCCATTTTTCTTTTTCACCCTGTATCTCCATTACGGTATCGAATCAAAACAAACCAAAGTGAGATTATTCTTGGGCACGCAAATACGCAACTTTTCTTCCATTTAACCGATACTGTATCTCCTGTAGTTTCCGATATCCCCACGTACATCATTTTATTCTGGACACACTGTATAACAAAGTTTCATTTAAAATATAGTTAAAGCATACTTTAGACGTTACATAAAAGTTTTTAAATAACTTTAGGAGTTTAAAATCATATATTATTTTAAATTCTTCTTAAAGAATCAAGTGAGGTGTGCTCATTGATTTAAATAACTATTTAAATCAATGGCTGTGCTAGTCTAACTTTGAAATTCCTCGAAATATTTAAAAACATTTTAAACCGTTTTAAAATAATAAGGATTTAATGGTACATTTTGTATCAAGGGCGGAAAGTAGATGATTTTGACGAGGGTATAAGTAGCAGCACGAGCGAAGCGAGGGCAGATATTAGCCGAGTCAAAATCATCTTTCGTCCGTGATGCAAACAGTGCTTTTTGTACAACCAGTTTGTAATCATTTGAATAATTATGAAAATCAAAAATAAATAGTCGATCCGATACACTGCACTCTACACCATTGATTAATGACATCAAATCTGTGTGATCTATGGACACCAAGGTGTCATTAATCAATGCTCTACACTGCTGACAAGTCAGACAACTGACGAGTGACAACTGTCAAAAATGGTATTCATGGTTACAATAGGTGTGTTCCTGTATTCTTTTGTGGTGCGCATACATTGTCACCGAGATTGTCACGTGATAAGTTCCTTTTGGTATGCTAGACTGTCACGTGGTTATCAGATTCAGAGGCGTAAGCGACCTACTTTTGCGCCCGCGGGCGCGAAAGTACTTTTAGGCCCGCCTGCCAAAATTAGCGACTTTCCGCCTGCTTTGCATGCATTGAAAAGTGGACTTTAAGTTTAGGTTGTACAAAAATATATTTTGAAGCATACCTGTTATTTGAATAGTACATTTTGTATCAAGGGCGAAAGGTAGATGATTTTGACGAATGTATAAGTAGCAGCACGAGCGCAGCGAGGGCAGATATTAGCCGAGTCAAAATCATCTTTCGACCGTGATGCAAACAGTGCTTTTTGTACAACCAGTTTTTAATCATTTGAATAATTATGAAAATCAAAAATAAATAGTCGATCCGATACAGCACTAAACTGCTGACAAGTCAGACAACAGACAACTGACGAGTGACAACTGTCAATCATGATATTCATGGTTACAATAGGTGTGTTCCTGTATTCTTTTGTGGTGCGTATTCATTGTCACCGAGATTGTCACGTGATAAGTTCTTTCTAGTATGCTAGACTGTCACGTGGTTATAAGGTTCAGAGGCGTTGGTATCCAAGGAACCGTTGCTAAGCGACCTATTTTTGCGCCCGCGGGCGCGAAAGTACTTTTAGGCCCGGCTGCCAAAATTAGCGACTTTCCGCCTGCTTTGCATGCATTGAAAAGTGGACTTTACGTGTAGGTTGTACAAAAAATGTTTTGAATATTCATAGGAGTTTGAAATCATATTAGATAAAGTATTTTAAATCCTTCGAAAAATTAAGTGAGGTCTTCTAGTCTTTAAACTTCCTCAAAATATTTTAAAACATTTGAAACTCATTTGAAATGATAACTATTTAAATTATATTTTGAAGCATATTTTAGATAATAATAATAATAGATGTCTAAATGTTCTTAAATATTTTTAGGAGTTCAAAATCATATTGTATTATTGCTTAAAATAATCAAGTGCAGTGTACTAGTTTCTGAAACTTTCTTGAACTATCTAAAAACATTTTAAACCGTTTTTAAATGATTTTAACGATACAAAAGTTTTTAGTACTCCTATATTATTCAGTTTTGAGTTTCCTTGATTAATTATTGTTTTTTTTTAAGAATTGTTTGAATTTTAATGAAGCAGTTTAAGGATTTTTTCAAATGTTGCTTCAAACTTTCTTACACGATAGGAAAATTTTAAATGTTCAGTGTTGAAGCTGTACTCAATTTGTTATAGTGAAAGATACTTTAAAAGATTGTTTCAAATATAGCAAGGGATATTTAAAGTGTTATTTACGCTTCCTCAAATGCTTAAAAAAGGTAAACAATGTATTATATATTATTATGGTAAAAAAGCTTTCAACAATACTTCTAAAGGTTTTAACAATTCAAAAGACTTCTTTAGGTGTTCGCTAAAACTCCCTTAAAAGATATTAATAGTTAAAAATGTTTATAATGATGGAAAAAAAGTTTAAAAAAGCTTCAAGGAACATAAAAATATTTATATAGAAGGGGTTTTTTCGTGGCGTAGGGACAGAAATATATTCAGTTTAGTATTGATAATATATATATTTCAAATATTTAGTCTTCAAGTTTTTTGGATAATTCAAAGTTTTCTCAGTTCGTATGTGAAAAATAGTTGGAAATTTAGCAAAGGATTTTTAAAGTGTTATTTTAACATCTCTTAAATGTTGATGGAGAGTTGAAGATGTATAGTGATAAAAAAACTTTGAAAAGCTTCTAAAGGTTTCAAGTTCTTTGGGTTTGGCTAATTTGAGGATTTTTCAAATTCAACAAAATAGTTCAAAGACTTTTTTGATTGTTACTTTACAATTCTTCAAATGATGAAAAAATACCAAAAATTGCTCCATAAGGAGAAAAACGATTCGAAAAGGTCCAAAAACGGTTTCTAAAGTCTTAAGCTTTTTAGTTTCGAACCTTTTTCGATGAATTAAGGATTTTTTTTCTTCAAAAATTGTTTGAAGTTTATTGAAAAAGTCTTTGCTTTTTTGAATTGCTTCTTTACACTTCCTTAGATAATAAAAAAGTTCATAAACACTTTTAGAGGTTTTAACATCTTCAGTACTCGCGAAAGAAAAAATCTAGTGCTATTTTAAGCTTGCTTAAATGCTTTAAAAAAGATAAAAAGCTTTATCCTGGTGAAAAGAATTTAAATCAGCCTTAAACAAACATTTCTGAAGGCTTAAGGTATTTAGTTTTGCAGTATTCTTTGAACAATTAAGGAATATCGTGAAAAAAGATTAAAAAATATATATAGCTGGAACATTATGTCTGTTTGATGTTTATATGTTATAGTTTTGATACCTTTTTCAGTCATTTTGCAATACATAGCCCAACATTGTTTTTCTTTTGGGGTATCGTACGTTGGCTCTTCTTTTTTCTCTTCCACTAGAGGTTCGCCCTTCTGAAAAACAATTTCGTTTGCCTCTGACAACACAATTTAATATATTAGTTTACCTTATTTTCTTCAGGAGTAACAAGAATAACATTCTCCTCCAAATTCAATTTCATACCAGCATCGTCAACACTCCCTTTAGCGTGTATATCCACAGAGATCGTCTCGTTCTTTTTCATTTGGCCCACTTGCGAAGCCGCCTTTTGCCATGATGTGCTAAATTGGAGAAATTCAATTAGTACAGTTTTCTCGGGGTGCATGGTCTGTTGTAATTTTAAGAAAAAAGAGACAAAAGTGGATTAGATAGAATACTCACACAGCCTTGTTCTCATCAGTGTTACTCCTCACCAACCTCCTCTTGGGCACTCTTTCATCAGCATCCGGTGATCCCGGATTGGTTGCCCGTTTTTCTTGGGTTTTAGCAGTAGTTTTTGCCAAGGTAAGGGCGGTGGCCATTGACCCTCTGCGCGCAGGAAAACTAGCAGAAAAGCTGCGCACTGCGTGTATGCTTGATTGTTGAAATGATACTGCAAAGTTCCAGTTACATAGCAGGCAAGTTACTGATTTTTCAGATGTCATGGGTGAAGGGCAAGGCCCTTGCGTGTTGTCCCATCGAATTCGTTTAGTTTTATTGGCCTTATTGTCATATGCGATCGTGATCAATTTTGGGACTATTCGTTGGTCGGAGACGGGTCAAAATTTATTAAACCCGAAACTTTGCATTGTTCTCTCCAACTACACCCCAACAATACCTCCATTAAGCCAACATGATAAAGCTGAATCAAATTCGAAGAACTCTCTACTAGTTCAAGGTTGGACGTTTCATCGATAATAACCGAAAATTAATGATCCTCTGTCGTAGTGCAATAATGAAAGTTCGCAGCTAAAGAACCCTTATCACCATAGTCAATTACATTCGGAGATTTCTAATCAGATCCCCAATATTCGTTTTCTTGAAGTTGCTAAAACGAAGGTCAAACGCCCATCTAGCGTGAGTTCGCTAGCCCAATTAAATTGAAGTTGAGGCCGAAGTTTTCGAATTATTTTGCCCCAATGGAAGAATTATTTAACTTTCAAAGTTAGCTTTCTAGGAGTTAAGGCGAGAGAGCCAGTGATTGGCGTTTCCGAAATGTGAAGATTTAATTGCTTCGAAAGGATTTTCTTTAGTTCGAAAAGGTGGATTAGATGGTATGTGTGTTAAATTGGATTTTGTGTCTTATTGTGATCGATCAGTAGTTTGTTGGAACTTTTTTGATGAGATCTTTCTAACTAGAATTTTGTTTTATCAAAATAGTACAGAGCCATTACATTACATACTCTCTTCTTTTGTTCAGCTTTTTTCATGTTTTCTTTTTTTAGTTCCTTACTTTTTCCGTTCATTAGTTTTTTTGTTTTCTGAATCTTTGTTTCAAATTGACGTAAATCCCCCCTCAATCAAGATAAAGTTGGAAAATTTATAAGGAGAACTATCAAGAGCCAAACTTTTTTTTTTTGTGAAAATATGAACCAAATATTTATTTTTATTAACAAAAAGTTCATATGGACATAGGTCCGCAAGAGCCTAGATTTTAAGATACAGGGTGTTGAAATTAAAAAAAACTTTTTTGTATCATCACTTTGATAATGTTCCTGCTATCTTTTTGAAATTTCGTACACGTCTTCTATGCATCAATATGCATGTGAATGTTAGAGAGGGCGCCACTGATTTAAAAATATTGGAAGACACAGCAGGGTGTCAATGCAATCAAGTAGATTTCATTTTTTTAAGCGGAAACCATGCGCCGGACAAAAAAAATCAAGAGAACAAATTGGCTCAGAAATCAATAAAGATTTCTATTCTGAAAGGAAGCAGTGGCGTACAAGTTTTTTCTCAAAAAATATTGAGTGCAAAACCCATACGGGCGCCACTGGTAAAAATGATAAAATTGTACATCACAATATGCATATTGATGCATAAAAGACGTGCACCAAATTTCATAAAGATATCTGAAATAGTATCAAAGTCATCATTATTTTTTAAAATTTCAACACCCTGTATCTTGAAAATTAGACTTCTGCGGACCTATGTCCATATGAACTTTTTGTCTTGAAATCGTTCAGGGAATATCACTCTTAATTATTATCGGCATTCAATTGATAAACACCCTGTATATCGGATTTTTTAAAATATCGTAAACGAATAATTCACCAAAAATTCGCTCACGAAAATCGTCAATACTGCCGATATGGACTTGAGAACTTTGTATAGGCTTGAAATTCAGGCAATTTCAGATTGACTTTGGACAGAAAAAAAAATCAAAAAAATAAGTTTCACAGGTCAATTAATAAAATATCTTCGAGATGAGTCGATCTACAGGGTGTTACCTAACTGCGTACATCAAATTCAAGGGCGTATTTCTGTGTGTTAAACTTTTTTTAATATAAAATGTACGCTACTGATTTTATTTTAATTTTAATTTTTTCCCTAATTGATGCAGTCAAAAATACAACTTTTTTGCCTTTTGGAATTCATTCGTATCTTGCCTCGTTTTACTCCAACTAACCCAATTTAACCTAAACTCGATCTGATTAACCCAACATAACCTAAACTAATTCAACTCAACTGAAATCTAATCAAAGTTCAACCCAATTAATAACTTAGGTGAGTATTTTTGAAATTGGGTTAATTGTTAATTAAAACCAAAGATCGAAAGAATAAGTTGGGTTAGTTGGATTTTGTTTGGGTTAGTTTCAGTTAGTTTAAGCAAAAAGTGAAAGAATAAAAAAGTAAATGAAAAAAGTAATACAGAAACGGAAAAAAACGTATAAAATGTTGATTTTGGGTTGAGTTGAGTTTAGTTTCTAGTTTCATCCAAAGGATCAATTGATCAAATGAACAACGTTATAAAGAAACAAAAAAATAAAAAACAGAAGAACAACAGATAAAAAAAACAAATAAATAAAAGTATAAACGGTTTAGTTTGAGTTACTTTGGGTTAGTGTGAAGTTTCAAACACCAGCCAAAAACAAACAGACGAACAAAGTAGTAAAGGAACAAAAAATAATAAAAAAAAACGTAAAAAGAATAAGTTAAGGGTTAATTGGAAGGTTTAGGTTAGTTTTCAGAGCCATAGATCAAGAGAACAAAGGCGAGAATAGAACAAAACAACAAAACTAATAAAATTAATGAGTTTGAGTAAGGTCTGGTAATTGTTTAGGTTATTGTCAAGTTTCCATCAAAGAGCGAAACAATAACAAAATAAAACAACAAAAGTACAAAAGGTTGAGTTTGGGTGAAGTTGGGTTTGTTTCAAGTTTCCACTAAAGACCGAAAGAACAAAAGACAAAAAAAATAAAATTACAAAAGTACAAAAGCAGGTTAAGTTTGGGTTTGTTGGAATGTGTTCGGGTTACTTTGAAGTTTCCATTAAAGAGCGAAATTACAAAAAAACAACAAAAAGAAACGTTCGGGTTAGTTTCAAATTTACATCAAAGAGCGAAAGAGCAAAAGTTTTGTTGAAATTTGTTAGTTTTTTTTGTTTTTATTTTTTTTTATTCATGATGTCTCAATTTTAGTTCGTTTTTTTTATAGATATACGTCGATGGTTCCTTGGACATTTACCGGAAACCATGCAGCAATGGTATCATTCAGAAAATTTGACGATCTAAAATAATTTCAGCTATCCGACATTGCCGCTTCTTCGAGAAAGTAGCAACACTTTGGTATTTTAATTGAGACACCGTGTATATAATTGTATTTTCCGATTCGCTATTGTTTGTCGATTATAAAACGAAGACTAAATAACAAAAATAATAAAGTAACAAAAATATTGAGTCAAAAACCCTGAAATTTCCAGTAACAACTCAAAATAAATACCATACATGACATGATTGTGTTCTCAACTCAGCACTCAACGAAGGACCTAATATTCCAACATTGCGTGTGGTTTAAAGCGCAACTTTAATGTACCGGAATTAATCCACCATTAAAATAAAACGTGTTGGTCATAAATAAAATTCTTGCTGTCAACGAAATCAAGCAGAAATAAAAAGAACCACATAAAAATGTCTCAAAAAGCTCGGATTTATTCACCTGATTTATTCTTGTGTACCCAACACGTCTCTCAATTTGTCTCTGCTTAAGATTTGCCTAAAAATGTTCTCGTTTATTGATGGCATGTTTCTTTCTCGTTATCGTAAAAAATCCTCGATGTCATAATTTGTCATTTTTCAGGTCAATTTTACGGTAAGTCAGGCTTTGAGGGTTTCGTGACCTCAAGGGCAAATTGAGTTTGCCTTATATGCATGGGAATGATTGCTTAATGTGATTTATTGCTTTGGTTATTGGAAAAATCAGTTTGTCTAGACGTAATTCGTTTTTCATTTTTTTTATTATTTAATTATAAATGCTCTACTTACTTCAAATCACATATATTTTGAGGGAAGGTTTTCCAATTTTTTTTTCTATTTCTAACAAAAATAATTTTTCTTCAAAATTTACTTGCTTCTATTTTTACTTTTGAGGATTGAGTGGATTTTTGCACTTTAGATTTTTTTATTCTGCTTGGGTAAATTGTGTTTTAATTATTTTTCAAACTATTGTCTGCTCTTTTTTTACTTTGTGTGAATTTAACCGATATTAAATTTATCAAACCTTGTTTGATTTTTTTTTTTATATCTAATTTTGTGAGGAATTTTTTCGTATTTCAATTTCATTGTTATTTATTATTATTCACCTGTTTTTTTCTGGCTTTTTGTTTTCTTTCCAATGTTAGTTTTTTTTTAAGAATAACTTTTTTCACTTCTAGGAAACGAAAACACCCCTAACTATGTATATTTTGACCTTGAAATGTCAATTTCACAGTTTTGAAAATATCACCAATCGATAGAGAATCCTCGAAGGCCCCCACATGCCAAATTTCATTGTCAAATTGTCACTCCTTCAGAAAATAGGTGGTTTTGATTTTGAAAATTGTGCCACGTCGTCAACTTTTTCAACAGCGCCGACATTTTCAGTATTTTCAAAATTCTTGTAGGATTGAAAATATTTTGAAATCTGATCATCTATCCATGGCATACTAAAACATCCCTAATTTCCGAAATTATGCATCCTTTGACCTTGAAATGTCAATCTGACAGTTTTGAAAATATCACCAATCAAAAGAGCATCCTCGAAAACCACCACATACCAAATTTAATTGTCAAATTGTAAACAGTTCACGAAATATGCGGTTTTAATTTTGAAATTTGAGCCACGTCATCAATTTTTTCAAGTGTCTATAGCGCCGCCATTTTCAATATTTTCAAGATTTTTGTAAAATTGAAATATCTTGAAATCAGATCATCTATCTATGGCACAGTAAAACATCCTTCATTTCCGAAATTATGCAAACTTTGATCTTGAAATGTCAATTTGACAGCTTTGAAAATATCACCAATCGATAGAGAATCCTCGAAGGCCCCCACATGTCAAATCTCATTGTCAAATTGTCACTACATCAGAAAATAGGTGGTTTTGATTTTGAAAATCGTGCCACGTCGTCAACTTTTTCAACTGCTTATAGCGCCGACATTTTCAGTATTTTCAAAATTCTTGTAAGATTGAAAATATTTTGAAATCTGATCATCTATCCATGGCATACTAAAACATCCCTAATTTCCGAAATTATGCATCCTTTGACCTTGAAATGTCAATCTGACAGTTTTGAAAATATCACCAATCAAAAGAGCATCCTCGAAAACCACCACATACCAAATTTAATTGTCAAATTGTAAGCAGTTCATGAAATATGCGGTTTTAATTTTGAAATTTGAGCCACGTCATCAATTTTTTCAAGTGTCTATAGCGCCGCCATTTTCAATATTTTCAAGATTTTTGTAGAATTGAAAATATCTTGAAATCAGATCATCTATCCATGGCACAGTAAAACATCCTCCATTTCCGAAATTATGCAGACTTTGATCTTGAAATGTCAATTTGACAGCTTTGAAAATATCACCAATCGAAAGAGGATCCCCAAAAATCCCCACATGCCAAATTTCATTGTTAAATTGTGAACAGTTCAGGAAATATGCGGTATTAATTTTGAAACTCGAGCCACGTCATCAATTTTTCGAATAGGTTCTGGCGCTGATATTTTCAATATTTTCAATATTTTTGTAACAACGAAAATATCTAGGAATTAGATGATCTACCCATTGCATATTAGAAAATTCTCAATCTCCAAAATATTGCTTATTTTGAACTTGAAATGGTTCCATATCATTTTCTATTCTATTGTTATTTTTATTAATTATTGATTCATTTTTTTCTTATTTCCAAAAAAGAAAAGAACGAAACAGAGATACAACAAAAATATACTTAACATAAATCCTTCAAGTTAGGTTGAGTTGAGTCAAGCTTTTTAAGTTGAATTTGTGGGTTAAGTTAGTTTGGGTTAAGTTGGATCAATGATTAGAAATAGGGTCGTAGTTAGTATTCGTTCAAGTTCAAGTCAAGCTGGGTTGAGTTTGTATGTTTGGTTAGTTGGGTTTGGGTTAGTTTGGTTCAAGGTAAATCAAGTCATACTTGGGAATCGTGGGATAAAATTGTTGGCTTAAGTTTAAGTTAAGCTTGATTAAGGTTGTGTTTACTTGGGTGCATGGGTTTAGATTAAGTTTGGGTTAAGTTGGATTAGTAGAATTAATTCCAAATTTAATCCAAGGAGTGAAAGAACAAAAACTGAAGAAACGAGAGACAAAAGAATAATACAATGAGAACGTAAAGGTTGGAACAAGTTCATTCAAAAAGTTAACTTAATTTTTACAAATAGACACCCCTATTTTTTTTTTAATTTTGAACATATTGGTAGCATTGTGAATAAGAATTTTGGGCATTTACCTAATCAAAAGTTATTACGATAAAATTGAAATTTAAAAAAATGGTACGTCCGATATGGCAACTAAAATCAAAAATTTGTGTTCCCGAGAGTTTTTACTTTTTATGGAGAAAAAACCATGAACCAGTCATTTTTGGATCATTTGTTTCAACCTCAACGTTCGCACTGTATAACGAAAGACCGATGAAGAAAAATAATCAAAGAGAGAAAGAACAGACAAAGGAAGAAAAAAGCCACTGAGGGAAAGAACAAATGAGAAAAAAAACAACAAAAAAAATTCAAGTGTTTTATAATCATAATAATCCCTTCATGTCCATGAACATTTCCATCTCCGCTTAAATTCCATTTAATTCAAAACCTTCACGTTGTCAAAAATACCCACCCCAACCTTCCCATCAATAATCAAGGGGCCCTAACCCAAAAACCCGAATTCGCAAAGACAAGGAAAGTGATCCGGCAAAATAATGGCAATCGGAACCAAGACACGGAATCCAAAAGACAATTTGCGCAACACGCGATCATTAAAAAAAAATACTCACCCGACTTTACAGTCTTTCTCAGGCTGACACTTTTGGTGTCGTCGGCGACTACAACCTCTTTTTCTTCTTTTTTCAACACCGATTTGGGCCGTTCTTGTTTGACTTCCTCCTCAGATTCCTCTTCGTTTTCACTGGAACTGATCAATGACACCATGGTGACTATGTCAGTACCACTGTGTCCAGCGTTCTTCCATTCTGTGGCTTCAACTTGGGTTTGTTCATCTTTTGGCGACTTTTTGCCCGTTTTCAGTTTTCTTTTGGTGGCTAGGAACTTGGACTTTTCAGGCTTGGTGGGGGCTGATGATGACCGCACCAGCGGAGGTCGAAACGTTGGGGTTGTGACTGTAGGAACTTCTTTGGATAAGTTGAAGGCAGAGCTGGCGCGTTTTTGGAACTTTTCCCGTCTAGTCTGCGCAGTGATTGGACGTATAATGACGTTGATGCTACTTTCTGGCTCCTTTTCGACTAAAGGCACTACAACGATGGTGTTACTTCTAGAAAAATTTGGCCTCTTGGCTTCCTTTGGCGAATCTTTGGGCTTTTTGTAGGGTTTTTGTACGTTGGTGGTTAACAATGGTTGCAGGTACTTGGGCTGCCTAGACTCGGTGCTACTAACTAAGTTATCAAAATTTTGGCTACTTTCCATATCTATAAAGTCTTGCGTATTGTGCGCTAGGTAAATCTGCAAGTTGGGCTTCTCCTCCTTGTCATTCTCCTTATCCTTTTGCTTGATCAACTCCTGTTTGGAGTTCAAAATCGAATCCTTCTCCAGCGATGGGTGTCTGGTCAGTCTTCCACTAGGCACCCTCTTTACCTCCTTGCACTTCTTAATAATCACCTCGTCGTTCAATTCACTCCCCCAAGCCACTTTGGGGGGAAGTTTCGTTTTCAGCTGAATCTCCCCCCAATCGGTAATGTCCTCGGAAAATTGTTTTTTGAGCGATTTGCGCTTTTGGGATGGGGACTCGCAGCTCAGTGATAGTTGCCGGAAGTTGGAGAGTTTCCGGATAGCCGACATTGTGGGGCATTTCAATCTGGAAATGGAGTGATTGGTTTCAGTGGTTTTTGTTCAAGCGACGGTGTGGGGATTTCTGGCACGGGCGTCGCGGCGCTCAGGGGTGACTAGTGTGTTGCCAAATTGCGTGGAAATAATTGGATTGCCCTGGGGGATGAAAGAGTTTCTAATTACGGTTATGGGGGATTATCTTGGAAATAGTGAGAACAATATGACCATTTTGATTTAGGGTGAATTTTTTTATAGCTTTTTTTATAAATTACTAAAAATAACTTCCGGAGGTATCGTATTGGTATCATCCGCCAAAGGAGTGGTATCATATTGACGAGAATCTCGTGGTGAAGATATTTCCACTATTTTGGGGTATCACTTTGAAAAATACGATGTCTATTGAATAATGACAGCAGAGTTCCGATATTTTTATCAGAAATCTTGTAGGTGTATCATATTCTCGAAATATAATACTCCTGACATTTTTCAGTGAAAATATCACAAAAAATATCGGTGTCTTGTTATTTTCTTAAAAAAAACAATGTTGTGGTTGTGGGGTATCAATACAATGATGTCTATTTATTAAAGCAAAGACAGAGGACTGATATTTTCTTCAAAAATCTTCCATAACGGTATCATATTCGAAATTCTAAAATATCAATTCTTGAGATATGATACTTCTGACACTTTTCCTGTGAAAATATCACAAAAAAATATCGTTTTTCTGATACTTTCTCATAAAAAAAAACAATGTTATGGTTGTGGGGTATATCTGAATCATGATCGAAAATTGAGGCCGAAAAATAAAGCAAATTAATTTGAAATATGATATTTTTCCATAAAACATTATCATGTTGAAAAAATTCTATACAATGATGTCCATTCAATAATGACAGAGGACTGATGTTTTCTTTAGAAATCTTCTAGGGGTATCATATTTGAAGATATCAATTCTTGAAAAATGATACTTCTGACACTTTTCCAGTGAAAATATTACAAAAAATATCGCTTTTTGTGACTTTCTCATAGAAAAAAAAAATTATGCTTGTGGGGTATATCTGAATCATGATCGAAAATTGAGACCAAAAAATAAAGCAAATTAATGTGTAGCATGATATTTTTCCATAGAACATTGTTGGGTATCATGTTAAAAAAATTCTATACAATGATGTCCATTTAATGATGACAGAGGACTGATATTCTCTTGAGAAATCTTCTGGGGTATCATATTTGAAGATATCAATTCTTGAAATATGATACTTCTGATACTTTTCCAGTGAAAATATCACAAAAAATATCGCTTTTTTGTTGTTGAAGTTGTAGAGGGAATCTTATCCGAATCAATATCAAAAATTGAGACAGAAAAAAATACAAATTAATTTGTAAAATGATATTTTCCCATAAAACATTGTTATGTATAAATGATTAAATGATTATTTAATAGTGACAGAGGATTGATGTTTTCTTCAGAAATCTTCTAGGGGTATCATATTTGAAGATATCAATTCTTGAAATATGATACTTCTGACACTTTTCCAGTGACAATATCACAAAAAAATAAAGTTTTTTTGTTATTTTATTGTAGAAAAAGACAATGTTGTTGTTGTGAGGTATCTTATACGAATCATGGACAAAAATTGAGGCAGAAAAAAAAGCAAATCAATGTGTAAAATGATATTTTCCCATAAATCAATGTTGGGTATCATGTTTGAAGAATCGATACAATGATGTCTATTTAATAATGACAGAAATCTTCTAGGGGTATCATATTTGAAGATATCAATTCTTGAAATATGATACTTCTGACACTTTTCCAGTGACAATATCACAAAAAAATAAAGTTTTTTTGTTATTTTATTGTAGAAAAAGACAATGTTGTTGTTGTGAGGTATCTTATACGAATCATGGACAAAAATTGAGGCAGAAAAAAAAGCAAATCAATGTGTAAAATGATATTTTCCCATAAATCAATGTTGGGTATCATGTTTGAAGAATCGATACAATGATGTCTATTTAATAATGACAGAAATCTTCTAGGGGTATCATATTTGAAGATATCAATTCTTGAAATATGATACTTCTGACACTTTTCCAGTGACAATATCACAAAAAAATAAAGTTTTTTTGTTATTTTATTGTAGAAAAAGACAATGTTGTTGTTGTGAGGTATCTTATACGAATCATGGACAAAAATTGAGGCAGAAAAAAAAGCAAATCAATGTGTAAAATGATATTTTCCCATAAATCAATGTTGGGTATCATGTTTGAAGAATCGATACAATGATGTCTATTTAATAATGACAGAAATCTTCTAGGGGTATCATATTTGAAGATATCAATTCTTGAAATATGATACTTCTGACACTTTTCCAGTGAAAATATCACAAAAAATATTGATTTGGGGTATATCTGAATCATGATCAAAAATTGAGACCGAAAAATAAAGCAAATTAATGTGTAGTATGATATTTTTCCATAGAACATTGTTGGGTATCATGTTGAAAAAATTCTATACAATGATGTCCATTTAATAATGACAGAGGACTGATGTTTTCTTCAGAAATCTTCTAGGGGTATCATATTTGAAAATATCAATTCTTGAAATATGATACTACTGACACTTTTCCAGTGAAAATATCACAAAAATATTGATTTTTTGTTATTTTCCTGTGAAAAAAGACATTGTTGTGGATGAGAGGTATCTTATCCGAATCATGGTCAAAAATTGAGGCAGAAAAAAAAGCAAATTAATGTGTAAAATGGTATTTTCCCATCAAACATTGTTGAAAATTATGTTTAAAGAATCGATACAATGATGTCTATTTAATGACAGAAGACTGATGTTTTCTTCAGAAATCTTCTAGGGGTATCATATTTGAAGATATCAATTCTTGAAATATGATACTTCTGACACTTTTCTAGTGAAAATATCACAAAAAATATCGCTTTCAGTGACTTTCTTATTAAAAAAAACAATGTTATGGTTGTGGGGTATATCTGAATCATGATCGAAAATTGAGACCGAAAAACAAATCAGATTATTGTGTAGTATGATATTATTCCATAGAACATTGTTGGGTATCATATTAAAAAATTCTATACAATGATGTCCATTTAATAATGATAGAGGACTGATGTTTTCTTTAGAAATCTTTTAGGGGTATCATATTTGAAGATATCAATTTTTGAAATATGATACTTCTGACACTTTTCTAGTAAACTATCACTATAACATGAATATCAGTTCTCTGTTTCTTTAAATCTAGTGCTTGTAGGGTATCATAATAGTATCATATCCCACTCGTGGAATTTTGAATCATTAGAACATAGACAGAAAAGGAAATCAGTGTAAATAAGTGATATTTTTTTCGTAAAAAAATTTGGGTAATCATTCAGATAATCACAACATCATATCGCGTTTTTTAATCATAATTTTCACTAAAGGTTATCATATTAAAAGAAAATAATAACCTCATAATGACAATATTCTCATAAAAGTATCATTTGTGGAGTATCATATCGAAACAAACAAAATAAACTTGGATAATGCTCTCGTGAAACATGAAGGGGTATCATATTCAGGAAAAAATATACAGTGCGGCTCTAAAAAGTCCCCTCCCCTTTTTTTTTTAATGTGTTCACCAAAAATTTTGAAACTTGGCATACTTTAATTGCTGTCAAAATACTACTTTTTGATGTTACTGACTTACTTTTAGTATTCAAGATGGCGGCTGGGCGCCATTTTGAAACATTTTTTTAAATGGAAAGGGGGGTCGTGTGACACCTCATTTTGAAAATCCTGATGAGTACTTTATAAACCTTGAATATTGAGTCGATATATTTAAGTACTACAAAATGACGGTACATTCAATCACTACAATGATACATACACTTTAAAAAAAAAATCGTCAAATTCAATTCTGAAGATGCTGGAAATATTCTTGACATAAAGTTTGGGTTAGGAATACATGACAAAGATGTCAAAAAAGCATCTTTTGAATTGAACTTGACGAATTTTTTCAAAAAGTGTATATGTCTCAATGTAGTAATTGAATGTACCGCCATTTTGTAGTACTTGAAGATATCGACTCAATATTCAAGGGTTATAAAGTATTCATCAGGATCTTTAAAATGAGGTGTCACACGACCCCCCTTTCCATTTAAAAAAAAAAATCAAAATGGCGCCCAGCCGTCATCTTGAATACTAAAAGTACGTCGTAACATGAAAACGTAGTATTTCGACAGCAATTAAAGTATGCCAAGTTTCAAAATTTTTGGTGCACACATTAAAAAAAAGGGGGGGGGGACGTTTTAGAGCCGCACTGTATAAGAAAACAATGTGGTTTAGAATTGAAAATGAACAAATGCTTGGGAATTGATATCAACTGGATATTTTTAGGGGTATCATGTTAAAATTAATCAAAAGATCATAATTGAAATTGGAATAATCACAATAAACGCGTTTTTTTTGAAAAAGTATCACTTTTTGAGTATGAACGAAGCAACAACAACTCATTTTAAGTTAAAAAAAAATAACTAATTTAGATGAAGAGAGGAAACAAAAAATTTCAATGTAAACCATAAATGAAAACCAAAATTATAAAAATATTGGAAAAAGGGATTATGGAGAAAAATATCTTATGAACAATTTCACAGCTAAACAAAAAGTCTCACATTATACATGATTAATTGCAATAATATAATAATAATTAAATAGGTAACTAAAATTAAAATATGTTCACCTTCATGTTAAACCAATACCAAATTACAAATTGATAACCCGAGCGAGCGACAATTTTGATAAAAGGCAACATTCATCATACCTCAATCCAAGCAGGAAGACCCAATTCGTTTGTTTATGTTGGTCTCACTGGCAACGGTGTCTGAGACGGCAGGGCCAAACAACCTGCAAATGTTGTTCACCCTCCGCTCACAAAACTTTGACTGACTCAAAACCTCAAACCGGCAACGAATAACACATGTTTTGTATCGATTTAGAGTCATTTTTCCGTTTTATAGATAATTTCAAATAGTTTTTTGCATGCGTCTCGTTTGGCGTGACCTAGATCACAGAAAAATGTTGCGTGTGAACAATCGAGTCGTTTTGGCAATCGCTTTTAATTATACTGCTTGATGTACGAGATTAGTTTATTTGTTTTGTACTCGTTTTGGTACTTATTTGAATTTGCCGCCATAACAGCGCACTCGCAGATGACACTTTTGTTCTTGTCAAATTTGACATCTGGAAATTGTGCCTCATTTAAACAAGGGTATGTTACTGAAATTTAATAATTTTTCTGTTTTTTTTAATAATAATTAATTATTGTTGTGTTTATGTAATTTTTAATCTCTTTCCTCTTTCCTTTTATCAGATGTGAAATAAGACGTAACTTACTATATGATCGTTTATAGGACGCGTTTTCGTTCACTTTGCGCATGAGCCAGTGAAATTATTCAATATACAGGGTTGATCAAAACGACGTAGCACATCAAAGTTCTTATAAGTCCCATGTTCCTATACCTATACCTATAACCCTATAAGTATAAGTGTTTCTAAAATATTTAAGTTCTTATTTTATCATTATATGACGTTTTCCAGATACCTACAGAGTGTTAAATGTTTTATACTAATGATGGTTTTTTAAAGAATTATCAGGAACGGTGAAAGATAAAACAATTAAATTTTGCACTCATAACAAACATTTTATACCTTGTGCTGCTATTATTTTCATTTTTTGTCCTACTACTCTATTTTGTTTTTAGGTTTTTTAGTCCTTCATTATTTATTTTTAGTTTTAGTGATATTGTATTATTCAGGCTTTCTTGATGTGTTTTTTACAAATACATACTCGTTTTTTCCTTCTGCTTATTTTTGATTTTGTGTTTTTTTTTAATTTATTGATCTGTTGATGTTTTTTTTTGTTTTTTACTATGGTTGTGTAATTTGTTTATTTGTCTGTTCATCTATATTTTGTTTATGTTTTTTTTATTATGCTTTGTGATGCTCTTGTAAGATTTGATCGCTTTTTGTTGTTGTTTTTTCCTTTTTTTTGTTTTTCATATTTTTTGAGCTTTTATTTTATTGAATTTGTTCCTTTGATTGTTTTTTTATATTATAATTTGTGATAATATCTATCTAGTTCAGTTGTGCTAGTCTATTTCCTAAATTCTTTAACATTGATTCTTATTTTTTTACATTAATTTATAAATTTTATTGTTTCTGTTTTATTGATTGTTTTTTTCTCTATATTTTCGTATCGTTGGTTTGCTGATGATTTCTTTATTTTTATTATTTCCGGTTTTTACTTTTTCGTGAATCTGATCTTATTTTCATTTTAATTTTGTTCTTTAATTTTTTGTTCTCATTTATCATTTTCTATCGACTTTATTGATCTTTTCACCTCTTCCGTATACACTATTGTTCATCTTTTTTGATTTTATTCTTTTTTTTATTTAATTCTGTCTTTATTGCTCACCAATGCTGTGTTTTTTGTTCATTTGTGTGCTCTTCTGCACATTTTTTTTTGATGTTTTGTTTTTTCTATCAAACTTTTTGGTATTGTAGTGGCTTGTTTTAAACGCTTTTTGTCTCTTTTTTCCTTTTTTTTGCGTTTATTTTATTATTTTTTCTAGGTCTAGTATTAACAGAACGAACAACTAAAAAGTGAATCAAAACAGACAATAAAAAGACTGAACGACAAAAGAAAAAATATCGAAAAAAAGGATAACAGCTAAAAAAACATAATATCGGTTAAACTTCACTAAAAAGTGAAATAAAATGCGAAAAAAACAGACAATAAAAGAAGATAAAGAGCAATAATCATATGAACATGAGAAATACATACACAAGCAAACAAAAAATGTTGAGTAAAAATAATAACTGTTATTGAAAGTAGAATAAAAACAAAATACAAATACGAGACATTCATACATAGTGTTGAAAAAAACTGTTAAACAAAAAAAAAGTAAAAGAAAATTGACTAAAAAATGGTCATCTAAATATTATAAAATTAAAACAAGTCCCTAGAAAGTAAAATAAAAACGACTCAAGGATAAAAAGAATGAAATCCAAAGATAAAGACCAAAAAAAAACTATAAAACTAGAAAGCAAAAATATCACGTCGTTGTAAAAAACATTTTAAACACCAAAAAAAAAATCAAATAAAAAAATTATCATTAGCAAAAATGGAAACCGTGACAAAAAAGCAATTTCCTTGTTTAAAATTAAATGCCAAGTGAAAATCGCGTTGAAAAAAAATGAAATTAAAACAATCTAAAAAAGGTAGAATATATATCTCCGATAAAATGATGCAAGCTTTCGAATAAAATCATCAATGGAATGAATACCTACAAAAAATTCAAAATAGAAAGAGACAGAGTAAAAAAATCTCAAACAGTAAAATAAAAATGTATAAACCTAAAAAGACTACCCTAAAAAAAATCAAAAGAGCAGATAAATGTAGATCAGGAGTCCATATAAGAAGTAAAATGAAATGCTAAATAAAAAGTCCGAAGACTAGTCACTAAGAAGTAAAATAAATTGTCTATGGTAAAAAAAACTGACTCACCATACAATATTAAATGAAAACAAAATAAAAAAAGAGACAAATATAATAGTTAAAAATACTTAAAAAATAAAATGAAATGCCAATTAACAAACTATTTATGAAGTAGAACAGAAAAAAATGAAATTAAAAAAAAAAGGAAAACAAAATATTGCAAAAAATCGTAAATGATTTGAAAAATGAGAATGTAAAGAAAGTAAAATCTGTCAAATGAAAAATAGCCTAGAAAATAGAAAAAATCACAACTAAAAGGAAAATGAAATATAACAGACAAGTTAGGAGATGAGCAGATCATATTTATTTTCAAAATACAAAAAAGCAATGATTATTCATGGGAGGAATCGAAAAATTTGTAATTATTATTTTGTAAATTATGGAGGAAATAAATTCACTGAGCAGATGTACTGAATTAGGTACACTTGATGAATTTGAACCAGTTCCAAAGGCCTTTTTACCTCGGCACCATAAAAATAAGAAAACACTCGTATAAAGTGACATATTTAAAGAGTGGACGCAAAAGTCGTTAAGAGCCAAGAAGTAAAACGGAAATAAAGCATCGGTCTTTCGGCACCAGACCACCCTTGAGATTAATAGAATGGAATGAGAATGCTCTTGAATTAAGTTTCTTTTTTCCTTCGGGTGATTTACCGGCCATAGATATGCTGGAAGCACATTTTTCGAAAAGAAACGATTAAAAATTGCCCGAGGATTTGTTTTTGAAAGGAATGGTAGATATTCGGAGTTTCGACACGCAGAATACACAAGTAGGGTGCACGCAAATTAAGGGTGACACATTCCTGGGCCTGGGGGATGCTTTATGAAGGCCTTGTTAATTGCATTTCCATAATCTGATTAACTATTTCTTTGAATCTTGATGAAATTGGCTTTGGTGGGATTGTTAATTATAAAAATGTTTGAGTTCATTGAATGTGAACTGATGTTGTTTGACAGGTAATTCTGGATTCTGGATCCCAACTCCAACCACCAATCAACAGTCCAACAATAAATAATAAAAATCTGATGGTCACGTCGTTTCAAAACGCACCAATATTGTTGGACAGAAATAGTCTTAAAATTCCACTTTTTGGTAACTGGGTCTGGAAAACCACTCCTAGCTATCGAAACGCTTTTCTTGAGACATCCACTAAAAAAAATAAAAAAATAAACTTTCAATGCATGACATTTTTAACTATCCAGACTTTCCCTGTTCTGTGTCCCTTTTTTATTTTTGTATAATTTTTAGTTGATTTTTATTCTTTTTAAATGATTAATTCGCTTGTCTGTGTTCATTTTATCTGTGTCTTTTAACTTTTTATTTTTTAAATTAGTTCCATTTTTTTTTATACATTCTTGAGGATTTTGTGCGTAGCTTGAATTCAACTTCTCAGGATTTTATTTTGCTTTTCAGAATGTTTTCTTCTGGGTCTTCCCGATTTCAGTGCCCTTTAATTTTTATTCTTTTTATATGATTTTTATATCGGCTTGTTTGGTTTCCCTCTTATTTCGTCAATTTTTTAAATCTAATTTGCCTAATATTTTTTTATTTTTATGTTAAGCTTGTTTTATAAGTTTATTATTTTTCACTTTCCTTTCAGATTATATTTATTTATATCTGTTTGGTTAGTATTTTCCGTTTATTTTGTTATTTTTATGCATTGTGTGTCTGGATTTGTTATTTTATTTCTCTGGATGCTTTGTCTACTTTGACGAACCTCTTATATTCTGTGCACTTTTTATTTTTATTTATTTATTTTCATTCCTTCAATAGATATTATTATGTCTTAGTTTTTTTTTATTTTTCTGATCGTGGTTCTATAGTTTATTCTCTTTTTTTTTACTTTACTTTCCGTTCTGTTTATAGTTTACATTAATTTATTCTTTTTAGATTTTTGGGTTGATGTTCATTTCTTATTTTTCCCGTTTTTTGTTTGTTTTTGATGATTTTTTTCAAATTGTTTTCATTTTATTGAGGATTTTTGTTCACTAGGACTATATTTTACGTCTTTTTAGAATGTTTTCTCTACCGTGGAATTTTATTTTAAATTGTTCTCAGTCGATTCAGCATCATTTTTTTTTCCTGAGTCATCAAATAAAAAAACAAGAAAGATTTCGAGAAAAAGCATGGCAAAGTTTTAAATGTCAAAAATTTTATGAAAAATAACTCCTAAACCAGGTGAAATATCCATCCGTGTTTTTTACCAGTCGATCAAGAATCAAGTTTTCTTCCAAAATCATCAAAAAATGTACAGGGTGTAACGGAAAAATTTGAAAAGAAAAAGCAAGGCAAAGTTTGGAAATGTCAAAAAATTCTATACTTTTATGATAAATATTTATAACTCAAAATCCAAAAGAGATATCCGTCCGTGCTTTTCATCATTTGATTCAGCATCAAATCCTTCCAAAACCATCAAAAATATGTTCAGGGTGTCTTGAAAAGATTTGTAAAAAAATCAAGGCAAGGCTTGAAACTGCCCATAAATGACACTTTTATGAAATAAAAAAAAAAATCAAAGACCAAAAGAGATATCCATCCGTGCATTTCACCAGATGATTTAGCATCAAATTTTCTGCCAAAATCATCAATATAATTTGATTTGAAAAATCAAGGCAAAGTTTGAAAATGTAAAAAAATTACACTTCTAAGAAAAATATTTTATAGGCAACCAAAAGTGTCTTGAATAGATTTGGAAAAAAATCAAGGCAAGGCTTGAAATTGTCCATAAATGACACTTTTATGAAAAAAAAAAAAAAAATTATCAAAGACCAAAAGAGATATCCATCCGTGCATTTCACCAGATGATTTGGCATCAAATATTCTGCCAAAATCATCAATTTGATTTGATTTGAAAAATCAAGGCAAAGTTTGAAAATGTAAAAAAATTACACTTCTAAGAAAAATGTTTTATAGGCAACCAAAAGAGATATCCGTCCGTGCTTTTCATCATTTGATTCAGCATCAAATTTCCTTCCAAAATCATCAAAAATATGTACAGGGTGTCTTGAAAAGATTTGGAAAAAAATCAAGGCAAGGCTTGAAATTGTCCATAAATGACACTTTTATGAAAAAAAAAAATTAATCAAAGACCAAAAGAGATATCCATCCGTGCATTTCACCAGGTGATTTGGCATCAAATATTTTGCCAAAATCATCAATTTGATTTGATTTGAAAAATCAAGGCAAAGTTTGAAAATGTAAAAAAAATACACTTCTAAGAAAAATATTGTATAACTCGAGAACCAAAAGAGGTATCCGTCCGTGCTTTCCATCATTTCATTCAGCATTAAATTTCCCTCCAAAATCATCAAAAATATGAACAGGGTGTCTTGAAAAGATTTGTAAAAAAATCAAGGCAAGGCTTGAAACTGTCCATAAATGACACTTTTATGAAATAAAAAAAAAAATCAAAGACCAAAAGAGATATCCATCCGTGCATTTCACCAGATGATTTAGCATCAAATTTTCTGCCAAAATCATCAATATAATTTGATTTGAAAAATCATGGCAAAGTTTGAAAATGTAAAAAAATTACACTTCTAAGAAAAATGTTTTATAGGCAACCAAAAGAGATATCCGTCCGTGCTTTTCATCATTTGATTCAGCATCATCAAAAATGTGTACAGGGTGTCTTGAATAGATTTGGAAAAAAATCAAGGCAAGGCTTGAAATTGTCCATAAATGACACTTTTATGAAAAAAAAAATTAATCAAAGACCAAAAGAGATATCCATCCGTGCATTTCACCAGATGATTTGGCATCAAATATTTTGCCAAAATCATCAATTTGATTTGATTTGAAAAATCAAGGCAAAGTTTGAAAATGTAAAAAAATTACACTTCTAGGAAAAATATTTTATAACTCGAGAACCAAAAGAGATATCCGTCCGTGCTTTCCATCATTTGATTCAGCATCAAATTTCCTTCCAAAATCATCAAAAATATGTACAGGGTGTCTTGAAAAGATTTGGAAAAAAATCCAGGCAAGGCTTGATATTGTCCATAAATGACACTTTTATGAAAAAAAAAAAAAAAAAATTAATCAAAGACCAAAAGAGATATCCATCCGTGCATTTCACCAGATGATTTGGCATCAAATATTGTGCCAAAATCATCAATTTCATTTGATTTGAAAAATCAAGGCAAAATTTGAAAATGTAAAAAAATTACACTTCTAGGAAAAATATTTTATAACTCGAGAACCAAAAGAGATATCCGTCCGTGCTTCCATCATTTGATTCAGCATCAAATTTCCTTTCAAAATCATAAAAAAATATACAGGGTGTCTTAGAAAGACTTGGAGGCAGAATTTTAAAATGTAAAAAACTTACACTTTAATGAAAAATATTTATAACTCGAAAAGCAAAAGAGATATTCGTTCGGGCTTTTCACTAGTCAATCCGGCATCAAATTTTCTTCCGAAATCATACGAAAATGTATAGGGTGTCTCAGTGAGATTAGGAGAAAAATCAAGGCAAAATTTGAAAATATCGAAAAATTACACTTTTATGAAAAATATTCATATTTCGAAAAGAAAATGATATATCTGTCCGTGCTTTTCACCAGTCGATTCAGCATCAAATTTTTCACCAAAGCTATGTATAGGGTGCCTCGGATAAATTTAGAGAAAAATCAAGGCAAATTTTGATAATGACAAAAAATCACACTTTTATGAAAAATATGTATGAATCGAAAACCAATAGAGATATACGTCTGTACTTTTTACCATCAAATTGTCCACCAAAATAATCTTAAAAATATACAGGGTGTATTGAAAACATTTGGAGTACAATCAAGACAAAGTTTGAAAATGTTATGGACGTTCTTATGAAAAATATTTGTAACTCGAAAACCAAAAGAGTTATCCGTTCGTGCTTTCCACCAGTCGATTCAGCATCAAATTTTCTTCCAAAATCATCAAAAAAATATACAGGATGTCTCAAAAGGATTTGGACAAAATATTTGAAAATGTCCAAAATTTACACTTTAATGAAAAATATTTTATGAATCGAAAACCAAAAGAAATAATCGTCCGTGCTTTTTACCAGTAGATTCTGCATCAAATTAAAAAAAAAAAAGATTTTTCCAAATATATACAGGACCAATTTGAAGTTCATAACTGGGTAAACAAGGGGCCCAACAAAATAAACGAAACATATCTGTCGAATCCATCAAATCATATTTTCCAGTCAAATAAAAATCCAACTGGTACTCGAATACACGACAAACTCCGGAAACCTGCCACTTTAAAGGTCAGAGACCCTCAATAGAAAAAAAATCTCATCAATATTATTAGATCGATATTGCGTTTTATGGATAACAAAATGTTTCAGATTGAGGCGATATGGACAACAACAAAAAGTACATAGTTCTGGAGAACGTGCTCAACTACATCAACTCCAAGGTCATCGCCTTGCAGGATGGAGAGATCAAGACTAATAACATCATACTGACCAGTGTAAGTGAACTGTTTTAATTATATGCACAAAAATTTCAACTGACAATCATGTTACGCCCTTCTTTTGCTAATTGATTTGGGCACCTGCCGCTCCGCCAACATCTGATCCGCCTTCTCCTGATCAGAAACAGTGTGCGACGGCATCGCCTTGACCGGCGATGGAAACGGACTGGCCAACTTGGAAGCTTTCAGCGGCAATGTCAAGTTTTTGTAAGTCGAAGAAGCCTCGAACTTTCTATACTCGGATACACACGGTCCTGCCACAACCATTTGATTGGTTTCGGGTTCCACCTCCACTTGTTCGTGGTGATCTACAACTGGAGGTGGCGGACCTGTTCTGGGAAACTGGTACTTTCCTGTTGCTCCTGTGGTGCGATCTCGACACACGTTGTATCTCAGCTTGGGCAGGGTTTTGGCACTGTCCTCATCTTCTTCGATGACGAGATTGAATTGGTTCAGTTTGGTGCTCAATAGACGGATGCTGGGCCGAAAGGGACTGGGTGGTAGGAAGGGTAGCCTAAGCATTTTTTTGGGATTTAAGCTTGTCGTGTTTTTGACATTTGGCCTCGAGGTAGATTTGGCACCTTTGTGTCAGATGCTGGTGTGTTCGATTGTTGGTTTGTTTCCGTCATGCAACAGAATCTTTTTTTTGGTTCCTTGGATTTTGGCTGTTTCTGTTTGAATAACCCTTCCTATATTCTCCGAATTTTATTTTAGCTATTTCACGTCAAAAAGTGTTTTTCTTTTCTAGGGAACCTTTTTTAAATACCAGGGATTTTTATATTTTTGGGAAACCCTTCAAAAATCTTAGATTCTAGGGGTTTCTTAAAATTGTATTTTACATCTAAATGTGTTTAACTTTTTTCTATTACATGTAGTTTTATTTTGAGAGAACCTTTCCTATATTCTAGGGTTTTCTTCAAGTTTTATTTTTGCTTTCTCACATTCAAAAGCTTTTTCCTTTTCCTTTTCTAGGGGACCCTTTATACATCCGGGGGGGGGGGGTCTTATTTTTTTGAGGAACCCTTCACATATTTTGGATTCTACTATTCTAGGGTTTTTCCAAATTGTGTTTTAGCTTTTTTTAATTCCATGGATTTGGCTCTTTTTGGGAAACCTTTACATTCAAATGTTTTTTCTTTTTCTAGGGGACCTTTTCTACATTCCAGGGTTTTTGCTCTTTTCGAGAAACCTTCTTTGAATTTTCAAATTAAAATAAATAGTGCATTTTGTATCAAGGGCGGAAAGTAGATGATTTTGACGAGGGTATAAGTAGCAGCACGAGCGAAGCGAGGGCAGATATTAGCCGAGTCAAAATCATCTTTTGTCCGTGGTGCAAACAATGCTTTTTGTACAACCAGTTTGTAATCATTTGAAAAAGAATAATTATGAAAATCAAAAATAAATAATCGATACACTGCACTACACTGCAGACAAGTCAGACAACCGACAAGTGACAAGTTTAGTGAGAACTGTCAATGTAAATCATGGTTACAATAGGTGTGTTCTCGTATTCTTTTGTGGTGCGGATTCATTGTCACGTGATTAGTTCCTTTTAGTATGCTAGACTGTCACGTGGTTATTAGATTCAGAGGCGTTGGGATCCAAGGAACCGTTGCTAAGCGACCTACTTTTGCGCCTGCGGGCGCGAAAATACTTTTAGGCCCGGCTGCCAAAATTAGCGACTTTCCGCCTGCTTTGCATGCATTGAAAAGTGGACTTTACGTGTAGGTTGTACAAAAAAGATTTTTTACGTTCAAAAGTTGTTCCTTTTCTCGAGAACCCTTTCTACATTTCATTGGAGCTCATTCTGATCTGGAGAACCTTTTCTACATTTCAGGAATTTTCCTACATTCGTGGATTTTTCCGATTCCGTTTATATTGAAAGTTTCTACTTTCCCAGGAAACCATTTCCACAAACCAGGGCTGTTCCTTTTTCTGAAGTTTTTTTTTTTTTATTTTAATCATTTTTCTACACTCTCTCCAAATTCTATTCCAACTTCTTCCATTTACATTTGAAAGTTTTTCCTTTTCTAGGGAACTTTTTTTCCCTACTTTTTACAATCCCGAAATTTTTAATGTTTCAAGGGCACTATTTTCACATTCTTTTCAAATTGTATTTCAACTTCTATCATTTACATTCAATTTTGTATTTCTTGAAAACAATTCTAGGGTTTTTCTCAAATTCTGTTTTACCTTTTTACATTCAAGTCATCTCTTTTTCTAGGAACCCTTTTTTACATTTCAGGGATTTTCCTCTTTTTGAGGAACCTTTTTGCATTCCAGTGGTTTTTCAAATTCTGTTAGAGATTTTTTAACGTTCAAAAGTTTCTCCTTTTCTGGGGAACCCCTTTTTACATTCTATCGAGCTCATTCTGGGGAACCGTTTCAACCTTTCAAGAAAACCTTTTTTACAAACTAGGGCTTCTCTTTAATCTGAGGAATCTTGTTTTGATTTTAATCATTTTAGGGAGCTTTGTCTACATTCTCTAAAAATTCTGTTCCTCTTCCTTCATTACCATTTGAATGTTTTTCCTTTTTTAAGAAACCTGTCTCACCTGCTTTTAACATTCCAGAAATTTTTGATCTTTCAAGGGAACCATTTCTACATTCTTTCTTAATTGTGTTCAAACTTCGATCATTTACATTCAAAAGTTTTTCTTTTTCTTGGGAACCTTTTTGACAAAGCAGGATCTTTTTTTCTTTTTCCAGTAATTTCAGTATTTTTAGGGAAGAGATTCCTTTTTTCTAATCGAAATATAACCAAAACTAACCCATACTAATCAAATATAACAAAAACTGACCAGAACTAATTAGAATCAACTTGAACTGACCAAAAAAACCAACCAAAACTGACGAAAACCAGCACAAACTAACCTAAACTGATGAAAACTAACCTAAACTTATCCAACCTGACCAAAATTAACCTAAACATACCAAACCTAACTAAACTGAATTCGAGGGAACTTAAAAAAAAAAATGTAGTTTGAAACACATGCATTTTCCGCAAATTTTAAGTTTGCCAAAACTAACCGAACTGACCAAACGTAACGAAAACTGACCAGAACTAATGAGAACCAACTTGATCTAACCAAGACTAACCCAAACCAACCAAAACTGACGAAAACCAGCACAAACTAACCTAAACTGATGAAAACTAACCTAAACTTATCCAACCTGACCAAAATTAACCTAAACTTACCAAAACTAACTAAACTGAATTCGAGAGAACATTGAAAAAAAAATTTAGTTTAAAACACATGCATTTTCCGCAAATTTTATGCTTGCCAAAACTTACCGAACTGACCAAACGTAATGAAAACTGACCAGAACTAATGAGAACCAACATGATCTAACCAAGACTAACCCAAACCAACCAAAACTGACGAAAACCAGCACATTTATGCTTGCCAAAACTAACTCAAACTGACCAAACGTAACGAAAACTGACCAGAACTAACCTTAACTAGCCAAGACCAACACAAACTGACCAAAACTAACCAAACCGAAGTCGTGAGAACACTTTCAAAAGAAAAGTTGGACTGAAAAACATCTTCCGCAGACTTAATGATTGATAGAAAAAAATTATCATATCAATCATTCTTGTGCCGGCCAAAAGTAAGCAGAACCTAAAATCTCACCAATCGTAGGTCACAGAGTTGCTCATCCTAAAAATGAAGCAAAAAGACCCCCTCTTTAACGCCTTATTCCAAGAAAAGTTCTACGGCGGCAGCTACTACGACCAGCTAAAGGTGGGCAACCCCAATGAGTTCGACCTGGACCTCATATTAACCTTACCTGTAAGTACCCAAAACCCACAATATTCACCTACATCATTGATCAGGGAATTGTAAAACCCTCCGTCAACATCAGCGATGCCCCTGGCTTCGTCCAAGTAGAGGTAAAAGAGTGTCAGAAAATCCAAACCAGGCCACAAGAAGAGAAAACTAGGTTTGAAAAACTAGAAACTCTCTTGGATGGTGAGCATTTATCCACCCACAAGGTGTTGAAGTGGATGGAAAGTGTGATCAGCAAAAGCTTGAAAGACATGGATCAGGTTAAACTAGCCCTGGACCGGACCAAGCCTGATGAAGTTACTGAGCTTTGCGTAAGTGTACTTGTGTCACAGGCTTGTAATGTTGATTGCAGCTGCGCATGACCAAGGAGTTCCCGGCATTTACGCTGCGCATATCTGGAAAAAATGCCATCCAGCTGGACATTGACTTGGTGCCGTGTTTTTCCTTTAGCAATAATAATTGGCCAGAGGAGTCGGGGGGCTACCGCCAGAACCCCAGTGCTGATAAGGTTTTATCTTTGCATTACCAGCAAGGGGTTACAAGTTTAATTACAGAATCGGTTTCTGGTGGTGCCCAAGCAACCCAAAGAGGAGACTCTGTCCAAAGTTGGCAACATTGAACGCTACTGGAGGTTGTCATTTCAAGAGCAAGAGCGGCAGCTCATCACCGGCAAAGAGCTGAGAGGATTGAAGCCTTCTTTGAAGCTCATTAAGGTACTTTTTGGTGCAAATGTGCTTTTTATAATAATTTGTAGAAACTGAGGGACAAGAATAATCACCACAAAATCGCCAGCTATTTTATCAAGACGGTGTACTTGTGGGCGGTGGAACAGGAGCCGGTGGAGTTCTGGTCGCTACCACTTAGCGTGGTTTTTATGACCGTAAGTCCGTCAACCATAAATGGGTTTTATTAAAAATATGTTGCAGATGCTGAAAAAGTACGAGGAACTGTTGAGGAACCAGTGCATTCCGTACTATTGGAATGAAAAGTACAATCTAATTGGTTACTTGAAAGATAGCAGCAAGACGGATATAGCCAATGGTGTTTCCAGAATTGTAGCTGCTGTAGAAAGGAGTGTTGTGTCGATTGATCCCTTTGTTATTGGGAGGTTTCTGCGTAAGTGTATAACCCTCCTAATCCTCTTTTGCAAAATCTTGTTCTAGTCACAGAAGATCAACAACAAACCCTCAAATCTGAAGTAATTGTAGGAAAAAAGCACCTCAAAGCCCAACAATCAATTTGCGAGCCTGAATGCAACTTGGACCCAAAGCAGCGGAAATATTTCGACAATATTCTGTCGCAGGTCAGACAGCAGAATGAATCGCAGCAGGAGGTGATGAATTATCTGAAGCAAATTGACGGGAAGCTCGACAATCTGACGGAGATTTATACGGATGTGAACTATAAAGTGAGGTTTTTGCAAGAGAGGATTGACAAAATCGAAGTGGATACTAGAGAGTTGCAGAGGCGTAGAGGCATCTTTTTTTGAATGTTTATTAAATAAAAACACACATTGTATTATTAATTATATTACAAATGGAAGGACAGTTTTAGCATCTAATTATCAACAAGAATATCACTAGAAGGTGCCAAGAAGATAAGTGATTGTGGGTACCATTATGCAGAACTTCAGTCTGATTTTGTGCAGCACCTGCAACCAATCACTTAGCACATTAAACTCCTTTTCAGTACTCACTTTGTATTTGTTCGGCATTGATTTCATCCAACTCCTGCGTCCTGGGTGACGACTGAACAAATCTGAAAATCCTATTATCCGACACTGTCCGGAACGTGGGGGCGTCCAAGCTTACTTCGCACGTGTACTTGCCAGTACTGCTGCTGGACAGTTTGGTTAATGTCAACGGACATGACCCCACTGCAGCGTACTGAGAGTAGTATATTGATACCTGGAACAAGTTTATAGTACTATTTTAGTTGTAAGGATGATTCTTACGCCATCTACGGGAAATTCCTGCACAGTACCATCAGCAAGGCAGCGGAAGAATTGCTTGTCGTCTTTGTACCATTTGACGTCGTACAGGGTTTCGCCTTCAACGTCGTATCTGCAGTCTATGGGGGCTTCATGGGATGCACCGCGGGGCATGTAGAAGCTGATTATTTTTAAGGAGTTGGCAACGTTTGCTGCAATAAATAAAAAATGATAATTTACAATAACAGAGAACAAATAAAATGAAAAGAAGAGACGTTGAGTTTAATTATCATAGAAAATACTCCACAGTTTCCTTTCCATCTTCACTGGTCAATAACGAGAATTTCTTTTGCGCCCGAAAAACTGAAGTCATCACCTTTCCAGCAGATTGAACCCATTTCCCATGTCCGATCCATTATCTGGACCGCTATTTCGTTTCCGGGATATAGTATACAACTTTCGTCTATTGTTACAACTGCTTATTGGGCAGGAAATCAGTTTGGCTCATTTTTTCTTCTTCGGTCTTTTATTTGAAAGCAAAAAATGTTCGAAATACCCAAAAACTGGTCATAAGGTGTTACTTCAGTCCACATACTATTCTTTTTCAAATTCAGTCGATTGATCTGGATTGACAGTGACGGTGCGTTTTTTGAACGTTTGGCCTCAAGGTTAATTGATTATTATCAATTAACCTTGGTGAGCGCTTACGTATTGGACAATGTTGACAGGGACAGAGTGACAGTTAGCCAAAAATTGATAGTTTGTGCGATTTGTAATTTTCAATAATTAATTAATTTCAATTATTGAACCTAATATTTTTCTCATTTCAAAAAATTGTGCTTCCGTAATGATGTTAAACATGCTGAATCATTCCAATACAATCTGAAACGTGCAAAAACCAGATTTTAAAGAAGAAAATTATTCCGGTATGTTTGTCTTGGGAGTAGGGTGTGTTAAATGGGAAAGAATCCGTGAAAATATGCCGAGTCAGCAGACGTGAAGCGATTTATTAAAAACCAATGAAAACTAAAATTGAAAATCAACACTTGCTTGAAACTAGATTGAAGTTTCTTATTCCGATCACATACTGTCGGTTCGGGGAACCTCATCGGTAATTGTTCATTAAAAAACCCATTTCCGGAAAAATCACTTTGCTTGGAGCTAAGTATACGGAAAAGGCTAAACAGCCAATATAGAAATCTATCTCGGCGATCAGCAAAAAGCGGCAAATTTGTAATCGCACCTGAAATGTGATAAATTTTCTAATTTTCCAATCTCACGTTTCTCATTTCGAAATCGAATTTCGATCGGTTGGAACCTCTTTGAACGCGGTTTTCGCTTATCGCTTTTTGTCGGCGGAAAAGTTTCGAATAAGATTTTCGTCATTATTTATCCAGTTGTTTCAATTATTTCATGATTTTCGTACCGTCAAAGTCAATCCAAGTTTACCCCTTACAACCCTTAGTAAAAAAATTGATAATAAAGTAAACTGACAGAAACTAACCCAAATTAACCCAAACTGATAGCAACTAACCCCAAACTAACCAAAATTGACCCAAACGAATCACAACAGAGCCGAACTATGCCAGACGAGCCGAAGACAACACTTAACAAACCTAAAATCAACCATAACTAACCCCAAACTAACCAGATCCATCTCAAACAATCCAAAGAAACCAGAATCAACCCAGACAGACTAACCGAAACATATGGAAATCAACCCCAAACTAACTAACAATAACACAAATCAACCAATCCAACCCAAACTGACCGAAACCAACCCCAAACCAATTTCAAACTAATCAAAACTAACCCTAAACTAACCAGAACTATCTCAAGCAATCCAAAATAACCAGAACTAACTGATTCCAACCTCAAACTAACCAAAATTGACTCAAACGTATCATAACTAACCCAAACCAAACCTAAACCAACCTTGAATCAACCAAAATCGACTCCAAACTGACCAAAATGAGCCCAAACCAACCCAAATTAACCAATCTAACCCAAAGTGACAGCAACTAACCTCAAAGTAACCTCACACTAATCAAAATTAACCCCAAACTAACCGATACTATTCGAAATCAGCTTCAAACAAACCAAAATTGACCCGAACGAACCAAAACAGAGCCGAACTATCCCAAACAAGCCGAAGACATCACTAACCTCAAATCAACCAGAACCAACTCCAAATTAACCCAGTTACCAACTCTAAACTAACCAAAATGAACCCAAACCAACCAAAATTAACCAATCTAACCAAAACTCGCAGCAATTAACCCCAAAGTGACCTCAAACTAATCAAAACTGACCACAAACTAACCGATACTATTCGAATTCAACTTCAAACTAACCAAAATGAGCCCAAACCAACCCAAATTAACCAATCTAACCCACAGTTACAGCAACTAACCTCAAAGTAACCTCACACTAATCAAAATTAACCCCAAACTAACCGATACTATTCGAAATCAGCTTCAAACAAACCAAAATTGACCCGAACGAACCAAAACAGAGCCGAACTATCCCAAACAAGCCGAAGACATCACTAACCTCAAATCAACCAGAACCAACTCCAAATTAACCCAGTTACCAACTCTAAACTAACCAAAATGAACCCAAACCAACCAAAATTAACCAATCTAACCAAAACTCGCAGCAATTAACCCCAAAGTGACCTCAAACTAATCAAAACTGACCACAAACTAACCGATACTATTCGAATTCAACTTCAAACTAACCAAAATGAGCCCAAACCAACCCAAATTAACCAATCTAACCCAAAGTGACAGCAACTAACCTCAAAGTAACCTCACACTAATCAAAATTAACCCCAAACTAACCGATACTATTCGAAATCAGCTTCAAACAAACCAAAATTGACCCGAACGAACCAAAACAGAGCCGAACTATCCCAAACAAGCCGAAGACATCACTAACCTCAAATCAACCAGAACCAACTCCAAATTAACCCAGTTACCAACTCTAAACTAACCAAAATGAACCCAAACCAACCAAAATTAACCAATCTAACCAAAACTCGCAGCAACTAACCCCAAAGTAACCTCACACTAATCAAAATTAACCCCAAACTAACCGATACTATTCGAAATCAGCTTCAAACAAACCAAAATTGACCCGAACGAACCAAAACAGAGCCGAACTATCCCAAACAAGCCGAAGACATCACTAACCTCAAATCAACCAGAACCAACTCCAAATTAACCCAGTTACCAACTCTAAACTAACCAAAATGAACCCAAACCAACCAAAATTAACCAATCTAACCAAAACTCGCAGCAATTAACCCCAAAGTGACCTCAAACTAATCAAAACTGACCACAAACTAACCGATACTATTCGAATTCAACTTCAAACTAACCAAAATGAGCCCAAACCAACCCAAATTAACCAATCTAACCCAAAGTGACAGCAACTAACCTCAAAGTAACCTCACACTAATCAAAATTAACCCCAAACTAACCGATACTATTCGAAATCAGCTTCAAACAAACCAAAATTGACCCGAACGAACCAGAACAGAGCCGAACTATCCCAAACAAGCCGAAGACATCACTAACCTCAAATCAACCAGAACCAACTCCAAATTAACCCAGTTACCAACTCTAAACTAACCAAAATGAACCCAAACCAACCAAAATTAACCAATCTAACCAAAACTCGCAGCAACTAACCCCAAAGTAACCTCACACTAATCAAAATTAACCCCAAACTAACCGATACTATTCGAAATCAGCTTCAAACAAACCAAAATTGACCCGAACGAACCAAAACAGAGCCGAACTATCCCAAACAAGCCGAAGACATCACTAACCTCAAATCAACCAGAACCAACTCCAAATTAACCCAGTTACCAACTCTAAACTAACCAAAATGAACCCAAACCAACCAAAATTAACCAATCTAACCAAAACTCGCAGCAACTAACCCCAAAGTAACCTCAAACTAATCAAAACTGACCCCAAACCAACCGATACTATTCGAATTCAACTTCAAACTTACCAAAATTCACCCGAACGAATCAAAACAGAGCCGAACTATCCCAAACGAGCCGAAGACAACACTAAACCACCCTCAAATCAATCATAACTAACTCCAAGCTAACCAGAACTATCTCAAACAATCGAAAGTAACCAGAATCAACCCTAACTAACCAAAACTTCCATAAATCAACTCCAAACTAACTAAAACTAACCCAAATTAACCAATCCAACTCAAACTGACCAAAACTAACCTCAAATTAACTTCAAACTAACCCTAAACTAACCAGAACTATCTCAAAAAATCTAAAATAACAAGAACCAACACAAACTAACCGATACTAACCTCGAACTAACCGTAATCAACCTCAAACTAGCCAAAATTGACTCGAACGAATCAAAATCAACTCAAACCAAACCTTAACCAACCTCAAATCAACCAAACCAACTCCAAACTAACCCAGAGTCCAACTCCAAACTAACCAAAATGAACCTAAACCAACCCAAATTAACCAATCCAACCAAAACTGGCACAACTAACCCCAAAGTAACCTCAAACTAATCAAAATTAACCCCAAACTAACCGATATTATTCGAAATCAACTTCAAACTAAACAAAATTGACCCGAACGAACCAAAACAGAGCCGAACTATCCCAAACGAGCCAAAACTCCAAGCTAACCAGAACTATCTCAAACAATCGAAAGTAACCAGAATCAACCCTGTCTAACCAAAACTTACATAAATCAACTCCAAACTAACTAAAACTAACCCAGATTAACCAATCCAACCCAAACTGACCAAAACTAACCCCAAATTCACTTCAAACTAACCTCAACTAACATCCCTGATTATGTTATGGCTTAAAATGTGAATCATAAGCTAACAAATTATGAACATGGCAACATTGACAGTATAGATACTGTACTGAAATGCCATTTTTAACAATTTTGCTTATTCACACAAATATTCAATTAATTATTAATTTTCCCATATAATCCCTTTGGATGGGGTGCTGATGGAGAAAATAAATCGCTCGATATTGTTTGGACGAACTTTGAGCTCCTGGATCAAGCCTGATCTATGATAGAAACATCAGCCCTTTTTATTTTCGTGGGAGTGATGTGATGTGTATTGTTAAAAGAAGACTCCATTATGAAAAATTCATTTAAGGTAAACTTTTTGAATTAGGAAGTTGCGTCTGGAAATAAAAAAGGAAATTCTATGAATATTTAATACAAACTTTCACCCTCGTAGTTAGCTACAAGTTATGATGACGAAACAAACATTTTGGTGAAAAGTTTTTGACAGCACTGTTTATGATACATGAAGGGAAAAAAACAAAATAAAAGCCACACGGCGAGACTTGTCTATTTAAAAGTACGGACGGAAAACTCAACGGTAACTAGGCTCCGCCCTTTGATAAATGAACCAATAAGAGTCAGTGTTCCCCCCCACCATTCATTGATAAGATCGAGGTGGATAATAATAATGATACATGCTGAAAATCAAACTTCCAACATAAACTGACTGAAAATGTTTTGTTTAAGGCAAGCCTTGGTGGTGTTCATCAGAGAAAAATCAATTTTCACTTTAAATTAGGCGAAACAAGTTTCAAAGACTAAAATTAGTTGCTAAGAAGTCAGGTTGCCCTCGAGCGGATTCAATTATTAAAGTGGAGGGTGCAAGTCGCGTTAAACTTTATAAAAGACAATTTAACGGAAAGGCATTTTTAAATTTGAGATAATTTGTACTTTGTCCGACGAGTCCATTATTAATGTAACAGAACGTAAATCAAAGAAATAACAAAATCGCACCCCATAAATTGATAAAATCAGCCACTCCTGTACGTGAAAAGATGTTCTTGAATATGCACAAAGAAACTCCCTCTCACGCAATGATTATCCCATTTATCAACCTCGTAAAAAACCACTCTTAATCACCCTTTCGTGATTTTTCGCACCTCGAATTATCTTTCAAGGGGATGTTCCCATAATTCCACCGACCCTGCATTTCAGCACCAGTAATCTGAAGTAATGGAGGTGATATTCCGCATTTTAGTCCGCACCCTTAAGTGAGGAAAGTCATGAACTACGGAGAAGGAGAAAAGCAACGATAAAATGTCAAATTTATCAATTACGACGTCTTGTGGGTGTGGCGGAAAAGATCATATTCATAATTTGTCGGTGTATGATTCGCATTTTGTACGATGTGTCTGGAGGCGATTTTTTTGCTCTCGATGTTGTATTAAAATTCATGAAGTTTGAAGAAGCACAATGGAGTGTTAAATTTTGTGTGCTGGAAGAGGTAATTGGATTCTATGTTTATAAAGCGTCAGATAATTTAGTTTTTATATAATGAGTTTCAAGGAAAATATCAAATGAATTTTAACTAGAAAGCGAAAATTTATGTAGATGACTTCCGCAGTTCTTGAAGGGGCTGTCCTTATATCAATCCTTTTGAACGTTCCTGCGATGATAGACGTTGAAATATCTATCAAACTATTTAGGATAATCATAGAAACTCCAGCACCGTACTTCCATAATCCGTTGGTACATGATTCACCGCTTATAAACTCCGTGATTCATCTTCATCAGCCAGGCACATTTGCTAGTTTCACACAGTGATTCAGAAAAATGAATCCTGGAAGCACTCCAGTTCATTTCCTGCTGTGACTGAGAAATATTTCAGGGATTTAGGAAAATTAACCACGTTTTCACAATTTGTCGGTATATGATTCGCCGTTCATTTACGAGGTATTGATTGGACCTGGATTTCTTCAGGATAAAAAGGTAAGTTTATTATTGTTTGATAATTGTTAAGAATAATTAGTTTGATTCCGTGTTCATTTCTTTGGGGATTTCCAAATTCACCAATTCCTCTACAAGAAAATAATGTCAAACGAACGGACGGAAAACACAACGGAAATCAAGCTCCGCCCATTCTCAAATGAACGAATGAGAGTCAATGTTCTCCCTCCATCGTTCATTAATAAGCAAATGACGATGTTGCGTGCGCAAATCGGTAAAAGTAACCTTCAACAATCAATGTTGCGTCAGTTTATGAAGGCTGTGCCTCAATGTCATCATCACAATTGACTGACAACCTCCCTAAAAACATCATCCAAACCAAAATTGAATTTCGTCGCCACTCCAATAAACCTGAAACTAATTGAATTACACAGTGTCATCAAATAAAGCCGGCAAACATAATCGTATTTTGTTGCCAAATAAATACAGTTACTTGGAGATTGTGAGTCTCTATCCGACGTTTCGGATAATTCAAAGTCAATTCTATACTCTTAATCTTTATTTGACAACAGAGCTATACCGCATTACTGCTGATAAAATAGCTCTTAGCAGCACAATTTTGCTTGAAATGGACTAAAAGGACCTTCTGTAATATTTCTTAATGTCTTATGTCGGTGCTGGCGGATTTAATGGACACAGCTGCGTGGTTGGGAAGAGAATTGTTGTGGGATAAAAGCACGTGAAGTATTGTTCCATTAAATCGCGATTTTTTATAGTCTTCACAATCTGTAGGTATATGATTTGCCGTCTTTATTAAAATTTAACAAAACAGTGGAGCCGGTATCAGGAGAGGGTTCATGAATAAGTTGCAGGAATTGATTCCTCATTGTAAGACACACACATGCTACCACACTGGAGTCATGTATGGCTGTACATTCGGGAATTGTAAATGTTTAAAGTCCGGAATGTGACCCACATGCTTTATTGTATTCTCTAGTGATCGTAAAATTCAGCTTCCTGAAAAAAGTATAGAACATTTTGTTTTCTTTTTACATTTGTTTAGTTCTATTATTATTCTGCACTGGTTGATTTTACATTTTAATTCGTATTTTTCTCGATCTACCAATGATAATGAGAAATAGGAAGATTACTCACAAATTAAAAAAAAGGATGTCGAAGATAGACAAACTTCCAGTTTTTTTCTGGTTGAATAAAATTTTTCTCAATTTCTGTGTAGATTCAATATTTTTTATTCTTGATCGGAGTAGAACCAAAATAATACGGTCTGCTGTCGATGCAATTTCGTCAATTGCTCATAATTGTGTATCAATTCCGTTGAATAACACCAAGAGTTCGGAGTGGAACCAAAAGAATACGGTCTGCTGTCACTGCTGTCAAAGCTATTTGGTCGATTGTTTTGCATAATGAGTTAAAGACTATGCCATATTCTGATCCTGCCCCAATCAAACCAACATAAGGCGAATGAGGAGGAATCAAATTATTTTTTTTTAATTGCTTTCTTTTTTGTCTTTATATTTATTTTCACAATTTGTCGATGTATGATTCGCATTTCTTCATCGAATTCATTCTTGTTAATCCTCTGTCCAGTTTTCATAGACGAGAAGAAAATTAAAATGATTTCTACTGCAAAATAGACAAAAGTCGAAAAGAGGAGGATACAAGAAATCTTCTATTCTCAATGCACTTTAACGCTAAAATTACGTTGGTAGATGGAAATAGGAATAAAATTTCATAAAAATAGAACAATCATGTACATGTGGGGGCACGTCAGTGATTTATAACATCTTTATCACCAAACAATGTGTACTAAAAGTTTCCGAACAACCAAAAGCATGCAACCTGTCATTCCGATCCATTTTTCAATAACGTGTAAGCAAAAGTTATGCTTCCATAGACACCAACGACACCATTTCGCTTTTTGTTCGGAAATCTTTCCAACATAAATCTCGCCTCACCCTATCTGCTATTAACGTGAATTATGGCCCAATTTTTTCTCCAAAACAGGTGACAGAGTGAAACAGATGTTACACAAAATACTGATATGTCACCGAAAAAAATGATACGTCCAAAGGAGAAATTATGCTTATCAATTCCGAAGCCAATTATGCCGAAATCATTGCGAAAATCTCCCTTCGCTCAGAACCTCTGCTCTGCTCTGCATACAAATAAGTCTCTTTTCATATCCGCAAATGGCTCTATTTTATATGTAAGCGAGTATATATAGAGACAGAGCCCCGTCATTGTCGCAGCTCTATGTTTTTCTGGAGCATAAAATTGACTGAGATTATCGGATCTCGCTTAGAGCCGCTGTAATTGAGGCAATCTGTTATTTTCTGGCACAGGGAAGATTACTTGAGGTCCTACTTATGCAGATGCTATTGAGAAAATAGGAGAGTCTCTTTATGGTGCCACATAATTTACGGTTCGGCTTTTATGGCCAATAGTGGGAACAGCTCTTTGATTGTTCTACAGAAACGCGATTTATTGCTTAAGTTTATTTCCAGTTTCTCTCGATCGAGAAATCGCATCTGCTATATTTATTTTCTATAGTATAGAAATTGTTGCCACTTCACAATCTGTAGGTATATGATTAACCGTTTATTAAATTACATGTCCTCAAACGTCAAAATTGTTGAGGCTTTGATGGAGGAGGTAGTTCATTCAATGGTTAGAGTTTCTTCTCACTAGATTGACGTTCTTACTTGTCACTTGTCTGACCATGCGCACTGGTGAGAATGACTTTCCCGTTTTGGCGCATAACACTGCCGATAGTTGGCGTTATGTACTACAACTTTTCACATTTCATTTTCTTGTCAGCTAGACGTGAACTCACTTTAAACTGTTCTCTTCAGTCTTCAGTCTGACTTGGACCCATAGCCATACTGATGAGTCCGTGTACGACGAAACGTATATGGATTGGTCATGGTCAGACTGAGGAAACAGTTTCAAGATTTTCCTTATAACACTAGAATGTTGATTATTTTGATCGCTGTCACTTTTCACCTCAGTTTTTTTGTGTAATATCGAGGTTGAAATTTTTCGATTTCCATAATTCTTGGATATATGATACGCATTTATTCATTTATTCAAAAAAAAAAAACTACAATGACACAAAATAAAAAAAGCTCAAATCTTCATGGCTCATTTCCATAAAATATCTTTTTATATCAACTATTTGATAGTTGGGGTTTTTTCGTCACAAGAAAAAAATACAAACTCAAAAAACCCAAACATGTAGGTATAGGTAAACCAAAATAAAAAAATCAAATCCTATTGAAATCTTGGATTATGACCTGAATAAACTTCAAGCTTCAGAAATAGGTTAATAGGAGAACAGTAGGAAAGGCGTCGATACGGGTGGTGGTAGAGGAAGGTAATTACCCCTCCCCCTCAAAAATAATTATCCGAGGCGACTATCGTCCGTTCGAAAACTTGGGCAACTTGGCAATGTTGAACTCGAGATGACCGGTGACATCAATTGCTGAGTTGTCAAGTGTCATCTGTCATTGTCCGCTGGCGGAGGGGGGAAAAATATGGCATCATCGGTGTCCAGCGGCTTCAGTAGACTGAATCCTGTATGATTGCATCGGTCTGCATCGTATCGTGTCATGTGTCATTCGCAAGGTTGCCAGAACTACTGTTTTAACTGAAGATTTACTGATTTTCGCCTACTGTTCTACTGTTTTTGATAGAAATCATCTGGAAACAGATGACGTCAAGACCTTAAAAGGTAAAAGTGAGGCAACCTGTTATATACTGCTTGGCCTTTGACAAGGAAATTTGAGAGTCGATTTCAAGCCGGTTGAGCTAAACCAACCCAAACTTGAACAATTCAAACTAACTCAAACTAACACGGATTTTGGGTAAAAAAAATCACGAAAAGGTTAGTAGATAAGGGTAATTTTGATTTTTTTTTGTTAAAATAAAAATTATTCTATAAAAAGACTTTCATGAAATGCGTGGGTTGGTATAAGACACAAGAGAACATGAGATTTTAATTTTTTATGATTTTTGTTCCATATCATCTGGATTATTTAATCACTTGTTTTCCCAGCTGAAAAATAGCAAAAAAGATTAACAATCCTCAGAAAGCGTAATATAGTGCCATTGTAACATATAGAATGGACATTGTCCCTTAACTAGGATTTTCCATTTGGAATAACAATAGGCCGAATACGTGGCAAGGATATGTGATGAAGAATGATTGTTATCTGACAGACAATTCCTGCAATAAAAGCGTTGAGCTTTGATCCTGCCAAGGGCAAAATAAGATCTTTTCACATCAACAAAAATAAATAACGTTTACATGGCTAAACATCCACGTTTGAGTTAGCCTATTATCAATGGGACAAAAAGGAAATATTCGGGAAGTTATAAATCCATAGCTGAAGTATTTTGGCTCTGATTCAAGAAGATCCAGAATAATAGCTGCGCAAATTGTGTCAAATATATAAAATTGAGGACCTCTATTATTATATTGTACCAAAAAATTCAGAAAGAATGAGTCAAACAAGACCAATACAGGAATTATGATCATTTTCCACGCACTTCCTCATCCACTCCATAATTATGAAGTCTGTAAATACAAGCCACAACAGCCAATCCCATTATCCATATATCCACCACACCTATAGTGTTCCGCGGCAATGTCCAATAAATTTCCATTACCACCCCATCAAAACTAATCAGAACAGGCTTTTAGCACCTATACGCTTTTCTTTTGCGCCAAATAGATAACATGTAACATTTGTCATGTCCATTCTGGCACGGAAAGAATGTTGTTCTTTTTCCATTAGCTTTACGGGAAATAGATTAGTTGGCCAATATGTGACCAAAAGAGAATGAAAAATTGGATTGTTCGTGGATAAGACGTGTTCGAGATATTGATAAATGGATGCTGAAGTTTCGAGCAGCCAGCGTCTCATTTACCCTCATGAATTAATGTTATCATAAGGTACACAGGATTTCCATTGTTTGTCATCCCATAGGACCTACTTTGCAAAAGGACATATTTCATCGTGCTTTTTACCCTTATTGAGATTGTTGAGGGAGAAGAGACAAGAAGGGAGAACAGCTGAATTGGCTCTTGTTTATTCCTTTTATGGATCTGAATTTTGTTGACAAAAACGTTCAGCGTTGATAAAGGGTGGGTGAATATGGAATTTATCTAAGATTGTCACCACTTACTGATTCCAACGTGTTTAGTGCTTTGTTTGATGGATTTTGATATCCTTTATCCCCATAGCTTTGAACAATTTCTGTGTTCAGAGTTCGGAGTAGAACCAAAAGAATACGGTCTGCTGTCCAAGCGATGTTGTCACTGTTTCTAATATTTTCCGATTATAATGAGAAACACAATGAATTCGGAGTAGAACCAAAAGAATACGGTCTGTTGTCAATGATTTTGTCCACTTCAACTTTATTTTTCTTTAAATAAATGTTTTAACTACAATGTTTTCTTCTTCTTCTTATGAATTTTGGTTAAATTTTGTTTGGCGTTGAATAAATATTGACATAAGAATCTACGTCATGCCTGAAAAAACCAATTTAACGCTAATACCGAAAGTCATTCTTCATTAAAATTTATTACGCTAAAGCAATAACTCCAATCCAATCCAAATATAAACACACAGAATGCGGCAGTATATTAAACGGCAAACAACCATCTCAAATCCAGTTTCCATGTTAACATTTCAGCTGTACTTGTCTCTTAATTGATGGTATATTTAGAAATATACAGTCGATTCGATTTATCGTGGTGTATTTTCTCAAACGCCCTTAAAGCACACCCAAATTGTCCCAAGTCTTTAGTAATTTCCTGGTTGTTTTTTTAGGACGACTTAATATCCCGGCCTGGAGAAAAAACAGGTTTTTTTCGTATTTTGAAGCTGGGGTATTTTTGTCAATATTATGTCATCAATAAATAGTCGTTTGTGATGGGGCTCGGTTTTGTTTAGTCAAGAGAAATGTTAACGTGAATAACGATTATTTTATTCGTTTTTATTATTCATTCAGCAGCAATATTTTTTTTAATATAGCTTTTATGATCGGAACGTCATAAAATGTCCTCGTCAGGGATTATTACAGGTACGGCTAACTTCGGAGTAGAACCAAAAGAATACGGAACGTCATAAAATGTCCTCGTCAGGGATTATCACAGGTACGGCTAACTTCGGAGTAGAACCAAAAGAATACGGTCTGTTCTCAATTATCCACTGATTCCGATTAAAAGCACAAAGAGTTCGCCAGAGTGGAACCAAAAGAATACGGTCTGCTGTCAATACGAGTTCAATATCTTATCGACTCCAAATCGAAGCAAATATTTTGAAAAATGTTTATAGACTTTAATGATGTTTCCCATTCTCTCTGGGAGCAAACTCAAAATCACCCATCGCAACATTTTCCCCCATTAAACTCTCCCATTACGTCACACACCAGAAAACGAAACATCCCCAGCTTCCCCCCATTAACCCCTACAATGTTTCAGAAAATCGATTATTTAAAACGACATAAAAGTTGAATAAAATAAGAATGAATGTTGTAAATGTTACGTGCCTCTACTCAGAATAGGACTTGCGGCAGTATAAAAGCTCATTTTGCAAAGAACCAGCAATGGTGACATGGAGAATATACGTTCTGCTTGTTAAAAAAACATGGCTTTTTGAGAATTATTACTCGAGAGAAAATGGACTTTGTGACACATAATTTCTTGAGAATTATTAATGTTCCCATACTTGGGAATTATATTTACCGAATCTTGCTTAGATTTAATGGTTTACCGACGACTAATACTATTTTAAGTTCTTGTGTTTGCAGTATAATGTCATCATTATGTCATCAGATATCATTATCTAGTCGTGGATAAAACAACAAAGTATATTACTCGCAATAATGGCTATTATTCCCTCGCTGCTAACGCGGCTCAGTTCGGGAATATGTATGTAATAAGTTCAGAAGTCAAAACTAGTTCTATGTTCCCCGGTAGGTATCATATGTATAGTTTGTACGTCTGTTATGAAGTTTGAATTTATTTTTGGTATTTTTAGATTTTATGCTCGAGGTCAGAGAATTACCATTATTGTAGCGTAAAAGAATTTTCTAGTACATCCAAAAGAATACGCTCCGTTGTCAATGCTATTTGGTCGACTGTTTAAAGTGGGATTTATAAACTCGCCGTTCGCCGTTACCGCTAACGCTAACGTTTGACGTTCGAGATAGACATATGGACGCGCCTGCATACATTTATATCATGCCGTCTGCCGTTGGCGCACCGCTAGAGATTGTTCATCTCCATCTTTTGCCGTCCGCCGTTCGTAGCTGAAGCCATAGAAAAATGGCTCAATAGGTTTTTGTTCCCATAATTCATGTTTTTATATCATAAAATTAAGATTTGTACCAAAATATACTCGAGTCAGTCACCAAATCTCACTGAACTAAAACAAATTAACGTCAAAGTAAGTGAACAAAAAATTTGAAAATCTTCGACGACAATCGACGGTATAAAAGTTTATAAATGCATTGGGCGACGGCAACGTTAGCGTCACCGGCAAACGTCAACCGTAACGGCGGACGGCAAGTTTATAAATCAACCTTTATATTTTATCGATTCTGTCAAAACACACCAAGAGTTCGGAGAAGAACCAAAAGAATACGCTCCGTTGTCAATGCTATATTTTATCGATTTTGTCAAAACACACCAAGAGTTCGGAGAAGAACCAAAAGAATACGGTCTGCAGTCAATGCGATTGTTTTAATTTTTTTATCGATTATGTCAAAAAGCACCAAGAGTTCGGAGTAGTAGTTCAATTTTTTTTGTATTTATTTGAAAAAAATATATTACATTGCAATCCAACAACGCCGCTTTGGACAAGGTCACACAACTTGAGTCATACAACGTTGCCGTCACTTTGCAAACTCAATATAGCAATGCATTTTGGACATGTTCACACTTAGCATGAAGCAACGTTGCCGTCGTTAAACTGATTTACCATCGATTGAGTGAGATTTTCCTTTAATAATTATATTGGATATTGTTTGCTTCCACTTAAACAACTCGATCTGGCAACGCCGCTTTGGACGAATTCACACAAGCATCATGCCACGTTGCCGTCATTTAACCGATTTGGCGAAATCACCCTAAATAATTATCGATTTTTTTAGATGAAAAATAGAGAAAGAACTCAATCTGCCAACGTCGCTTTGGGCAACTTCACACAAGCATCGATGTCACGTTGCCGTCGTTAATAGTGTCTATACATATTACATATTATATTTTATCGATTCTGTTAAAAGACACAAGAGTTCGAAAAAGAGCCAAAAGAATACGGTCTGCTGTCAATACAATCAAATCTGTTGAAAAGCACCGCGAGTTCGGAGAAGGACCAAAAGAATACGGTCTGCTGTCAATGTGATTTTGTCCATTGTTTTGCTTAATGCTTAAACCATATTCTGATCATCCTTGATTAAACCAATAAGGCGAATAAGGAAATTGAACCAGTAATTAGCACTCAAAAATTAATTGAAATCTATTACTTACCCAAAAGAAGCATAAACCACGCACTATACCACTGAACCATCATTTTGTCAGTCCAAATCAACAATCACATCACATTGTTTTTATTTTTCTTCAAAGATTTCGCGTTTGTTTCACTTCGTGTAAAATGTCAAAACCAAACAAGTGCAGTTAAAAGGTTCAATTAAGACTAATCAACGGACTCGAAGTTAAATTTCTTGGCGCTCTAACTTCTAAATGAGCCGGGTTAATCAGTCAATTGTTGGAGTGACTTCTATTATTATTCTGCTGGTATAATGGAATATTGATGATGGGTTTTAGTAGGGGGGCATAGTATATTTTCTGAATTGGCCCAATTTGAAGTTAACATCATTTACGTATGAAGCAGCCAAATTTGAAGTTGATGTTGTATTAAAATGTCCGAGACAGCCGGAAGTCGTTTTTCCACTTGAAAACATGCAGGCTTATTTAATTATAATAATTTGTCAGTGTAGTTTTTATAGTTACTTTGGAGCAGAACCAAAAGAATACGGTCTGCTGTCAATGCAAGAACACACCTGATAATGAATAGAATCACGTGAAAATTGGTTAAAGAATAATAATCAATAAACCGAATTATAGAAGTGGATAAATACAAAGTTAATTCATAATATAAAATGACACAAAAATTACCCCAAGTGAGTGCAACTTGTGAGAATTTGATTGAAACGACAATATTATCCTTAATCCAGAGAAAATGAAAAATTGCGGCCACTCCCATTTAATTCCAGAGTCCTTTGTAGCAAATGATGTTAATATCCTGTTGTAGATTATCTGAGATTACGGACAATAGCACCTGGTAATACCTGTGATTAATCCAATTTTTGAATACAATGAAACACAAATAAATAAAAATAATTATTTTTTGAAAAATTGTCTGAAAGATTAAATAAAATTACTTTCTCTGGAAAGTCCAGTATCGTATCATGAATTTTCATTGAGTGACTATAAAAATTATGTTCTGTATTTTAATTTTTTTTTTATAATGAATTGGAAACGTAAGTAAGTAAAAAAAATTGTCGGATAGATTCAATGGAAGAAAATTTAGGGTCGTATCTTTTGTAGTATTTGAGTTTTGATTTTTTTCTTGAGTGTTTTAAAAATCATCTTTTTTTGAAATGACAAAATAAAGATTTCAGCTCTACTCATTCTTAGGGGATATTGTCTGGAAAACAGTTTTGCAGTTATGCATTTTATTAGTGGGTAATTGTTAAAAATTGTACGACTTTTTTCAATTTTTTCACAATGATCATGCAAGTTTTTTTTAAATTCTTATTGAAAATTGTCTGAAATGTAATGAAGTAAATAATCCTATAATACATCTTACTTGTTACTATTTCGAACATAAGCCACCACACTAAAACCCGCAACGCAATAAACGAAAAATCACTCCAACAACTAATCACTCCAACAACTAGTCAATCAATAATCAATTATGTTAAGTAACCGTAATAGAAAATAGTTGAAGGCGTTTATTAGCCGACAAAAGAAGAGCGTATCCGATGACTCGTGAAAAGCAAGTGTGCCGGGAAAATTCTTCCCGTGGGATCAGTCCGGGAAAAACATTTGAAAAAGCCGCGCAGAAACAGTGGTGGGGATGGGAGAGCGCTTGTCTGATTGTTTTTATTGGCCGCTCAGCGGGAATATCCGAAATAGACTCAGGTGAATTATGGACGCTCTGGGATGATACGGATTCATATTGGATAGGCAAGGAACCGGGGGTGGACTGGGGTACATGTATATTTTATGTTTCGACATCTATTATATGTGGTGAGAATGGAATAAACTTTTCTTTGCCGAACGTGTGATAAAATACGGAAAACGCTAATCGGAGCGTCACGCCCATGTAAACACTATTTACTTGTCCTTGTGTTTATTTAGTTCTACGTGTTCAGTTTTCTCATCAAAAAGTTTTGCTTTAACGAATTTCGAAATGTGAATTTATCTTACAGTTCATTAGTTCTACAGGGTGTTTTCTGAATGCGTAAATCAAATTTAAGGGCGTATTCCTGCTAAATGGGTCCGGATGCGTATTGTTTTCAAGACTCAGGAATTTTGAAAAATGTTTAAAGTTAAAGCCAGTGACTTTATTGTTATTATTTTTTTCTTATATGACAGAATTTAAGGTATTTTGCCTTTTTTAGCTGACAATTTCTGAAAATCTGCATTTGGTTTTCAATGAGTGAAGTGAAGTGAAAAAAAATCCCCTTAAGTCACTGCCGGGATTTGGCAAAACATCTCCCCTTAGTGACTGCCTAAAATTGAAAAAAAAGTTACCCCTTAAGTAACTTACTGGAAAATGAAACGTTTAAACATTTTATATTTAATTCGATTGAATAAAATGCATAATATCCCAAAATCTGTCAAAAACATCCCAAACAACACATATTTTTGAAATCATGAGGAAAAATGCGATCGATTAACGCCATCAAATATAATTCGAAAAAAGTATCAACCTGTCAAAATTTGACAGATAGAATTCCTGTTTTTGATTCAAGAAGAATCAGGAAAAATACTTTAGTTTAAGTGATTTAAAATCTTTTTTAGGGTCAATAGGGACAAAAATATCCATTGAGTATGAGTACCCAATTATTTATAATGGGACACCCTGTACAGGGTGATTCATTTTCAGCGACAGGATGCCAGTTCTCGTAAACTATTCATCGTAGAGACTTGCGGCAAAAAATGTTATTACTAAAACGGCCAAGAGAAAAACCTGGAAAATATTTTCAAGTTTCTGAAATGGTCGCTAGGGGGCGTAACACATTGATTTTTATAGAATTTTGTCAAATGAAAATATATCCATGAGCTCATTTTCGGATTAACTGACTATTTACTTACACTTTTTGTCAAAAACGTTTTTTTCTATCTATCATAATAAAGTGGTGGGGGAAGTTCAATTGTTTTATTAAACAAACGGAGATTTCTCCCGTTTCGCTTGACCGATTTGAACGAACTTGGGCTCATATGAAAGAGCATGATCTGCACCTCAAAAAACTTTTTTGGTTTTGAATTTTTCACCTTTGCCGTTGCTGCTAGATGGCGTTAACTGAAATGGTAGCATGTTTTTGAGTTTTTTCCAAAAAAATCAAATGTAATGGTATATTCATTTTTATATATTTTAAAAGAGGATACATTTTTCTATTAAAAAATTAAAAAGAAAAATGAAAAAATTAATGATTTTTTTGTTTTTTTTTATTTTCTTCTAATTTTTTTTATTTTTTTCATAGGAAAATGTATCCCCTTTTAAAATATATGAAAATTGATATACCATTACATTTGATTTTTTTGAAAAAAACTCAAAAATATGCTACCATTTCAGTTAACGCCATCTAGCGGTGACGGCGAATGCTACAAATTCAAAACCAAAAAAGTTTTTTGAAGTGCAGATCATGCTCTTTCATATGAGCCCAAGCTCGTTAAAATCGGTCAAGCGAAACGGGAGAAATCTCCGTTTGTTTAATAAAACAATTGAACTTCCCCCACCACTTTATTATGATAGATAGAAAAAAACGTTTTAGACAAAAAGTGTAGGTGAATAGTCAGTAAATCCGAAAATGAGCTCATCGATATATTTTCATTGGACAAAATTCCATAAAAATCATATTTTTCTACTTGGTGTTGGTTGTTACGCCCCCTAGCGACCATTTCAGAAACTTGAAGATATTTTCCAGGTTTTTCTCTTGGTCGTTTTAGTACTAAAATTTTTTGTCGCAAGCCTCTACGATGAATAGAAAAAGAAAATGGAAATAATCCCCGGACGAGTTCGAATAAGCCAAAGGAATGAAAAAAAAAAAAAAATACATGAATCAAATGTGAAGAAAGCCAAATAGACCAACAAAATCAATAAAACCTAAATTATTACGTATATTTTTATTATTTTGTATAAAATATGTATTTTTTCATAGCTCAATAGTAATTGTCAAATAAACTTTTTTTTAATAATCAAAAAACAAATTAAACACGAAAACTAAAAAACAAAACAACCTAATCTTAAACAAAAAAAAACAAATAAACCTAAACGGACTTGAAATAAATCCGAACGAAATCAACTAAAAAAAAAATGGAAACAAATTAAGATAAACGCAATAAATACCTGAACAAACTCAAATCAAATCTAAAAATAATCCCAGAATATAGTTGAATTGACTGAAACAGATCGAAATAAACATGAGAAAAACAAAATCTAAAACCCAAAAGGAATCCAAAGAATCAAAAATCGAGAAAAAAAAAGAATAAATTCAAATAAAAAGACCGATGAGAATGAAGATCCCAAAATAAATAACAAATCATCAAATAAAATTCACAAAAATAATGAATTAAACGTAAACACAAAGTCAAATAATGAGAAGCAAATCCAATTAAACATAAAATATAAAAAATACTCAAGTTAATAATAAAACAAAAAAAAACAAAAAATTGATACAACTAACAAACTAAACCTAACAAACACAAAGTAAAATGATACAAAGACATACAAATCCAATTAAACCAAACGACACCCAAAGAATAAAAAAAATAAAGAAAATTAATAAATGGCAACAAATGTAAAATACATAAAGAATCCAAAGATAAATGAATGGAAATAAAACGAGTAAGGTTAAACTACCAGAACAAAAATAATAGATAATTGAAATAAAATTTAAATAAATTCGAACGAACAAACCTCGAAAAAAGGTTAAAAAAAAGCTTGAAAGAGCCCAATAAGTGCAAAAAAAAACAAAAAAAGTCAAGTCTAAACTACTCGAAAATAAATCCAAGAGTCCAAACAAATGAAGCTAAAAAAAAACAAAATAAATTTTGATTTTGAAAAATTACATTCAAATTTAAAATGTCGTGAGTGTCGTCAAATATTTCGAAAATTTTGATCTTATCCACGTTACCAGATATCTATGAAACAATTCAATCGTTTGGAAAACTTGGTGTTTGTGCATATTTTTCCTATTACCTGTGTCATATCAATCACGATACACGTGATTATTAATCTTCATTAAATTTTAGAATTAATTTTCATCTCACTACAATTCCATCCCAACTTGGGAAAATAAATGCCCAAAGTACATTTACGACCACGTGACTTTGGCCACGCTCAGAACATTATTCTCTAGTGGCGGCATCTGTTACTTATCACGTTAAGATTGCATCGATGACGTCACCTGTTGAAAATAATGCTGAAATCAAATAATAGTTTATGCATCAATCATCTTCTTTATTTCAAAGATGCCTTTTGATTATTTAAATTAAATTCCACAATAAAATATTCAACTGCCGTTAAACACCGGATTCAGGTCAGCCATTTATTAAAGTTACTTGACTGGACCATGGCAATGAAGTTCGCTCCAACTAATCGTCGTTGAACAATCCCGAAACTAACTTCCAGCTCGGGAATTCCGGGAGTTGTTCTTGGAAGTGACAAAAACATTAGCTGTGAAAAATCGTTCTATTTTCATTCTTTTGAATTGAGTATATGTGGTCAAGGCGTTGCGTTGGGTGATCCTTGCTTTGGCTTTATTAATGATAATAAAATATACAGCAGATTATCAGGAAAGTAATTTGATCATTTCCAACCCCACTTTGGCTATTCCAGATTATATCTGCAATACTAATCTTGTTGCCCCTCAGGCTTAATTTTATAGGGTCAGGTATAACATCCAGAAAGTTGCATCATAACTGTCTGGAAAATTATCATCTAACGCAATCTCCACTGGCGGGCCCCCATAGGACTTGACGGATTTCAAGTCGTCAAAACTGTGTGATTTGATATTGTGTAGGAGGATGATTTAGGTATAATGGGCATCTTGGAATAAATAATCATTTGTTGCCTAAAGGTTTTTTAATCCCAACTGATCGAAAGCAAAGTTTATTCAATGGAAACTTTAACTGGTATAGATGTTCCTGCTGCGCTTCTTTTGGTAAATCGGCCATAAATATTCATACTGCAGAGATTAACCCAGTTCAATCAACTGTTTTATAGGTCATAACTTTCCTACCACTCCAGATATATCCACAAAATCCAGTACACTTCTTTTGACCATTGAACTACATTTTTTGATGTAAAAAAATTTGCATTCGAAAAATAGTACGCCACTGCTTTTTCTCCAAGTCAATATTATTTTTGAAATACTTATTTGATTTGCAGATAATTTGGTCTTTTGATTTTTAAGGAAATAAAAGCCATTTTGATGCATGGCAAAATCTGATAAGGTGTGATTGTTTTTTTGATTTTTGAGAAAATATTATTTAAAAAATTTGCTTCTTTTATCAAGTCCTGTCTCATGTTAAAAAAAGGAAAACCCCAACTTCAAATGAGTAGAGATTTCTTAAAATTTTTATCTGGCTCAGATTTTTTTCACGTTTTAACTTATTTGTTTATTGTTTCATTTTGATTGGCGACAATTATAATAATAATAATGGTCTCTTTTTGGCGAAAATACTTATAAAAAGTGACAATGCCATCACAAGATAATTTAAATATACAATATACGCTGAATGAGGGCAAAAGTTTAACACTAAGACAATATAGGTTAATTCGCTATTTAACTAAAAACATTAGGTTCAAAAATTCAAAATAAAATTTTTTTTTTAAACAGTAATATTGGGCTAACTAATAATTATTGATGTATAGTGTATGATGAATTTCTTTGAGTACCAGTACACATGTTTTGTCACTTTAGCTTATACGGGGGCTGTTGAAAAAGAAGACTAAGATATTGGAAAAGTAATGTATTATGAAATATTTAATAATAATAAGTACTAACAAAATTATGTTTTACTCGTACTCAACAGAGAACTTCTGGATAGTTCCTCAATATTTAAGCTTTAATCATATAATATGACGATTTAACATTATTTTGTCATAAATTTCGACGTTTATTTCTGAACGCTCGGTATATAAGACAGAGAAGCAACACTTATCGAGTGAAAATTTCGCGTCATACCTACAAAAATAACAAAAAATTGCAAAATCTTTGCTGGAATTTTTACAGCGTGGTTAAAAAAAATAATTTTTTTGCAAATTTGACCTTACTTTTTGAACATCCTCTATAACATTTAATATCAAAAATATCATTAAAGGGGATTTTGGGTATGCCAAATTCAGAAACGCTATCCGTTTTCAATTTAAAAAAATGCCTAATAACTTTCCGCGTTTTTGGGGCCCTTCAATCAATCATAGTAGGTCATGGAAATGTCATTTTTTTTTTATGAAAAGATAGAGCTTTTTGGGTACTATGAGCTAAAAAAAATTTTTTTCAAATCGGTCTATTTTTAGTTAAAAAGCGAATTGTCGCCAATCAAAATGAAACACACTGTATATTTTATATAACATATTATTCTATTTTTCATCTTGTAAAAATCGAGTTTTTAAACTTTCAAGTTTCTATTACCTTAAATTTAAGGGATTTTAGTGTCTTTCTTGCCATAGGTATATCTTTTCAATTGTGCATGTTCTATTGTTTAGTGAGTAAGTTTTTTCTTCGGAAACATTTTATCCATTTAGTCTTGATTTTGTTATTATTTTATTATTTTTTCAAACTTTATAGATTTTTCCAAAATATATTACATATTTCCATTAATTTTTGTTTTTAAAAGTTTTTTTTTATTTTTTTTAGGGTTTCTTTTCTCACATAAGAACTTTTTTTTTTTTTCTTTTTTTTGTGAGATAGTTTTACTCTAACTGTATTATCTTCATCTAGTTCTTTTACAGATGTTTATATCATTGAGAAATCGGTTTCTCAATTGATCATCTAAAAGTCAAGAGGCAAATTTGAAAAAAATAAAACAATAATTATTATTCCAAAAATGTATAAAGAAAACTTTTAAAAATGTTATTTTGGTTTCTAATAATAACAAATTTATTGAAAAAAAGCTATAAATCACACTATGTATGATAAATAGATGAAGAAAAATGTAAAACAGGAAAAAAATACAAATGTCCATGATCAAGATGAAAGGACAAAAAAAACAAAAATAAACATAAAAATCGTAAAAATAGAAAACAGTCGCATAAGGTTCGAGTGGATATACAAACTTCCAGAAAACTAATAGTTAATAACAAACAAGGTCAAAAGTGAAACAAAAAATGATTTTTAAAAAAGGATTAAGACGAAATCATAATATGTGAAGCTTAAAGCAATTAAGGAATGAATTAAAAATGCAAAATATGACAAAAAAATAAAAAAAAAAATACTGAGGATCCACATCCTGGTGTTTTTTTTTAAATTATTTGGTTGAGGTTTTTTTAGTTATAACCTCTAATGAAGTGAATTGATTCTTCATCAAGTTTCCTGTAAATATCATGGAAAAAATGTACTGGATGTTCCAGAAAATTTTGGAGATAAGTAGGGTCAAATTAAGTTGATAATAGGTTTGTGTAGGGTTCAAAAAAAAATTATTTTTTCAAAAAAGTCAATAATTGAGCTATTTATGTAGAAGATGAGAACTCACCTTCACTTACCAGTAAAATTGGGATCATAATATGCAGACACATCATCGTTCTTATGTTGTAGCGAATGAAAATACACATTTTCTATTCTATTTTCGTTGTTTATTTATCTGGTAGAAACCACAGTACAGGGTTATTGATTTTAAATGCCCCCCCCCATCTAACTTTTTAATTTGACGTTTTAGAAAAAAGTGTTCCAAATGAAAGTTTCATGGTTGAAAATGAAATTTTTAAAAAACCTGTCTTCACATATACAGGGTATTCCAAAAAGTCTGGGCGAGGTCCAACTTTCTTATTTCAAATTGATATCCTATTTTTTAATTTGATTTTTGGATTCTCCTTCAAATTTTAATCATTTTTTATGTAGCATATCCTATACCTAAGTTTGATGTATAAAAAGATATTTGATATTTTATAAATTGAATAATACCAATTCTTGTTAAAAAAAAGTGAAATATATCTATGATTTTGAAGTATTGACGTAATTGTGTGTGTAGGATATAACAAAACTTCTCTGATTTTAAATTGATACCCAAAAAATGAACAAAAAATAAAATAACGTCTTATATAAAAAAAAATCTTTTAAATCAAATGCAGAATTATTTATACTTTGATACTTTTACACTTTAAAAGTACTTGATGACGTGACATTTTCGTCAATACGAGCGTCAATAATTCGAAATCATAGATATATTTGACATTTTCACAACAATAAATTATTATTATTTAATTAATAAATATCAAATATCTTTTTATACATTAAACTTAGGTATAGGATATGCTACATAGAAAATGTTTAGGGTAAAAGGAGAATCCAAATATCAAATAAAAAAATAGGGTATCAATTTGAAATAAGAAAGTTGGACCTCGCCCAGACTTTTTGAAGCACCCTGTATATGTGAAAACAGGTTATTTGAAAAGTTCATTTTCAACCATGAAACTTTTTTATGGAACACCTTTTTCTAAACCGTCAAATTAAAAAGTTAGAGGGGGGGCATTTATAATCAATAACCCTGTACACAAGGCAGATTTATTATATAAGATTGTAAAATAATTTCGGATAAAAATTAGCTCATTTTTAGAGCTAATTTGACCTGACGATTTTGTTTGTTAAATATTGTCCGATAAAGACTGCCAAATTATCATTGTTTTGGCACAAGACGACCATATTTTGCAAAATTTTGTCTTTAATATGATAAACTCGTTTAATTGGCTCACTTATTTCCGACCAAAACTCAACAAACCTCGCAGCATGCTATAATTTTTTTCTTTTTAATGAACACTGAGCATTATTTAGATTCAGAAATGTCTCTTTTTTTAATGTGACGGATCCTGAATATTTTCATATTCAAATCTCAAAAGGGGTGAGCAATTTTAACACAAAATAAATAAATCCATGTTGGAGAGAAGGAATATTTGCTGTGGGTTTCTATAAGAATGCCAAATTTGAAGTTGATCAGTGAATTTGTTTGCAAAATCGTTTTATTTGTATTCTATATTACTGATTCTACGCACCAATGGATTTATCGATTTGGGATCATATTTCAAATTTAAAAGTTCTGAAAAAAAAAACTGAGATTGTTATGGGCAGAAAAAAAATATCGATCGAAAAGGTCCAAGACAATTTTATAACGAACATTATCCTTATGTTTTACCGTCATATCAAATCTTCAATGGGCTTTACAGTGAAATTTTGTTTTTTGAGTTGTGTCACTTTTCTTGTGCACAGACGATGTCGTGTCACTCAAGTACGTTTATTATTCAGAAAATACACTTCATGGAATTCACGATCTTGTCTTTTCGATATTTTTGAAATGCCTATCAAAATTTAATTTTCAAAATGACGTTTGTTGGCTATAATTCAAATATGAATTTTACCAATAATTTTATCTAATTTGTGTTTCTCAATTTAATTTTCAATCTTGTTTTTTGACCACGTATTAATAGGTAGTATTAAAATATTGTTAGGTACGTCAAAAAAAAATAGTTTCACTTTTATACCATCGTTGATCTACACCAACATCAGCAAAACCTACAAGTATCACAGTTCCTTGGAATACCAAGAGAGAAATGAAAACTGGATCTTATTCCAGATCTCTCTTATCAGTAACACACTAAGTACATATAGTTAAGGATTCATTTTATGTTACTCTTCTTTGCGCCGGGGGTATCATTCTTCTCAACACAGCTTCCCTCTTCTCGTGCACCTGATGCCGTTCCTCATCAGTTAGAAGCTCTTCATCAACTCCATCTAGCTCCACATATGACAACTCGCCCTTCTTGAACCTCTGTAAAGTAGATATACATCACCCCATGGTCAATGTCCAGTATAATACCTTATATCTCTTCAATCTGAATGAAATTTCGTCTTTGGACCACAACCTCAGCTCCTTAAGTATCTGCATCAATACCTTGAAAATGTCATCCAAATCATCATCAATGAAAATCTCCCCCTCTGTAACCTTTTCGAAAAGTGGGATCGCAGGCATTGGTTCTTTGTGGACAATCCATTTTTTATTTCTCTCTTGGTATTTCAAGGAACCGTGAAACTGGTAGGTTTTGCTGATATTGGGGTAGACCAACGATGGTATAAAAGTAAAATTGATTTTTTTTGACGTGAATTTTTCCATATTCATTCCAAGGAACTTGAAAATGTCATGGTCTTTAGTCTGGGATAGAATTTGGAATCGCTGTTCTCTCTCTTGTTCATGGCGGAGGTGGTTTTCGTGGTTTTCACGGCGGTGTTTTTCTGGAAGTTTAATTTTTGATAGATACAAATATAATAATTACACTCCAGTAAGCGAAGGTTTTTTGCAGCAGACCAAAAAACATATTATATAGAACCAGTGGAAAAACATTTTTTACATTTTTGTTCTGGAAACGCTGTTTCTGAACCTTGGATTACTGGACTAATATTCATAAAAAGAAAGAATCATCACGTAATTGTTATAGGTTTTTTTCTATATTATCTTTTGCAGTTTTGAAAAAAATGTAGCATCGATAGGTGGAAAAATCTAGACTGCAATTTTTTTAAATTGAACATCCTGTACCTATACAGGGTGTTTCAGAATAACATGCTAATAATAAAGGGGGTGATTCTTGGGCTCATTTTAAGAAAAAAAATTCATATGAACGTATGTCCTAAACGCCTTAACTTTTGAGATACAGGGTGTCAAAGTTTTAAAAAATAGATACTTTTTTTACAATAACTTTGTCATTACTGTAGATATCTTTATGAAATTTGAGTCATGTATTTTAGGCATTAATACTCATTCTTTGATGCACCAACAATTTAATTATTCTGACCAGTGCCGTCCATGCGGGTTTTGGTTTGCATATTTTTTGGGTTAAGTTAAGGCGTTTAGGACATACGTTCATATGAATTTTTTTTCTTAAAATGAGCCCAAGAATCACCCCCTTTATTATTAGCATGTTATTCTGAAACACCCTGTATTATGCGCTGAAATGAAAGTTGTTTTTTTCCTGATTCCAAATGCACCACCAAGATGGGGTGAACGATTGTGGGAAAATGGTGAGGAATTTGGATAGTTTTTTTTTGTACATTAGTTGGTCCAAGAGGCTATGTTTTGAAAATATATCCATAGTTCAGGGTGTCCCAAAAAGTCCGTGGCAAAGCAAACTTGTATTTTTTAAATGAATTCTAATCATATTTACGATGTGTCAACTCTGAAGTCGCCCACCCTGTATTAGGTATCGATGATTTTTTGTTTAAAACACACATTCTGGTATTTAATTAACAAATTACAACGAAAATTAGAATTAGAACGTACAGGAAGACTCAATGAACAGTATAAGTATTAAATTAACAAATTAACAAAAAAAAATAACCAAAACGATAACATTTTTTTTTAAATGTGAACAGGGAGGTTTTTGGTAATTCTGATTGAGATTCCGTTGTCAGTTTTTTGCTAAAAAATCCCCTAATACGATTTTCTGAAATTTGACCCACTTTGAACCCCCATAATCACCCAAAAGTACGTCCCTGGAACTGATTTGGTATAATGTTCAAAAAGTGTTTGACGAGACCTAACAAACAAGAAAAAAATGAAAATCGGTTAATAAACAAAAATGTTACAGGGGTGGGACACTTCAGAGTGGACACCCTGTATAATGTTTGTTGGATCTAAAATTTATAATACAGAAATGGGAGGCGATCAAAGTTGAAAAAGGACTCATAGTAGGGCCATTTTTTAAGCGAAATAGAAAAAAGTATCGAAAAACCAACTGACCTATGAAACATTACTTATCCTTGAACACATTAATCACATACCCTTTGAATAAAATTATTTGTTATTATACAGGGTGGTCAAGTTTTGCAAACACGACCTGTACATAATTTTTTTTAAAGGAATTCCCATCTTGAAGATAAGCTTTCTGAAAACACCTTTTCTGATCAATAGTTTTTTTGGAAATCGCCCGTGAATACAAAGTTTTCCCATTGTACAAATTGTACAAATTTTCACCCTGTTTATAAAACTATAGGTGACCAGTTGATTAATTGATTTGCAACTAGGTATCCAAAAGTTTTCTTTCTAATTCAACGTATTGTGGCACTGACACTTAACTTCTAAATGATGGATTATGCTTGATTATACCACCGAACAAGTAACAATAAGAAGGCTCACTCTTCACTTTATTGTGTAGCAGTATCAAGAGACAGTCCGCCGAGCCATTCGGCAGCACATCGTTTTCGAAGCACAGAACATACGTGCCCGATATTTGAAAATCACAAGTCAACAGCGCATACTGATAACGTCGGTCGTTGAACAGACTGGCATTCTCGGACCGGGTGGACGGGGTATGGTGTTGGGCTCTGTTGGGAACTTTGGCACTCCTTGGGTCGGTTTTGCGCGCTTGCCAGAGTGATCTTTCTTATTGTTATTTGTTCAGTGATAATACGTAGTAGCTTTGACTAGTTATCAATATTTAGTTTCATTCGTGATATTGTCATGAATTCATAGCCACATAATTTTATAAACTGAGTAAATAATGATGAAACTTTGTTTTCGCGGGTGATTTCTGAGAAAACTAATGATCAGAAAGGTATGATGTATGGTGTTTTTCAAAAACTAATGATGTTATCTTTAAGATAGCAATTTAATATACAGGGTGTTCCATTTGAAAAAAATGTGCACAGGTCGTGTTTGCAAACTTGACCATCCTCTGTATAATAACAAATAATTTTATTCAAAATAAATGTGATTATTGTGTTCAAGAATAAGTTTTGTTTTATGGGTCAGTTGGTTTTTCGACTCTTTTTTCCATTTCGCTCAAAAAATAGCCCAACTATGAGTCTTTTTTCAACTTTGATCGCCTCTTATTCCTTAATTATAAGTCTTAGACCCAACAAACCTCTTATCAAAATGATCGTACGAGATAAGAGAAATAATCAGAATTCTTATATACAGGGTGTTCCATTTGAAAAATACAAGTTTAGTTCACCACAATTTTTTTTTGACTAACTATTATAATATACAAAAAAAAATATTCAAATTCCTCACCATTTTTCCATAATCGTCCACCCCATCTTGGTTGCACCACCCTGTATATGATGATGTTGAGATGAGCCATTCTTGAGGTATTTTTATTTTAACTATACATAATTTGCAAGGAAGTTTTATTAAGTTATCAAGAAAACCTTGGAAGAAAACCCAAGACACCATATCAGATTTTAGCAATCTAGCCATGCATCAAAATAGTGAATTATTATTAAGAAAACTTTTGAATTTCCAAAACTCGAACTGCTATAGATAAAAAGTGAGGAATTATTTGAACTCAGCAAGGTCAAATTAGTGAGAATTAATGCAACTGAGATAAAGTGCAATTTTGTTGACCAGTGTGTATTATTCCCTTCATTATTATTTATGAACGAAAAAAAAACTTTAAAAAAATTTCTATTAAAATTAATAATTACCAATACTAATGTCCTGCTCGTAAGTAGTCCAAGTATCCAAATCAGAATCTGTTGAATCCATTTTCAGTTCGTTTTTCACCTCTAACTTCAAAAATGGTACTGACACTGACAAAAACAATCAACAGCACTATCACGAATGCGATCCGGTACTATACACCGTTGCCAGATTCCAATTTCCAATAACAAAACATGCATGCTTATGTAAAATCATTGGAGTGCTGCACTTCAAACGATGCCTCATATTACATTAGTATCATGCAATGTAAAAAAAAATACTGCGATCTGGCAATAATCTATAGAATGTATACTATGATGATTATCCCCAGACCCGGCGAAAAGGTAGGGGTATTATTATTACTGGAGTTTATATTAACTCACTTGTGAATTCCTAAATGGAAAGGGGAATCGAGTGATACGTTATTTTAAAGTCTCCTCGACCCCGATCACAACTGCCGAGTTTGTCTGTTATTCCTGTTGCTATGACAGCTTGTCAAACATTAAAAAAACAAAAAATCAATAAATGATTCCCGGAAGAGTCAACTTCTTCAAACTAAGATACGATGATGAACATTTCTTTTGACGAGGATTTACTTCACCCCATAAAAGTTTCGTATTTTCATGCTCGACAAAATGCCATTTTCAAATATGAAAAATTCCGACTACTTCCGAAGTTATTCGAAAAAAACCGAAAACGTTATTATTTCCTGAGTTTATTTGAGAATATATTTTAAAATGAATAAACACTTTCGCATTGCCACTTTTTCTCCTCTACAATATCAAATTAAAAATCGGACGTTTCGTCTTTGAGCGGCCATCATCAAGTTCATTTTCATACTTTAAGGCATGAAATATTGCAACCGTAAAAAAAAACTCATCAGAGAAAATTAGTTTTAGGCAACCCTTGTCTCACTAACAGTTGATGGTGGTTACTCGAATCCGAAACGTTTTATGTAAAATGAAAGGATTAAATTCATGGAAGTGACACCAACATTCGATTTGCAAAATCGTTTTATTTTTATACTTTGGGATTGAGTACATGTAGTCAAGGCGATGTGTTGGGTGATCTGATGATGTTGCAGAATTAGTAAAGTTGATCTGGATCACATTCTTCATTATGCACATTAGCATAAAACGTACTTCTGGCTTCACGGTCCAAAATCTTTTTAGCTCTCTTCAAATAGTCACAGGTAAGATTATTTTTTGACAAGTAAACATCAACATCATGAGATGATAGACTATACAGCAGATCATCAGAAAATTCCCTAATTTTATTATTTTGCAAATCTATATAGCTACCATTCTTAGAATGCCAGACTATGTTTGAACAAGCACTCATCATATTGCCCTTCATGTGTAATCTTATAGGAAAATCTAGAATATCCAGAGAAGTGGCATCAAAACTGTCTATAAAATTATCTTCCAAAGAGATCTCCAATGGTGGGCCCCCATAGAACTTGACGGATTTCAAGTCGTCAAAACTGTTATGTTCAATTTGTGTGATTTCATTTGATTTCACAGAGATCATTCTTAATCTGGTATTTCCATTGAAAATATTTCCATTAAGGTGGATGATTTTGTTGTGATCGAGGTAAATACGACCCAAAATGGGCATTCTGGAAAAAGCGTCTTCTTCGATGGAGGAAATGGCATTATAGGATAAGTCGATTCTCTGCAATAAAGTTAAAAAATATCATGATCTAAATTGACACAAAATGAATCCAACCCAAAGCTCAGGAAATGTTTAAAAACTTTTTATTTTGTTTTTTTGACAATGTGACAGAAATGGTAATGGTACATTTATAATATGAAAAAAGGTTTCTAAAGGTGACAAAAATTTATTTCCAAAAAGGTTCAAACTCAGAGGTTATAGAGAAGGTACGTTTTGATCATAAAATTCCTATAACATGTTCCAATGGACAATTTCAATTTTGAAAGTTATCAACAAAAAAAATTTTCCAAAAAAATACTTTATTGGTTTTGATCGCGTGAAAATGGCTTACTATTACTGTTGACATCAATCAATTTTTGAAAATGACGTGATGGACCAATGGATAAATTAAAAAAAAAGCCATTCATCCCCTGGCGTTCATGTGATCAAGAGTACCTACACAGTTTTTCATTAATTTAGTGATTTTGCCATTGAATGTATATATTCTTGATGATTAATCGATAAGCAATTTTTTTTAGTTTTCGAGATATAAACTATTTTATAAATACACCCCACTTTATCGTTTTCTGAACTAAATAACTTTCTGACACGCTCTATAACAGGGTGTTTCATTAATATTGCAAAAAAATTCAGAGTGAGTTTCCCCACTTAAAAATAATAAGAAAACTTCATATAAAGGTGTGTCCGGAAATGCTTCGTTACAAAGCTACAGGGTGTTGAAGTTTTATTTTTATTTTTGTTTTTTCTAAATAATATTTGAACCAATGTCTATATTTCCATAAAAATCGGTATTTGAGGGTTTCTTTTTATGCGGAATTCGAATTTTATCTCAGTTTGGCTCTAACTTGTAGAGGGCGTCACCTACACTCATTTGTCCTGACATGTACAGCCATAACTTTTTTGGACGTAACCGTATGATATATTTGAGTGAAAAAACATATTTCTCCTTTATTTTTATGCAAAAAAGGCATACTTGTTAGAAGTCGCTACGTGGAACCATTTTCGAGATATTTAGATTTGAAATAATGAATACATATGATAATGAAATTATGGCCGAGCATTGTGTTTCATTGATAGTGCCAAAAATACAGGATAAGTTTCCTCACTTAAAAATAAAAAGAAAACTTCATATAAAGATGTGTCCGGAAATGCTTCGTTACAGAGCTACAGGGTGTTAAAGTTATTATTTAATTTATTTTTTTTCAGTTTTTTTATTTGTTTTTGTTTAAATAATATTTCAATAAGCGTTGTCGATAATATTACACAGAAGTCGACTTTTATCTTTTTCACTGAAAATATGAAGCATTAATGCGTAATATGTTATAACTTCTAGCAGGTTACCTTCGCCATAATTTCAAAATCCCATGTATTAATTATTTCAAATCCAAATATCTCGAAAATGGTTCCACGTAGCGACTTCTAACAAGTATGCCTTTTTTGCATAAAAATAAAGGAGAAATATGTTTTTTCACTCAAATATGTCATACGGTTACGTCCAAAAAAGTTATGGCTGTACATGTCAGGACAAATGAGTGTAGGTGGCGCCCTCTACAAGTTAGAGCCAAACTGAGATAAAATTCGAATTCCGCATAAAAATAAACTCTCAAATACCGATTTTAATGAAAATATAGACATTGGTTCAAATATTATTTAGAAAAAACAAAAATAAAAATAAAACTTCAACACCCTGTAGCTCTGTAACGAAGCATTTCCGGGCACACCTTTATATGAAGTTTTCTTATCATTTTTAAGTGGGGAAACTCACTCTGAATTTTTTCGCATAATCAATAAAACACCCTGTATATTTTTTTATGATTCTGAATGAAAATTATATGCTTAATCGATTTTTGAAAGTTGCGATGAGCTAGGTATCTGTTTCAGTTTGAGAGATATAAACTATTTTATCGTTTTCAAAACTTTAAAGTGATATTTCTAAATAACTTTCTGAGTCACTCTGTATATTTTCTTGATGATTCTGAAAGGAGGTTTTATGCTGAATCAAATTTTGAAAGTTGCGGTAGGCTATATGTTTCAGTTTTTAAGATATGAATTATTTTATGAATGCATCCCATTTTATCGTTTTTAAAACTTCAAAGCTATTTTCTAAATAACTTTCTGAGAGAGCCTGTATATTTTATTGATGATTCTGAATGAAGGTTTTGTGCTGAATCGATTTTTCAAATTTGCGACATGCTATATCTTTTAGTTTTTGAGATATAAATTATTTTATGATTGCATCCAATTTTATCGTTTTCCAAACTTTGAAGCGATTTTTCTAAATAACTTTCTGAGACACCCTGTATATTTTTTCAGAAATTTCACGCTTAATGTAATTTTGAAAAACAACGAAACACGTGTTTCATCAATTCCATCTCGAATTTCATTCAAGTTTATTATTATGAAGTTGAATGATGAATTTTGAAAAACAACAAAACATGTTTCATTAATTTCATTTATTAAAATAATGGAAACTTTATATTGATATAATAAGATATAACCGAAAATATATCATTTTTTATGTTTGCCACCCTGCCCCCACCTCTTTGGCCCTATTAGGGGTTGAATTTGGAAACAAAAAAAAACGCAAAACATTTTTTATCAATTTCATTCAAGTTTATCCATATAAAGTTTCAAGTTGATGTGGTCGAAAATACATAATTTTTCAATTATAATTTATGATTTTTAGTGAATTTTGGAAAACGAGGAAACACATGTTTTAATAATTTCATTTACCATCTTGATGGAGTTTTAAGTCGATGTGGTGGAAAAGAATATATTTTTTTATCAGTTCATGATTTTGCACACTCCCACCCCTCTCATCCTTTTAAGGGTCGAATTTTGGAAAAGGACGAAACACAAGTTTAATTTACTTCATTCAAGATCATCATGATGGAGTCTTGGATTGATTTGACCAAAAATATATTTTTTTAATGATTTGGGATTTTTTACACCCCCATCCTTTTCACCCCCTTGGAGGTTGAATTTTGAAAAACTACAAAACACGTGTTTCATTAATTTTATTCAAGTTTATTACTATGAAGTTTCAAGTGAATGCATTCTAGACAATATTAGAAAGACATCAGCGAAAAATTTTGTCAAGATACCCAAAAATATAATAAATAAATAGAAAAGATAACGCAACTGTAAGATCAAAAACGGGGCGGAGCCACATTTCCCTCTCCCCCGAGAGAGAGTCATCTCAGTCAATACGCCAAAAGGAGATAGATAATGTATTCTGTGACGTAGTGGATGTTGATTGGCGCTCTTTAAACGGTGCTCACTACATTAATAGAGGTCGTAGGTTGATTTTCTTATATTTTTCATATTTCTAGACATATGCAAATTTACCATTATTTAGCAGAACATCTCTACAAAATTTCAAGGCTGGTTCAGGTTTTGACATTTTTAAAGTCAATGATAGTTTTGGGTAGTCTGAATCAGTAAGCTCAGTATGGACTATAGTCACCTACCTCTAGGGATTTAATGGAATCAAAAACCCCTTTCCGAATGGTTGTCAAAAATAGGTGATATTGAATTCCTATGTAGCGCATTTTTGGTACATCCTGGATGGCACCTGGCTCTATATTGCTCAAGTTGCCTCTAATCTCCATGAACAAAACATTTGGAAAGTTCTTTATCACTCCTAAAACAAACTTTGACTTTATCAAGAATTCACGATAATTTTATATTTATTTTGTCTGGATCAAAACTTTTATAATGAGTGGAAAAATCAACTCACCCTCACATAACTCAGAGACATTCATAGAAACATCAATGTTTTCATCATTTTCAAGCGAATACAAATTCACTTTTACTGATCTATGTGCAAAGCGTATGTTATTATCACAAACTGCCAAGGAATGTTTGACAAAAATTAGCACTAAGAATGTTGCTGCCAAAAACATGTTGATCAAATGAATCCAGAAAGATGGTTCACTAGCATTTTATAATTTGACCTGACGATCTTGTTAGTTAAATATTACCTCATCAAGAGCCTGATTTTATCAATGCTATGGCAAAAGACAATTTTTCAAAACATGACCTTTAACATGATATACTTTGATTGGCATATCTTTGAATAAAATTATTTTTATTTCTAGTAATATAACTTCAAAATCATTATATCAGATAATGTAGGAACCCAAATTTTGTATGATCAAAATTCCTATCGAGGTGTGGAAAATTTCAGATTCCCTTTAAATAAATATAACAATTTACCTAACAAGTGCGGAAAATTAGTTTTTCCGCACGAGTCTGCCGTTCACCGACCGACGCGTAGCGGAGTTCGGTGAAGCAGCCGAGGGCGGAAAAACATTTTCCGCAAGTGTTTGGTACAATAGTTTTTCTACTGACATGCGGAAATAAGGATATAATTCGTAACTTAAAAGTCCCTGATGCAACTAATGACAAATAAATAATAATGAATGTCGAAATGTGTAACTAAGCGACCATAGTTACCTGGAAACCTGGTTGCTGTTTGCTTATGATATTGTTAATTTTGACATATCCGTGCGGAAAAATTTTTCCGCACTGGTGCGGGAAATCTGATTTTCGACACGGATATCGGTGCGGAAAATTGAATTTTTCGCACGGCTGTAGGAAAAATATATTATATCAGTGAATGTTTGACAAAGATATCAAAAATCAATTGATGAATTAGCTAGTTAGTTATGAGTAACATAATCTTTTGGACAATGCACTCTAAGAAAACATATACATAACATGGGCCTCTTCAATGATGAACCCATAGAAGAGAAGGAAACAGACTCACACGTCGATTGAATGTGAAACAACGGAGAAGGGATAATGGGGAACCAATACCCATTCCTCAAAGGTCAGATCATGGTGTGATGAACTTTCAGTTTGGGAATTCCAGGAGTTAATCACCAACATTCGTCGCAGTAAAATCATTTTATTTTCATTCTTTGAAATTCGATACACATATTTATACGGTTCTTGTAAACATTAGACATCCACGTACTTTGTACTTTTTGGAGGCGTATTTGGTAAATTATCCTTCGTTTAACTATTCTAAAGAGAAAAAATGCTGGATGAATCACTTTTTTCTAGAAAAAAAACTATTTTCAGTTGTGGGTTAATAAAATGGACAATTTCTGTTGTTCTCATGTACTACAGTTCCTCACGAAACCACTAAAGAAGTTAAAACAAATAGTTAAGCAGGATAAATAAATTTTGGAAATTTGATTTAAAAAACTGATCGCCGCTAAGTCGATATTTTCAATAATGTCAATATGTCAAGATTTTCAAGTCACTACTCACTAATTGAAGACCAAGAGTGATAAACACACGCTGTGTTGCCAAGTGGATGCTGTTAGAAGTGTTGTTTTCCATGTTTTTGTCTGTAGCGGATGAAGGGTTAATTTTGATTAGATTGGGTTAGTTTTTGTTAGATTGGGTCAGTCTTGGTAAGATTGGTCTAGTCAAAGTTTACTAATATACAATAAGTTAGGTCACTTAGAAGTCGGCTCTTTGAAACCATTATACAAACGCGGCCGCGGCGTCAAAGCATGCCGCTCAAAGAAACCCGCCCAGCGAAAATGGTTCAAAGCGACCGACAGACGTTCCGAACTAATGGGAACTGGGCTCTCCAAGAGAAACGAAGCAGAAGGGTGGAGCCGGTTTCGCGCTTTTTCGAAAGTGGTCCAACTGTTTATTATTAGTAAACTTTGGTCTAGTTTTGGTTAGTTCGGGTGAGTTTGGGTAATGAATATTGGGATAGTTTTGGTCAGATTGAGTTTGATTTGATTAGATTGGGTGAGTCTTGGTTGGATTGGGTTAGTTCTGAATAGATAGGGTTAGTTTTGGTTAGATTGGGTTGGTGTTGGTTAGATTGTGTTAGTTTGGGTTGATTTTGGTCAAACTGGGTTAGTTTAATAACCAAAAACCCAAAGGCTAGAGGTTGCGAAGGACATGCATTTCTCTCCCACAGATCCATCCACAGAGGCGTTTCGCTGTATCACAGTTCATCAGTGCGGCTAGGATCTGCAGGAGAGAAATGAGTATGTTAGTTCTTGATAGTAGGTTGCTCATCACCACCAATAGATGGAGATGCTGTCTCCAAACTTTTAGATTAGTTTTGGTTGGTTTATGTGGGTTTTGGTTAGATTGGGTCAGTCCTTGTCAGAATAGTTTAGTTCTGGTTGATTTGAGTTAGTTTCGGTGAGTTTTGGTTAGATTGGGTTCATTTTGGTCAGATTGGGTTAGTTTTGGTTAGTTTTTTGTCAGATTGGGTCAGTTTGATTTGGGTTAGTCTTAGTTAGATTGGGTTAGTTTTGATTAGATTAGCTTAGTTTTGGTCAGATTGGGTGGGTTCTGGTTAGTTTTCGTGAGTTCTGGTTAAACTTGGTTAGTTTGGGTAATATTGGGTTAGTTTTGGTCAGATTGGGTTTGTTTGATTTGGGTTGGTTTTGGTGAGGATTGGGTTAGTTCTGGTTAGTTTGGGTCACCGTCTGAGAGATCCAGAAACTTGATTGATCAGATAAGCCAAGGATATAATTTTTGAAACTTTGACATTTTTATAGTTCTCGTTCTCAGTGTCTTATGTTATATTGTTTTTTTTTGTCATGGTCTATCAAAATATACAGGCAAAACTATTGTAGTCATGGTTTTTAAGAAGTTTGGATACGCTTGGCAACATTGCATGTTTATTCTACTATGTAGCTTTTTGACGAAGCTGTTATTTTAGGGCGTTGTTGCATTGAAATCTGAAAAAAACATTAGTTTATTCTGGATTTTTTTTCTTGTTAAAAGTTGTTCATCCAGCATTTTTTTTAGTTGAGATTGTTCTATAAACCCAAAACTATGCTTAAAAATTGAAAAAATGTATTAATGTATATGGATGCCTAATCTTTACAAGACCCAACAGTTTTGTAATTATTTGTAGCCAAATGCTCAATAAATATATCATCTTAATTTTGATTTTTTTTTTGATTTTTTTTTATAAGAAACATTGAACATCGAGACACTTGTCAAGATTACCACAACGGCTTTTTCGATGCCCCCTATGTTAATTTTCAAATTTTTCATTCGAAACAACATTGCATAGATTACTTCAAGGCAAATATCTTGATAAAGGTTATTTCTATCGACTTTTACAAAGTATACCTTTTTTACGTAAAAATGACTTAAAAATCAATTTTTTGATTTTAAAAAAATATTCAAGTGCGTACAAAAAAGTTATAACTATTTGAATGAGTGGAAAGATGTGTAAGTGGCGCCCCTACATGTAAGTCCCATACCAAGGCCAGAAATGAAATTTGTATAAACAAAAGTTCATCAAAATAACTTGATTATTTCAAAAGTTTTTTGATAAAATCAAAAATCAAAATTCAACTTTGGCACCCTGTATCTCTCTTAATATCAACTTTCGGAATAGACAAGTTAAGGTCGATTGCAATATTTGTGTGTGAGGAATCTACTGTTACCGTATGTCCCATTACTTCTGGTCCACCCTGTGTAAAAATATACAGGGTGTCCCAGATCAACTGGTCACTACTTATACAGCAAATTAATAGAGGAACCATGAATAAGAAGTTTGAGATGGAAAGCTCATGGCCGTAAGTCCTCCGTTTCCTGGATACAGGGTGTACAAGTTTAAAAAAAAAAATGAATATATGAATTTATTTTGAAAACCGCTCTACCGATTTTGATGAAATTTTCAGGGTTAAAATACTAAATGGTATAGGTGGTGTTCAATTCAAAATTCAGATATTCATTTTTTTTGTAAAAAAAGGGCACTTCCAGCCATGGGTTCCCCATTTCAAACTTCTTATTTATGGTTACTCTATTTGCTGTAAAAGTAGTGACCACTTGATCTGGGACACCCTGTATAGTGAATTTAATGAGTTACCTGTCAATCTCAAATATTGGGAAAAGTTAGTTGGATTAAATTTTTTATTGAAAAAAAATGTTTTACGTACCTAACTTTTAATCAAGAAATTATCATATTTTTATCTCTCTGTTTCTTTATAACTATTTATATATTCATTGTCTACATTCTACCATGTTTAGTTTGTTAATATCTATACAGGGTGTTTCAAAAACATGTTGCCAAACTTTGAGGAGTTATACCTTGCACCGATAGATGGCGTTAGGTTCTACAACATTTCACATCACACGAATATATTACTATAGGACCCAACTTGTCTATTCCGATTTCCGCACATATCCGAAAGTTGATAGTGACCAAGATACAGGATATCAAAGTTAAATTTTAATTTTTGATTTTTTTAAATAACTTTTGAAATAATTAAGTTATTCTTATGAAATTTGGTACATTAGGATTGTTTGAAATTCGAAATTCATATCTGACCTTGATTGGCTCTTTTTTTTTATCGAAAAATTGATTTTTCCGTCATATTTTCATAAGAAAGACATACTTTGTAAGAGTAGCTAGTAGTAACCCTTTTAAAGATATTTGCACTTAATTAATACATGCAATGTGGTTTTAAATGGAAAATTTTGAAATTAATCGTGAGTGGCTTTGAAAGCGTTGTTATCATGATAATTTTGACAATTGTTTCAATGTCAAATGTTTCTCATGGGAAAAAAATTAAAAATAAAAAATAACAAAAAAATAAAAAAAATATGAAAAATACAAAATTAAGTTTTTTTTTCAATAAAAAATATTGAAACAATACAAACAAAATCTTCCATTTAAAAATTACTTTGAGTACAAATATTTTGAAAAAAGATACTATACTAGCCACTTTTACAAAGTATACCTTTCTTATGTAAATGTACGTTTAAAATAAATTTTTGATAATAAAAAAGAAGTACGAGTGCATATAAAAAAGTTATAACTATTTGAATGAGTGAAAAGGTATGTGAGTGGCGCCCCCTCCAAATGAGAGCTAAATCAAATTTCATCAATATAACTTGATTATTTCAAAAGTTATTTAAAAAAATCAAAAACTGAAATTCAACTTTGACACCCTGTGTCTTTTGATATCAACTTTCGGACAGGACAATTTGGAGTCTATCAAAATATTTTTGTGTAAGCTATAACCCCTTAAAGTTTGGCAACATGTTTTTGAAACACCCTGTATACATGGTGTGTATGCATCTTGCGTGTGCATACCAAGCTCGTTGTTATGAAGCTTGCTGGTGGCCAAATTTGGTCACCAGCAAATCACATAATAACTCGCTTGGTGGCAATTATGACGTGAATCGAAAGTTGTTTGGCATTTGGTGTATATAATAGGCAACAAATTAAATGGTCAGTATTTCAATTTTATGGACAGTACTCTTTGCCATTATTTTATTTCCCTTGGTCAGTATGATAATAAATGGTCGGTTGAAATAATGAAGGGTCAGTAAAATAAAGAAGTGGTCAGTAAAAATAATAAATGGTCAGTATAATAATAAATGGTCGGTTGAAATAATTAACGGTTAGTAATATAAAGAAATGGTCAGTAAAAATAATGAAGGGTCAGTAACATAAAGAAGTGGTCAGTAAAAATAATAAATGGTGGATATAAATAATCAAGAGTCAGTATCATAAAAAAACGATCAGATAAATTAGTAAATGCCTGGTGAAAATAATGGACAGTCCATAAAATTAATAAAGCGACAAAAAAATAATGAATGGTTGGTCATATATTTTATTTCGTAAAATACAAATATTTTTACAACGGAACGAAACACAACTTAGTAAAGAGAAAACACTCTGCCTTTATGTCATGATGAAGTAGTCAGATAGGTTCCTTTGAGAGGCGGATTTAGTTTGGGTTAGTTAGGGTTAGTTTGTGTTGGTAATAGAAATTGATGAAAAATATGCAGCGGCTCGTTGGTTAGCACTAAGTTAACATTACAATTATTATTATATATTATAATTGACGTGTTCTGTATTGGTATTATGTGTATCAAGTTTGGGTTAGTTTGAGTTAGTTAAAATTATTACTGAATATTGCATACTGGCCATTTATTATTTCTTACTGTACATTTGTGGAATTATTACCAGCCAAGTCATACTGACATTTCATACATTTTTACTGACCATTAGAATCACAATAGTGAACATAAAAATACCGGCCAAATGATACTTTTACTGCTCAAAAATTCCATTTTTACTTATCATTTTTAACAGAAATACTGAGTCTTCTACAATATTATACTGACTGCTTGTGATATTATACTGTACATAATGAATTAAATACTGTTCAGTTTATTACAACCCTATATAATATATTTTGTTATTTGCTTAACATATAATTTTTATATTTTTAATCTATTTACATATTCAGATATATATAAGTATGACGGAATTCGGATATTTGGCAAATTTAAGTCAGCAATTAATGGAGTAAGGCAATGGTTTGTGTAATTTTCAGAATTAGTGACGTCGAAGTGGATCACATTCTGCATGCTGCAGATTCTTATACAGGGTGCTTCTGGCATTTTCTCCCAAAATTTCTTCAGCTCTCTTCAAATAGTCACAAGTTAGATTATTTTTTGTCAAGTAAACCTTAACATTGCGAGATGATAAGGTATACAGTAGACCATCAGTCAACTCCCTTATTTGATTATTTTTCAAATATACAACGCTCTCATTTTTGCTATGCCAGACTATATCTGAACAAACACTAATCTTATTTCCATTCAAGTCTAATCTAATAGATACTGGTATAGCATCCAGGGAAGTCGCATCAAAATTGTCTATAACATTATTATCCAAATCAATATTGATTGGCAGCATATGGGGTTTGACTGATTTCAAGTCGTTAAAACTGTGAGGCCCAATTTGAGTAATTCTGTTCGAATACAAAGAGATCCCGTGTAATTCTGGATTTTCATTGAAAATGTTCCCATTAAGCTGGGTGATTTGGTTGTTATTCAGGTAAATAAATCTCAAATTAGGCATTCTGGAGAAGGCGTCTTCTTCGATGGAGGTGATTGCATTGTAGGCCAGGTCAATTTTCTGGAATAAAATTATTAACACAAACTGGTCCAATCAAATTATTATTACTATAATAGATATTATTACAAGCGGCCCTCTTATTGGTGAATCCGTTATGAATCATCGGAGTCGTGAACTAGGATGACTCATTGGTACATCTATGATGAGATTTTTTTAAATTTTGTAAGTATATTCACTAAAAGGTATCAGGCTTTTCTTATTTTTGTTCTCGACTTTTTAACATATTCTTTCATTATTTAAGACTATGTATACAGGATGTAACAGATTAAGTGAGACTGTAGATTCTTTATCAAAAAAGAAAAATATTTTTCCTTATAAAAAAATTTCCGCGGACTTTCGATTTCGATATACAGGGTGTATTATAACTACGCCACTGGTTAATTTTTTTAATCGATTTTTTAATTAAATAATCCTAACTAGTGAGTTTTGACACTGTACCAAATCTGATAAAAATATTCCAAGTGGTTTAGAAGTAATTAAATAAAAATCTTTTTTTTTTTCATAACTTTGACACCCTGTATATCGAAAACGAAAGCCCGCGGAAAATTTTCGTTGAGGAAAAATCTTTCTCTTTTTTGATAACGAATCTACAGTTTCACGATGTAACACTTACTCTGTTACACCCTGTATATTTTCTTCTACTGTTTGTTTTTAGGAATAAAGTTTTTACCTTCATTTATTTTGTATTCTCCGCTTTTTAACTCTTAGAAGATGTATTCAAAATTTTACTGACATTTTTGTTCGTTTTAAATACTCATTCAATTAAGTTTTTACTGTTTAAATTGATTAGAACTTTGAGAAGTAGGTACGCATATATTTTTCACTTTTTAGAAACTATGTACTTTTTTTTAAATGTTGATATAAAGAACAGAACATCAGTCACTGAAATGAAAATGCAGTTTATAAAAGTAAACAAAAATCATTTTGAAAAAGTTATAAATCATTCAATGGATATTTTTGATTATATTGACCCTACAAAAGAGTTTGAATCACCAAAGTTGAGGTATTTTGCCTGACCCTTCTGATTCTGCAAATTTAAATCAAAAATAAGAATTCTATCTGTCAAATTTTGATAGGTTGACTTCTTATTTTGCAAAATGGAACACTGTCTTGAGTCCATAGAACACAAACATGGAGATTTCCATTTTGATACAGAATGTCCGAAAATGATGAGCAAAAAAATGAAGGTTGCATTCTAGACTGAAAATTAATGCCACCTTTTCATATAATTTTAAATATAAACGGAGTTACAGGGTGTTAGATTTAAATTTTATTTGCAGTTTTTTGGCAATGCCTTTTGCCACGGGGTGTTTCATTAATATTGCGAAAAAATTCAGAGTGAGTTTCCCCACTTGAAAATAATAAGAAAACTTCATATAAAGGTGTGTCCGGAAATGCTTCGTTACAGAGCTACAGGGTGTTGAACTTTTATTTTCATTTTTGTTTTTTCTAAATAATATTTGAACCAATGTCTTTATTTCCATAAAAATCGGTATTTGAGGGTTTCATTTTATGCGGAATTCGAATTTTATCTTAGTTTGGCTCTAACTTGTAGAGGGCGCCACCTGCACTCATTTGTCTTGACATGTACAGCCATAACTTTTTTGGACGTAACCGTATGACATATTTGAGTGAAAAAACATATTTCTCCTGTATTTTTATGCAAAAAAGGCATACTTGATAGAAGTCGCTACGTGCCACCATTTTCGAGATATTTAGATTTTAAACAATGAATACATATGATAATGAAATTATGGCCGAGCATTGTGTTTCATTGATAGTGCCAAAAATACAGGATAAGTTACCTCACTTAAAAATAAAAATATAATTTCATATAAAGATGTGTCCGGAAATGCTTCGTTACAGAGCTACAGGGTGTTAAAGTTATTATTTAATTTATTTTTTTTCAGTTTTTTTATTTGTTTTTGTTTAAATAATATTTGAATAAGCGTTGTCGATAATATTACACAGAAGTCGACTTTTATCTTTTTCACTGAAAATATGAAGCATTAATGTGTAATATGTTATAACTTCTAGCAGGTTACCTTCGCCATAATTTCAAAATCCCATGTATTAATTATTTCAAATCCAAATATCTCGAAAATGGTTTCACGTAGCGACTTCTAACAAGTATGCCTTTTTTGCATAAAAATAAAGGAGAAATATGTTTTTCTACTCAAATATGTCATACGGTTACGTCCAAAAAAGTTATGGCTGTACATGTCAGGACAAATGAGTGTAGGTGGCGCCCTCTACAAGTTAGAGCCAAACTGAGATAAAATTCGCATTCCGCATAAAAAGAAACCCTCAAATACCGATTTTTATGGAAATATAGACATCGGTTCAAATATTATTTAGAAAAAACAAAAATCAAAATAAAACTTCAACACCCTGTAGCTCTGTAACGAAGCATTTCCGGACACACCTTTATATGAAATTTTATTATTATTTTTAAGTGTGGAAACACACCCTGAATTTTTTCGCTATATTAATGAAACACCCTGTATACTACGATATCAAAAAATGTTCAACATCCAAGTGAGTGTGGTGTGCTGAAAAAGGCATAATATCTCCCTAATTCCCTAACAACCTAAATATTTTTGAAAAAAAGTTGTTTTGTACTATTTATCTTATAAACCTTTCGGGTTGATAATTAATTACCTCTAAAGTTTTTATGGGATCAAAAACCCCTTTTTTTATGTTTGTCAATTGGTGATGAGGAAATCCTATATAGCGCAGTTTTGGCACATCCTGTATGGCACCTGGCTCTATATTTTTCAAGTTTCCTCTAGTCTCCATGAACGAGAGATTTGGAAAGTCCTTTACCATCCCTAAAACAGTCACTGACTTCATCACAAATTTCGCAAATTTTTCAATGGGTCAAAAATTTGGAACTAGTTGAAATAATAACTCACCTACGCATAGCTCAGTAAAATAAGGATCATGCGCATACGCATGAATTTCCGTATCATTTTGGAGCGTGTAAAAATTCACATTTACTGTTCTATATTTGAAGTGTATTATTTTGAAAGCTTCCACAGTGGTTAGGGCAGATTTATTACAAACTGCCAAAGAATGTTGAATACAAATTAGCACTAAAAATGTTGCCCTCAAAAGCATGTTGACTGAAAGTGTAAAAACCTTGTTCACAAGCATTTTAGAACTTTAACCTGAAGATTTTGTTTGGCAAATATATTATCACAATAAAGATTCCCAAATTATCATTGTTTTGTCAAAATTTGGCCTTTAACATGATAAACTCGTTTAATTGGCACTTTGCAACTAACCTCCAGAGACGTGCGAGCTGCTATTGTTTTTATTTTATCAAAAACTTAGAGTCCTTTGCAGATTACTAAAGAAGTGGTTGTTATTGGGAATGAGGACCAGTAGTAATAAGAATGACATATTCGATTTTTTTTTCCGACGTTTCGGAATTTATTCAGGCCTTTTTCAAGGGTCAACCAAAACTGAAACACAGCATTACGGGCACTAACACTGATCACACATAATTTAAGATAAAACTGGTAAAATACACCATAACTTTAATTAAAGGCGACAACATAACTTTAATTAAAGGCGCAGACGTAACAAGAAAACCGAACATGAACATCATATTAATCATAAAAATAATAATTACAATCAATAAAATTATCATCATTCAACGTCATTACATGTCAAATTGCCTTTAAATAAAGTTAGAGTGTTTTTTACTAGTTTTATCTTGAACTAACTGACCTGGCAAATTCCATACTGCCTCATAATCAATAAATGATAAGCTAAATGAATTTGTTCCACTTTTTTTTTTTTTTTTCGATGTTTCTATAATTATTCTGTTATTCGCGGTGCAGACATAACAAACATATAAAAAATTTCAGCGTTTCTTCAGTTAGGATGATATGTTGAATATCTGACAACATTTCTAGCGTACATTTTTAGAAATGATTAAACTAAAAACGTATCTCTTGTTACAACACTTCAAATCCCAAATAGAACCTAAATAATCTAATTTGAACAAAATCTTTTGAAAAATTACAAAATTATGCAAATTTAACCTCACTTAGTCAATTTTTGTTAGATTTCTTGAATAAGAATTTTTTTCTTATTTGAACAAAATCCTTGGGAATATAACAAAACTATTCAAACATAACCTCACTATGTCATTTTTTTAAAAATGTTTGGATCCAATCTCAAATAGAACCTGTGATATATAATTTGAACAAAAAATTAAACTATGCAAACATTGCAAACATAACCTCACTATTACAAAGGGAGGAAAGTTATGTTTTCAGTTTCTTCCGGGAAATTTTTCCAATTTTTCTCTCCATAACATCACTCCTCTTATTTCAAATAACATTTAAAAAAAAACGCCTGAATTGTTTTAGTCGTTCTCAAGTGATGGAGTGAAACGGGATTCAAATTTATATATTAGATAAGATAAAAGCGTGGATAGAATCAGCATTAATTAGCACTGTTTTAGTTTTGTGTTTACGTTCACTGAATGCACCTATTTTAACATTACGGCAACGTTGCTTTGTCAGTCCTAACGTATGATTCTGTTTTATATTTTTTGTATGGACGTAGAATAAACTCTGAAAATAAATCCGGACTTTGTCTGTAACTCACATTTACGGATAGCTATTCTAACAGACGCACACAACATCCCTTTATCAGAAAAAATGGATTTTTTTTTCTCTCATAATGTCATTTTTGTCTTGATATTGAAAATGGCCGCCACTACTATGCTGTAGAGTGTAGAGTCTCTTTCATTTCTAAGTTCTATGATTCGATTTGACAAACTGAATTTATGGCCGATTGCACCAACCAATTTTGAGGATTCTAATGGCCGATTGCACCAACCTATTTTGAGGATACTTAACGCTAAGGGACCCTTAACTTGACAATTTCGCATGCAAAACTGTCAAGTTAAGGGTTCCTTAACGTTAAGTATCCTCAAAATTGTCAAGTTAAGGGTCCCTTAGCGTTAAGTATCCTCAAAATAGGTTGGTGTAATCGGCCATTAGTGGATTTACTCATTGACATTGACATCAGTTTGTTTTGTCACGGAAATGTGAGTTGTGTTTTCAGGTTTTTTCGGGGAATTTTCCAGCTTTTCTAGTCATAAAAACAATCTCAAGACTGTAAGGAACAATTCAAAAAAAAAATGACTCAAATTGCCCCAGCGGTTCTCAAGTTATGGATCTTCCAGAAAAAATCGGTACCCATTTTTATATATTAAGATTATGTGTAATCATTGTTAGTGCCCGCTATGCTGTGTTTCAGTTTTGATGTACCGTCACTTACTTATTGACCCTTGGAAAAGGCCTGAATTGGGAAAAATTTTCGAATAAGTGATTCTTATCACTACTATCCTCCTCCCAATAACCACCACTTCATTATTGTTTTTTTTACCTTTTTCAGGAACCCAGTATTATTCAGATTTAGAAAAAGGCTCTTTCCATTTTATGTGCAAGAGCCTGAATATCTACCTACTTATTTTTACATTCAAATCTCACTCAAGCTGGCAAAGCGCAAAAGATTGTGAAAATCGGTGAAATTTGGCAACACTAACTTTTCTGCACGTCGTTTGTAGTTGGTTTCTATACATTAGAAAAATTCTATACGTCGACGATTTAATTTTTTGACGAAATAAAGTAGGTTTTAATTTATTGTGTTGTTTTGAAGTTACATTTTCAAATTTGTGTGGTGAAATTTTGAGTAACATTATTCATGTCGTTAGTCTGTACTATTTATCTTGAAAATATTGATGCGCCAGTGAATTAAACCTAGCCAGTGAAACTTAAAGATTTCTGAAGTCAGATTCAAAATGTCGTTACTGAAATGTGCATCATACTATCTAAAGTATAACATGATTAGAACATTTATAGCAATTGGCGAATCCAATTCAGCAGTTTGTTAAAGTTATTTGACAGGACCATGGCTGTGAAGTTCATCCCAACAATCCCAAAACTAACTTCCAGTTCGGGAATTCCGGGAGTTAATCTTGGAAATGACACCAACCTTTTTGTAAAATTGTTTTATTTTTATTCTTTGCCCAATGTAATGTTAGTTATTTATGGTACTAGTGTGTTATGTTGAAAATAAGTGACGCCAGAAAGATTATTATATTCTCAAGACACACAAGTAAGTGACTTGGGAAACATAACACACGAGTGGTATACAATGTCTTATCCAACAACTGAAAGAATTCGTTTTTTTATGAGATAATAATTATGAGCTTTGTGATCAAATCAAAGCTCAGAGTACTGAGCTAGTAACTAGTGAGTTATGGATTATAACACACTAGTGTGTTATTTGATAGTTGACTTGTCTTAAATGACAGCAATAATGACAGTCATAACTATCATGTGTTGGCTAAGTATTATTATTATTGTGACCAAAGCGTAGCTCTGAGTGAGTTGTCAATGTGTCAAGTTTCCAAAATTAGTGACGTCGAAGTGAAACCATATTGTATCGCCTGAATTCGATGCTCACTAATATGGCATACTCACAAATATTTGGATTTTTCGCATGACTTCATGAATCACCCTGTATATCATGATTTTTTGTTTCTTCGAAAGATCTATTCCATGCATCTCAATCCGGACGAAACTAGCTTCAAAAATCGGCTAACCGCATTGAAATATTTCTATTCTCGTTGAAGATATTGGACTTTGAATTTAACCAAAAAATGTGCATGTATAAGTTCAGCAGTGTATTTATTTTAAGTCACTACAGCACAAATATTAATGTTCACAATCACAGCTTATCAAAATCTCAACTCGGAAACTAGACTTTACTACTCTTTATAATGTACCAGCTGATACACGTAACTTATTTTTGGTCCACCCTGTATAAACAAAATTATCATAAAAAAAAACCGCAGTCAAAAATGAAAATGAACTTATTCCAACCTACGTGTCCTCACTGTATAGCTAATCCGTAAATTCTAGAATATAGAGGAATATAGAAGTATAGACCAGAACAAACAGCATGACTCATCGCGCAGGAATGCGGTTCTCCGGTGGTTGACTGCAGTGGCCTGGAATCCCGAATGTATGGGACAATTATCGTTTTCGCTACATTTGGACCACTGGAAACAGTGATAGCGCAAATTGTGACTGCCTCAGGTTTTCTTTAGCTGTATATATTGGCCTAGTTGCTATGATAAGCAACTTTTACTTTTCAAATAAAGCCACAAAACATTTTTGATTTTTTTTCAACATTTTCCTTGTACAACCCCACACTATTTTCATATCATTGTACGCAGAAAATTGAGCCTTCACTTGAAAAAGTGTTCTCCTGAACAACTATTTGAAGATTTATGATTGTTTTTCCAGAGTATTTAAAATTGGTCCAGAAAGCTGAGTATTGTCTTCTACACTAGCTTTTCTATGATTTTGCCATTATGCAGAGTGAAAATCAAAATAGTTTTTGGGTTTTGTCCATCTTATTTATAAAAAAAAAAAGTTTTTGATACGCAAAGATTTTCTAATAATACCTCAAAATGCCACATAAGATAGAATAGTTACATATAAATCATCTAATTAGTCCTAAACATGTTTTTTTGTGTATAGATGGAAAAATAATGAAACAAAATGTTTTCATCATGATATACAGGGTTTACACTTAAAACTCCGCACGTCAATATCTCGGAGACGAATAGGAATATTGGATTTTTGTACAAAGTAGTCAATGTATGGGGTCGAGTAGTTATTTTTCACAGTTAAAAAAATTCGACGCCTACCAAGAGTAAAGCGTCGCGACGCATCGAAAATATCAATCGATTGCAGGTTCTTTGAAATTACGCGCATGCAAAAGTACGAGTTATTTATAAACTTTTTTGTTATTCAGTCAAACTCATTTATTCTACTCAGTTTTAAGATATACAGTGTGTCCAAGATAAGGATGTCTATCATGGGGATCTTGAAAACCGTGAGAGATACAAGGTCGGTTAAATGGAGGCAAAGTTGCGTATTTTGATGCTTAACAAAATGCCGTTTTAAAAGCCAAGAAATTCCGACTTAGTCCGAAATTATCCGAAAAAAACCGAAATTTTTCAAAATTGTTTTCATTTTTTTCTGACCACATTTGAAGAGATATTTTGAAATGAATGGAACTTCTTCATTGCCACTTTTTGCTCTTTACAAGATAGCGTCATTAAATTGAAGAACCGACGTTTCGTCTATGATCAGCCATCATCAACTTTGTTTTTTTAAATACGGTCCTGGATTTTTTATTACGGATTTTAAGAGCCTCTTATGTTCCTAAACCAACGAGGTATCGCACCAATTAAAAAAGAGGTGGTTGTTTTTAATCCTATTAAAAATGTATTTTTTGTCCCTCTCTAACACATGAGTTCTTATGGAAAAATCCATCAACATAATTTTTTTGAATAATTGCGATACATTGTTGGTTTAGGAACATAAGAGGCCCTCAAAATCCGTCATAAAAAATCCAGGACCGTATTTAAAAAAACAAAGTTGATGATGGCTGCTCATAGACGAAACGTCGGTTCTTCAATTCAATAACGCTATCTTGTAAAGGGCAAAATGTGGCAATTTTGAAAAATTTCGGGTTTTTTCGGACTTAGTCGGAATTTCTTGGATTTTAAAACGGCATTTTGTTAAGCATCAAAATACGCTACTTTGCCTCCATTTAACCGACCTTGTATCTCTCACGGTTTTCAAGATCCCCATGATAGACATCCTCAACTTGGACACACTGTATATCTCAAAACTGAGTAGAATAAATGAGTTCGACTGAATGACAAAAAAGTTTATGAATAACATGTACTTTAGCATGCGCGTAATTTCAAAGTCCCTGCAATCGATTGATATTTTCGATGCGTCGCGACGCTTTACTCTTGGTAGGCGTCGAATTTTTTTAACTGTGAAAAATAACTACTCGACCCCATACATTGACTACTTTTTACAGAAATCAAATATTCCTATTCGTTTCCGAGATATTGGCGTGCGGAGTTTTAAGTGAAAAGCCCTGTATAAATTTTTTTCTAAAAAATTGTTAAGTGCTTTTTTTCACATTCAAGTGTTTTTGACCATCTTATTTGACGCAACAAAAATCATTCAATTAGTAATAAATATCTTCATTTTAAGAAAACAAAAATAGCTCGTAGGAAAGTGTACTAAAACCACTCAATAACATATAAAATATAAAACGATAATCAAAACACAGTCGAAAGTGTCTGTCTAACGGTTGAAAAAATTACTAATTGTGCCTCAATTATTTTTATTTCATACTGTACCGTAAAGTATCATTTAGCGGACTCAAACCAGTCCGGTTAATGACACTTTACATCATCAGAGTAAAAAAAAAATCACTTGACTACTCAAAATTTGTCTTATAACTATCAATTATGGTGTTCATTCCCTGGATGGTCCAGTCCTTGCATGGGGTGAAAGGGGGGCTTATCACAATGTGGCAGCCGGTGTGTGTGTGGGAGGGTGGCCCCCTGGCAGGAGACGTCCTGGACTAAGAGAACGTCGAAATCAGATTATTGCTGGATAATCTAGCCGTCTTGAAGTAGTTTGAGACCAATTCCTGCAAGAAGTCACGTATGATGTATGAGGGTCTGGTTGCTTGGTTGGTGCCCGAGTGTCCGGTCCTGAACCCTAATTGGACTTCAAGAATTCAGGAGGTCGGCAGCAGCTTGCTGCTCTTCCCTGATAATTCTCTCCGCAACCTTCGAAAGCGCAGGCAGTAGACTGATAGGGCGAAAATCGCATGGTTTGTATCCGTAGGACCCTGCATGGCTTCCGAATCATTATCACCTTGGCTTACTTCCACGACCTTAGAAAGTGGCTCTAATCAATGATGGCCTGGATTGAGGTTAAGTCGGACAGCCTGAACTTTGGTAGTTTGAGACACCGTCCGTTCCGGGGAAGGCTACTCCCGTGACCTGTTCAAGAGTGATCTTGGTTGATGAGAGATTTGGGGTGTCTTTAATTTGAGTCTGTGATTTCAAGTCGAAAGATTGGATGGTGGAAGGATTTTTTGTGAAATGCTCTTCAAAATGGTCCGCTAGGACCTCCACCTTTTCCTCTGACTCGATCAGCAGTGCTCCGTTGGGGGTTTTGAGGTTCGGGAGGGATTGTCCTCCTCCTTTGGTAAGACCTCTCCTCCGCGTTGACCTGCTCCATTTTTGTTTATCAAAGTTCGTTTGACCATTGTTTGTTACAACTTTCCCGAGTCTTTTTGACGAGATCAGTTCCCAAGGAATATTGTTTTTATTTGGGGGGTTTTTGGTAACATATAATTATTAACCTATCTATTACCCAAGTGATGACAAAGTTTGGTTGGCGCCATCTCATGGTGAGAATGTGAGGCGGACTGTCACTTCAAGTGTATGGTTTGACAAGAATGCACTTTAAACCGATTGAAAAAAATTATCATAGTATGAAACAAAACAATGTACGATACACAAATTCTAGTCAGCAATTTGACAAAGTAACTTGACTGGACCATACCATGCATGGCTGTAAAGTTCGTTGTAATTGATTGCTGAACAACTAACTTTCAGTTTGGGAATTTCGGGAGTTATTTTTGAAGTGACACCAACATTCGCTTTGTAAAATCGTTTTATTTTCCTTCTTTACATAATTAGTGACGAGGTGAATCACATCCGTCATATTTCAGATTCTTATACAGCAATTTTCTGGCTTTCTTGTTCAAAATTTCGTCAGCTCTCTTCAAATGGTCACAAGTGAGATTATTTTTTCTCAAGTCAACCTCAACTTTACGAGTTGATAAACTCTTCAGCAGATCATCAGGGATCTCCCTAATTTGATTTTTTTGCAAATCTACAGAGCTTCCTTCTTTGATATTTGCGACTATATCTGAACAAGCACTTATCTTGTTGCCCATCAGATATAATCTTACAGCGTTTCTTATAACAGTCAGAGAAGTTGCATCAAAACTGTCAATCAAATTTTTTTCCAAATCGATCCCCATTGACATCCAAGCAGGGTTCACTGATCTCAAGTCGCTAAAGCTGTGAGGCCCAATTTGGGTGATTTGGTTCGAATCCAAAGAGATCATTTCTAACTCGGGACTTCCATTGAAAATGTTTCCATCAAGGTGGGTGATTTTGTTGTGGTCGAGGTAGATAAAGCTCAATCGGGGCATCCAGGAAAAGGCCTCTTTTTCGATGGAGGAGATGGCATTATAAGATAACTCAAGTCTCTGGAATAAAGTTGAAAATCAGTCGTAACTTCGAAGTTCAGTTAAAATTAACTATAACTATAGATGTCATCTCCTGTTAGTGGATCGCCCATATTCAATGAATTTATCATATGGGAAATAAAGATTTTGTAACAGAATCAAATGATATAAAAAAAATATATAATGATCTCCAAAATGTGTCATAAAAACTTCTAAAAATCAAGAAAAAACAACCAAAATCACTAGATTGAAAAAAAAATATGAAAGTGACAAAAATTAATTTTTAAAAGGAATGAAAAGAAAATACATAATTATTTCTCAAAGGATATACAGCATGGCATGTTGACTATTTAGGTACTCATTTGAATACCAATGGAAAATCCAAAAAAATCCGAATACTCCCGGAGATATACGGGAAAAACCGAAATTTCATAAAACGGTTACAGTTTTCCTGAGTTTATAAGAAGAAAAAATATTTCGAAACAAATATTACATCTTCATTGTCAATTCATTTCGTCTCCAAGCAAACATCATCAATTTTTTTTTAAATAGACGAAAAATTTCGTTTATACTTTTATTTTAATTCTAATTCGACATATCACACTCGATATTTATTAGACGTTTCGAGCTAATAACGTCATCATCAATATGAATAATTGATGATGATTGGGAAGTAACGAAAGGTCGGATCAGAAAACTGACTGCGTCAACATAAATGTCAAGTCTTTTTCGATCCATCTTTCTTAGTTACGTCAGGAAAAGAGAATGTCAAAAAATTTGCTACTTCAAAATCTGATCATTTTTCTGATTTCTGAATCTAATTCCTGCTTTTAATTGATTTTGCATTCACAGTGTATTTTGCTCCTCTACAAGATAAGTTTATTAAATATGTTTTGTATTATTATATACAGGGTGTTTATCAATTGAATGCCGATACTCAAGGATGATTTTAAGACAAAAAGTTCATATGAACATAGGTCCGCAAAAGCTTAATTTTCTAGATACAGGGTGTTGAAATATTAAAAAATAAATAATTTTTTTATAATTACTTTGATACTATTCCAGATATCTTTATGAAATTTGGTACACGTCTTCTGGGCTTCAATATGCATTTTGTGATGTACAAACAATTTCATTATTTTTACCAGTGGCGTCCGTACGGGCTTTGCACTCAATATTTTTGGAGAAAAAACTTTTACGCCACTGCTTCCTTTCAAAATAAAAATAATTTTTAAAATCTCTATTTATTTCTGAGCCAATTTGTTTTCATGATTTTGCTCCGTCCGGCGCATGGTTTTCGCTTAAAAAAATAAAATCTACTTAATTGCATTGACACCCTGCTGTGTCATCCAATATTTCTAAATTAGTGGCGCCCTCTCTAACATTCCCATGCATTTTGATGCATAGAAGACGTGTTCCAAATTTCAAAAAGATATCTGGAATAGTATCAAAGTGATGATAAAAAAAAAGATTTTTTTTTTAAATTTCAACACCCTGTATCTCAAAATCTATGCTCTTGCGGACCTATGTCCATATGAACTTTTTGTCTTAAAATCATCCAGGGATTATCACCCTTGAGTATCGGCATTCAATTAGTAAACACCTTGTATAGTTACAGAGTGACCCATTTGAAAGCGAGCCCTTATCACTTTTTATTAATTTATTGATCGATTTTGACGATTTTTTTTGAAATATGTATTTTGAGGCTATACGTCGCCTAGTTTTTTGCAAAAAGACCTACTGAAGCATATACAGTGTGTCCAGAATAAAATGATGTACATGGGGATATTAAAAATGGTAAGAGATACGACGTCGCTCAAATAAAAGAAAAGTTGCGTATTTGTATTCCCAAAAATATTATAGCTTTGTTTTAGTTTGAATCGATACGGTAATGTAGATACAGGTTGAAAAAGAAAAATGTCAATTTTTGAAAAACCACAATATTCCGCTGATTATAAAAGCTGACATTTCCAAATTTTCAGGATATGGATAAGAGGAAAAGACAATTCTAAAAACGACGTTAAAAAAAATTTTAGGCCTAATATGTTGCCTCCGGCCGAGGTCAACTGTCGTTTTTCTTATGTGGGACATATTGAATTTTTTCATTTTCAAAATCCGCATTGAAAATGATTTTCAAAAATATGACTTTCATAAAAAAAAACAGACTTGACTTTGGCTGGACGCAACATAGTGGGCCTAAAATTTTTTTGACGTCGTTTTTAGAATTGTATCCTCTTAACCATATCCTGAAAATTTGAAAGTTCTAGCATTTATAATAAGCAAAATTGTGTGGTTTCTTCAAAATTTGCCTTTTCCCTTTTCACCCTGTATCCACATTACGGTATCGATTTAAAATAAAACAAAGGTGGAATATTTTTGGGCATACAAATACGCTGCTTTTCTTCCATTTACGCAACGTCGTATCTTTTAAAGTTTCCAATATCCCCATATAGTGCCATAAACATCATTTTATTCTGGACACACTGTATAGAGGCTGAAAAATCTATAAAACATATAAGCGATTTTTTTAGAGAAAATCTGCCTACGCCACTGGATTTTTCATCCCCTGAAATGGGTCTGTACCAAATTTCATGAAAAAATATTCAATTCAAAAATATTATTTCTGTGTGTTATTTGTTTTTCTATGTTTTTTGTCAGTCTCGTTTGTTTGTTTGCATTGTATTTTGAAATGAGAATATCTATTGAATGTTTATATTTAATACTTTTTTTCTGATAGATTTGCTATCGCAAGATCGAGTTTCGAGGTAAAATACTACGTGCATAAAAAAATTATTCGTTCATTTTTAATATTTTTTCATGAAATTTGGCACAGATCCGTTTCAAGGTATGACGAATCCATTGGCGTAGACAGATTTTTTCAAAAAAAATCGCTTATATGTTTTCTGTATTTTTCAGCCTCTAAATATGCTCTAGTAGGCCTTGGTTTTTGGAGAAAACTGGGCGACGTATGGCCTCAAAATAAACCATTTCTCTCTCCACATTGAATATAGATAATATAGATAAAAATGTGATGGGGGTGGCCCGCTCTCAAATGGGTCACTCTGTATATTTTCACCAACTATCATTAATTCACATTGATGGTGGCTTTATTTAAACGTTGAATCCATGAAGATGTGACATTTATTTTGATATATTTCTTCTAATAAACCTAGGAAAACATGAAAGCAATTTAAAAAAATAGTTTTTCGCGGATATCTTCGGAAGTATTCAGAATTTTGCAGATTTCCCAACGGCAGTTTATAGAGTACCAAAATGCGCAACTTTGTCGTGGTATGAACTTTTCTGTATATCCTACCGTTTCCAAGATACGATGGTGAACATTGAAATTTGTAACACCCTGTATAGTAGGTATAGCCCCGGATTTTGCCAGGCAACCCATTTGCAATCTATTTTTGAACAAATTATCTAAGATTTAATAAAAAATAACAGATTATCCAAATGAAGCTAACGCTTATCAGACCATTTAAAAAAAGTCTGGTTCTATCCAGCTACTTACAGAAAAAAACTACCTCAGGAGCGCCACAAAACAGTTTATGGGAAAAAAGGGTCCCCTGAGATTTTTGAAAAATATCACCCTGTAGATTCTGACGTTTGATTTGTGTAATAATGTAACACTCAACCTTTTAGCTGAAAATATATCTTATAGAAATTATTATTGTCGGAGCTATAATGAAAAAGCGTTTGCGGTCCTACGCGTTTTATGGAATTTTTTATAAACCCATTCTTGTTTGTACAGGGTGATTCATTTTCAGAGTCAGGGCGCCAGTTCTCGTAAACTATTCATCGTAGAGGCTTGCGGCAACAAATTTCATTACTAAAACGGCCAAGAGAAAAACCTGGAAAATATTTTCAAGTTTCTGAATTCGTCGCTAGGGGGCGTTACAACCAACACCAAGTAGAAAAATATGATTTTTATGGAAATTTGTCCAATGAAAATATATCGATGAGCTCATTTTCGGATTTACCTACACTTTTTGTCCAAAATGTTTTTTTTCTATCTATCATAATAAAGTGGTGGGGGAAGCTCAATTGTTTTATTAAACAAACGGAGATTTATCCCGTTTCGCTTGACCGATTTAAACGAGCTTGGGCTCATATGAAAGAGCATGATCTGCACTTCAAAAAACTTTTTTGGTTTTGAATTTTTGACCTTCGCCGTCGCCGCTAGATGGCGTTAACTGAAATGGTAGCATGTTTTTGAGTTTTTTCCAAAAAAAAACAAATGTAATGGTGTATTTATTTTTATATATTTCAAAAGGGGATACATTTTCCTATTAAAAAATAAAAAAAAACAAAAAAAAAATTAAAAAAAAAAAAACCAAAAAAAAATCATTAAATTTTTTTGTTTTGTTTTATAGGAAAATGTATCCCCTTTCGAAATATATAAAAATGAATATCTCATTACATTTGATTTTTTTGGAAAAAACTCAAAAACATGCTACCATTTCAGTTAACGCCATCTAGCAGCGACGGCGAAGGTCAAAAATTCAAAACCAAAAAAGTTTTTTGAAGTGCAGATCATGCTCTTTCATATGAGCCCAAGCTCGTTTAAATCGGTCAAGCGAAACGGGAGAAATCTCCGTTTGTTTAATAAAACAATTAAACTTCCCTCACCACTTTATCATGATAGATAGAATATATAAATCCGAAAATGAGCTCATCGGTATATTTTCATTGGACAAAATTCCATAAATATCATATTTTTCTACTTGGTGTTGGTTGTTACGCCCCCTAGCGACCATTTCAGAAACTTGAAAATATTTTCCAGGTTTTTCTCTTGGCCGTTTTAGTCATAAAATTTTTTGCCGCAAGCCTCTACGATGAATAGTTTACGAGAACTGGCACCCTGACTCTGAAAATGAATCACCCTGTGTTTAATCACCATTAAACATGCATTATTTTCTAAGTTTGATACATTTCTAATTTTTAATAATTTCATGATAGGTTATGAACCCACTCAAGTTCAATGTCAGATAGGTAGGAAACTGATTAATCATCACGTTCTCGAACCATGGTCGGTCACTCGGTCATGATATGATTATTTTGCCGACGAAAGCACGAACGGAAGTGCATAGTAGAATTATGTTAACTACAATATTTGGATAACATCATTGTGCACTATAACAATTAATTATATATAAGCAAGTCGTGGGAAATAAAGGATCAGTATTCAACAACTACTCAAAACGTTGTTTTACTCAACAAATGTACAGTGCCCAAGCCCACTTGGCCATAGCAGAGAGTGAGGCTGCTCTCTGGCAGTAAACTCTATATTTTCCGCTGCTCAACCGAACCGAGTTGAGCAAGTGTAATCTACGAGCTAAACCTAGCTTGTACACCCTGTACATGATATAAAAAAAACAATCTGAGTTAGTTACCCACCACTAGCGATTTTATGTGATCAAAAACTCCTTTTTGTATGGTTGTCAATTTGTGATCAGTAATATATACAGTGTGTCCAGAATAAAATGATGTCTATGGCACTATATGGGGATATTGGAAACTTTAAAAGATACGACGTTGCGTAAATGGAAGAAAAGCAGCATATTTGTATGCCCAAAAATATTCCACCTTTGTTTTATTTTAAATCGATACCGTAATGTGGATACAGGGTGAAAAGGGAAAAGGCAAATTTTGAAGAAACCACACAATTTTGCTTATTATAAATGCTAGAACTTTCAAATTTTCAGGATATGGTTAAGAGGATACGACAATTCTAAAAACGACGTCAAAAAAATTTTAGGCCCACTATGTTGCGTCCAGCCAAAGTCAAGTCTGTTTTTTTTTATGAAAGTCATATTTTTGAAGATCATTTTCAATGCGGATTTTGAAAATGAAAAAATTCAATATGGCGCCCATAAGAAAAACAAAAGTTGACTTCGGCCGGAAGCAACATAGTGGGCCTACAATTTTTTCGACACAATTTTCAAAATCACCGTATCTTCTTACCCAGATCCAGAAATTTTCAATACCTCATCTTTTATAATAACCGAAATATTGTGCTATTTAAAAAATGGCCATTTTTCTTTTTCACCCTGTATCTCCATTACGGTATCGAATCAAAACAAACCAAAGTGAGATTATTCTTGGGCACGCAAATACGCAACTTTTCTTCCATTTAACCGATACTGTATCTCCTGTAGTTTCCGATATCCCCACGTACATCATTTTATTCTGGACACACTGTATATTGCGCAGTTTTGGTACATCCTGGATGGCACCTGGCACTATACTGGTCAAGTTTCCTTTAATCTCCAGGTACTCAAGATATGAAAAGTCCTTTATCATCCCTAAAAATTGACGGATTGGAAAATTTGCAACAGTTAAATTTCACCATTTAACTCACCCTCACATAACTCGGAGATACTCATAGACACCTCAATATCTTTATTATCTTGCAATGAATAAAAATTCACATTAATTGGTACAAAAGGATATACGGAGTGTTTGTTCAACCTAGCAACCACATTGGACAGGGCAGATTTATCACAAACTGCCAAAGAATAATGGATAAAAATTAGCACCAAAAATGTCGTTCTGAGACGCATGTTGACTAAGTGTTACGAAAAAGCTAATTCACCAGGATTTTATAACTGTGACCTGAGGATGTTATTTGTCAAATATTGCTCTAAAGATCATCGACAATATTTAGCAAAATTTGACCTTTAACATGATAAACTTTTGTAACCAACAAAATTATTTTTATTCCCTGCAAGTGCTGCCAAACACCGAGTATTATTCAGATTAAAAGGTGTAGAATCCTGAATTTTACATTCAAATCCCACTTAAAGGGTTGGGTGTTGGGAATATTTCTCTTTTACAGAACTGAAACAAAGTTCAGGTCGTGTTCCTAGATAGCAGAATATATATCTACCATATTTTATTCCACGGTATAAACCCAAAATATGACTATAGATAGTTTATTTTTAGATAAGCAGTCAAAAAGGGTAGTTTCATAGAGTTATGCAGATAATCGACGTGAAATATTGAAATCTATTTTCATATAACTCAAATTGTTTCATTTAGTTGTTCATTTACAATATTTCCATGCATTCTTAAATTGGGTATCTTCAATGATAATGAGTGAAACAAAAAAGAAACATTTAAGAAAAACGTTAATATCGAAAATAAAAATCACAAATGTTATTACCATGAATGCTGACTTTGGCAATATATCAGACATTGATGATGAGATTGATGTCAAGAAGTCTTCTGTGATTTTGTTTGGGTGAAAAAAGGACAGAGTTAATTTTTTATTGAACAGGCAGAAAATCATGGTTAATAATCAAGAAATACAACTTCACCATCTCAATAAAAAAGCGATATAACAGTGTGACCCTTTTGCTCTCAGGTCACCCTGAAAAAGTTCATCAATTGACCGATTTAACTGGCATTTTTTGACAAACTATATCTTTTCACCAAAAATGACCCCCTTCATACAAAATCAAAGGCCTACTCCACCATTTTCCCAAGGGTCAAAATTTTGATAAACCAAATCGATTTTTGAAACGCCACTGGAATCGGATTTGGCTTAAAACGGACCAACTAAGTTTCAAAAAAATGTTTTTATTTATCTATTTTTTGTACAACCTACACGTAAAGTCCACTTTTCAATGCATGCAAAGCAGGCGGAAAGTCGCTAATTTTGGCAGCCGGGCCTAAAAGTACTTTCGCGCCCGCGGGCGCAAAGGAGGATCGCTTAGCAACGGTTCCTTGGATCCAAACGCCTCTGAATCTAATAACCACGTGACAGCCAATATCGGTGACAATGAATCTGCACCACAAAAGAATACGGGAACACACCTATTGTAACCATGATTTGACAGTTGTTGATAAACTTGTCAGTTGTCTGACTTGTCAGCAGTGTTATCGATTATTTTTTTTTGATTTTATAAATCATCACAAACTGGTTGTACAAAAAGCACTGTTTGTACGAAAGATGATTTTGACTCGGCTAATATCTGCCCTCGCTTCGCTCGTGCTGCTACTTATACCCTCGTCAAAATCATCTACTTTCCGCCCTTGATACAAAATGTACTATTTTTTCTTATCCGGTTGATTAATACACTTTTTTCCGAGAGATCTGAAAAAAATTAGTCACACCGTGTATAATAACAACACAAGTCTACACCAAAATTGATGTTTCTGCACCAACATCTATTTTTAAGTAATTTCGACCTCCTAAACCCGAAACTGACTTTAGTTTTCACAAACCGTTATCATGGATTAAAAAAATTAAATAAATAATCATAGCATGGGCAGCGCCCTCCAAGTGCTACATGAAAACCAATATGAAATTATGATTTCTCACGTCAAAAAACCTCCGGAGAACCAATTTAGTGCAAACATTCAATTTTTTGCAAAAATTACTTGACAAAATCGAAAATACAATTTCTCCCAAACGAAGCCCGATAGCAAAAATGTTCATTAAAGAAATAACATTATTAATGGGTCCGACCTTTTTTTCCCGAAAATTAGATAACTGCATTTAAATTTAATATTTGCATTTATTTTGTTTTTTTGATTTGCAAAACTTGATACACAGAAATTGATGAAAATATTAGAATCAGCGCATCACAATTATATAAAAAAATTTATCATTAGTGTAATCACATTAATGCTTTTATTTTTTTGTCAAAACATGATTTGGATTTCCAAAGAAACGAATGTAGATTTCAGCTGAAAATGATAAAATTTATCAAAAAAAAAATCAAAGGTTGGTGGTTGCACCTTTTTTTTTAATACTCACAAACTGGGAGGTTTACCAAAAAATTATACAGGAATAGGTGATTTTTTATTCTATGAACATGTTGTCAATTTTTTAGTTTTCAAAGGTTTAAATACAATTTTCAGTTTATTTTCAAACACAACGAAGTACCCTCTCGAATCATGACAAAACCACTCAACTAATTGAGGTTATGTCCATTTTCGGAAGCTAAATGATACATCTGAAAAAAACAGTGATTTTGCGGCCGTTTGGCCCACCTTACCCCTTTATTCTCGACCTTACCCTGCTAGATTGGTTTATAATCCTCGCTCTTCGCTCTTCATTCTATTTAACCTTGTTTTACGCCGCGTCATGCGTCAAAACAAACTGCCAGCCCCCCCCTGCCTCGATATCTGGAGCAGCCTTCTGATTGGTCGAACGATCTATAGATCATAGGACCCAGCACACAACGCATTTATCAGAGTTGTACTCAGATTTAGCGAGTCAGTTTGAGCCGTCTAGACCTGTTCCTATTCCAACAAGTGGCAGTAAAGTCTGATGTGTATTGTCCATGATTAGGGAGTGGGTATATTTTGATCAAGTTTTCAAAAAATCTATTTTACTAATTATTTCACTCCTACACATGTAGATATCAAGTTAAAATTTGGCACACCTACGTATAGGTTTGTCGGGAAAAAAATCGAAAGGATTTTTCATTTTTTTATCAGACATTGAAAAAAAAACTGTTTTGTTGACATCAAAAATAGTGAGGATATATATTATATGATGCGCAATATGACGCTAGTGGAATTTTTCCATATGTTGGTTTATTATATTGCGCATGATGCGTCATGTAAAACTTCACATGCGTCATGACAATCCATGAGTACCTATATCAAGTGTTTACAGTAGATTGGTACGTCACGTAAGACTCCGCATGCGTCATGCATATGGAATTTTTGTATATATCGGTATATATATAATATATATTGTGCATGATGCGTAATGTCAAATTCCACATGCGTAATATGACAGTGTATGGAGTAGATTGGTACATCTCGTAAAACTCCACATCCGTCATATGACTATATATGATGCGCAATATGACGCACGTAGAATTTTTCCATATGTTGGTTTATTATATTGCGCATGATGCGTCATGTAAAACTTCACATGCGTCATGACAGTGCATGAGTACCTATATCAAGTGTATACAGTACGTCACGTAAGACTCCGCATGCGTCATGCATGTGGAATTTTTGTATATATCGGTATATAATATATTATATTGCGCATGATGCGTAATGTCAAATTCCACATGCGTCATATGACTATATGTATATGTTGCGCAATATGACGCATGTGGATTTTTTCTAATTCGCGTATTTTAACTTAATTAAAGTTATAATTGCGCATTTTCATATTAAATGATTGTCAAAATGATTTTTTTTCGCGGTTTTTGTATCGCGTTTTCACATATTATCGCGTTTTGAGTGATTTTATCGCGGATGTTGTTCGTGTATGACAGTTATCTGACGAGATAAGACTGTGTTGATAATTTTTCTTAAAAAATAGTTTCAAAAAGTTACTCTCCGGCCGGGAATCGAACCCGGGTCTTCCGCGTGACAGGCGGGGATACTGGACCCCTATACTACCGACGACTTATAAATGTAGCGTTCCGCAATCCAGAAGTTTTTTTGTTTTCGCGAAAAAAATCGGAACAATGTTTTGTTTTTGAATTTCCGCGTTTTTTCAAGTACAATGAACGTCTTCAGTTTATTTTTGATATAAAGAAACTCTCAATTGAAAGTTTTTAGTAGAATCAATGAGTATCTTGCGAGGAAAAATTAAAAATCGCGAATTCCCAAAATTTTTCGCGAATGTCGCGTTTTTCCCGAACACCGCGATTTTCTTAGTTGAACGAATATTTTATTAACATTTATTTTATGAATACCGTAATACCGGTATTATACCGATATTTTTCGATAAAATCGATAACCCGCGTATCCAATATATAGGTGGGTTCGAGTATTCGCTCTGAACACTCGGAGCGCCAAAAATTGTAGGCACTTAAATGGACAATTTCGCGCTCGGAGCGTTCAGAGCGATACTCGAACTCACCTCATAGCTGGTTTGCGTTCGCAATACAAACTGCATGGACACGGCGAAAAATCGGGCGCGGATGGAGCGGAAATTTTAAAGATAATTAAGAGAAGTGGGTTAAATTGTTTTAATAATTGACTGTTCCTGCCATTTTTATGTTACGGACTTTTGGCATGACTGAGAATTAAACAAATATATAATTAATAGCATTTTACCTACAGTATTTGGGGGTTTGCGCTAAGGAGGAGCCGCCACTCGTAATGATAAAAGTAAAGCCAATTTATCATTAACTCGCCAAGCTAATTTCTTTTGTTAAGTTATTTTCGTGGTTTTTCAATGGATTTTATATGGGGCATTGGCAATAATTTTATCTACAATCAAGTGAGGTTATGTTCTCAAAATGTCGTTATTTGTCAATCAATTTCGTTCAAATTAGGTATATTACGTTCTATTTCGGTTCAGTTTTGATTAAGTGAGGTTGTGTTTGCTTATAATGTCATTATCTTTTATAAACTAATAATAATCATGGTAAAAAGAAATTCTACCATGATAATATTCTTAAATAACTATTACCACTAATTCTCCATAAACTTGTTTCTACAGCAATTTATAGCGCTATATTAACAGAGATAGAGGGTGTCAAATTTGAGTTTTGATATTTGATTGTTTCAAATTACTTTTGAAATAATCATGTTATTTTGATGAAATTTCGTATATAGGGGTTGTTTGACATGCGAAATTCAAATCTGAGCACGGATTTGCTCTTACTTGTATGGCTACTTACACACCTTTGCACCAATTCAAATAGTCAGAACTTTTTTGTACGCACTCGTAAATTTTTTTTAAATTGAAAAACTGATGTTTCCATCATGTTTACATGAAAAAGGTATACTTAGTAGAAGTGCCTGGGAGTAACCTTTTTCAAGTTATTTGAACTTGAAGTAATCCATGCAATTAAATGGAAAATTTTGAAAATGAACATGGGAGGCTTTGAAAAAGGCGTTATCATGCTAATTTTGACATTAGCTTGAATGCTCAATGTTTCTTGATTTAAAAAAATTAATCTAATTTTATATTTTTTCTATGAAAAAAATTTTGATTTTTTTTTTTTTTTTATAAAAAACATTGAGCATCGAGACGATTGTCAAAATTACCGTGACAACGGCATTTTCGATGCCCTTCATGTTAGTTTTCAAAAGTTTATTAGAAACAACATTGCATAGATTACTTCAAGGGCAAATATCTTGAAAATGGTCACCCCTATCGACTTCCACAAAGTGTACCTTTTTTACGTAAAAATTACGGAAGAATCAATTTTTTTAATCAAAAGAAATGTTCGAGTGCGTACAAAAAAGTTATAACTATTTGAATGAGTGGAAAGATGTATAAGTGGCGCCCCCTACATATAAGACCCATATCAAGGCCAGATATGAATTTTACATGACAAACCACCCCCATATACGAAATATCATCAAAATAACATGATTATTTCAAAAGTTATTTGGAAAAATCAAATATCAAGATTCAACTTTGATACCCTGTATCTCTGTTAAAATCAACTTTCGGATTCGACAAGTTGAGGTCTATCGCAATATTTTTGAGTGAGGAATCTATTGTTACCGTATGTCCCATTACTTCTTGACCACCCTGTATAAAATGCGCAGTTTTGGTACATCCTGAGTGGCACCAGGCTCTATATTGCTGAAGTTTCCTCTGATATCCAGTATATTAAGAGAGAATTTCCAAAATTTTTAAATTTCATGGTAAAAAAAGCATAACTCAGAGACAGTACCAGACTTATATACCATGTGTTTGTTAAAGTCATAAGACCTTAAAGGGCAGGGCAGATTCATTACAAACTGCCAAAGAATGTTGAATAAAAATTTGCACCAAAAATATCGTTCTGAGACGCATGTTGAGTAAGTGAAAAAAAAATTTAATTAACCATGATTTTATAACAAACTTTGACCTGACGTTTTTGTTAGTTAAATAATATTATATAATGATGATTGACAATATTTCGCAAAATTTGACCTTCAACATGATAATTTCTTGTAACTGGCATATTCACGAGCAAATTTATTTTTATCAAAGAATATTTTCACATCCAAATCAAGGGGCTTGAGCCGAATTGTTGGCAAAAAATTATGAAATAAATGATATTAAAAAGAATAAACAATTTTTATTGACAAAATTGATGTGAACAAATCAAGGAAAAAAAAAGGAGGGAAACAAATCTTAGTAATTAAAAGAATTTGAAATTTGCTACAACACTAAAAACACTGAATCATGAAAAATTAACCATCAAGAAACTAAGAAAGTTAAAGAAAACCTCAAAAATCAACCAAAAAAAAAAGATAATGAAAATATTTCTAGTTGAAAACATAAAGTGTGGACTGTCTAGTCTAGATGAAGCCGGTTTGGATGAAACTTGTCAAATTATCCAAACCTCTCTCTTCAAAAAATAAAAAAAAGTTGAGCCGACTCAGCACAAAATCCCAATACTGACTGATTACCCATCTTTTTCGATGAAATATATCCGTGACCTCCAACCCGGCTGATTTATCTCGGGCAAACGAAACGAAAAAGAAACACTCCAATACAATTTTTATTAGGCATTTTCTTATATCGGACAGTTAAGACATCGATTATACGTACCCTTAAGGGCCCTCTGATTGAGGGATGGCCCTTATATGAGTTTAATTTCCGTTCCACGACTCACACGCCACAATATCAGGCCCATAAATCGCGCACCTTTTGTGCTCTTGGCCCATTTATTTCTGTAAAATCTTTATTTATATAAAAACAAATTCTGTGTCTACCAGTATGATAAATTATATTGGTTTTCCAGAGAATAAGGGAGAAAGTTTTTTTTACTTAACTATATATTGGAAATACGGGAGAAAAAAGCAGAGCGTGTGCAATATGGAATATATCGTTCAATTTCCATCACAACGTGTTTAGAAAATTTACATACAAAGCATGGGGAAAAGGGGGTGAACGATGAGAATCTCTATTGAGGTATCAATACGTAACGGGTTTGACTCCTTTATAAGATATAGGTACATTCAATTTTCCAGAATACAGAATACGAAACAAAAAACGGCCTGTCTGCTTGAACACGTCGAATGGAGAATGTAGATTTCATGAATTCAAATTGACTCTTTATAAATGACTATACATACATCTAGTGAATTGATATTGATCGAAGAAATTCAATCTAAAAAGGATAATAGTTCCGATGTAAAGTGCTATACTTGAAAAATGTGCGACATTAGCAAGGCAAAACGTTTTGGAGAAGACCTGATTTTTCCAATGCTGTTTTTCTTTGAATAAAAGGACAATCTACATAAATTTTATATGCGTGTTCTAGTGAATAATAATAATTTATCATGATTGTTTAGCTACGCCCCGTTTTCGGTTATGGAAAACGGGGCGTAGCTAAATTATCCCATTGTGACGTCATCCCTCTTGTAGGTACGTCGAGCAGCTGATTGAACTGGATTGAGGGTGACAATGCGCTTTGTGCTACTGAATGGGATTTTCAGCAAACTTCAAACAATATCGTCAACTGGATTTATTTTGAACTGTTTAAATAACAAAAACAAATCAAAGAACCGAACCCAACCGCAAAAATAGTTCACTTATTATTCCTGATGAATTCCTCGGAATAATTATTAGTTATATCTTATATTTCCTTATCAAAACTGACTCTCGAATGCTCTGTATACTGATTAAAAAGCAGATTTTGTCCAACTGTGTTCCTTATACCATTTTTGAAGAGAAAAGTCGTGATTTAAAAACTCTGGAATACTCTCTGGATACTAGACTAGACAAAGCAGCTTTTGTCTGATTTTTTTCAAGGAATATGTTCATTCCAGTCTATTCTTACAAACCAATTTATCCAACTGGGTTTCCCACACCATTTTAAATGGGAAGAGTGATTTCCAGACCCTGGAATGCTCTCCAGAATGCTAAAAAAAAATTTTTTTTCCAGAAATATGATCATTCTATACTCTTTTCATGCAAACCAAATTGTCCAACTGGGTTTCTTACTGCATTTTTGAAGAGAAAAGTGATTTCCAGACCCTGGAATACTCTCTAGATACTAGACTAGACTACAAAGCACCTTTTGTCTGATTTTTTTCAAGGAATATGTTCATTCCAGTCTATTCTTACAAACCAAATTGTCCAACTGGGTTTCCCACACCATTTTAAATGAGAAGAGTGATTTCCAGACCCTGGAATGCTCTCCAGACTGCTAAAAAATTTTTTTTTTTCAGGAATATGATCATTCCTATACTCTTTTCATGCAAACCAAATCGTCCAACTGGGTATCTTACAGCATTTTTGAAGAGAAAAGTGATTTCCAGACTCTGGAATACTCTCTAGATACTAGACTAAACTAAAAAGCAACTTGTTTGATTTTTTTCAAGGAATATGTTCATTTTAGTCTATTCTTACAATACAAACCAAATTGTCCAACAGGGTTTCCTACATCATTTTTAAAGAGAAAAGTGATTTCCAGACCCTGGAATGCTCTCCAGACTGCTAAAAAAGCAGCTTTTTTTATTTTTTCACAAGAATATGATCATTCTTCACTCTATTCATGCAAACCAAATTGTCCAACTGTGTTCCTTACAGCATTTTTGAAGAGAAAAGTGATTTCAAAACTCTGGAATACTCTCTAGATACTAGACTAGACAACAAAGCAGCTTTCGTCTGATTTTTTTCAAGGAATATGTTCATTCCAGTCTATTCTTACAAACCACATTGTCCAACAGGGTTTCCTACATCATTTTTTAAGAGAAAAGTGATTTCCAGACTCTGGAATACTCTCTAGATACTAGACTAAACTAAAAAGCAACTTGTTTGATTTTTTTCAAGGAATATGTTCATTCCAGTCTATTCTTACAAACCAAATTGTCCAACTGGGTTTCCCACACCATTTTAAATGAGAAGAGTGATTTCCAGACCCTGGAATGCTCTCCAGACTGCTAAAAAATTTTTTTTTTTCAGGAATATGATCATTCCTATACTCTTTTCATGCAAACCAAATCGTCCAACTGGGTATCTTACAGCATTTTTGAAGAGAAAAGTGATTTCCAGACTCTGGAATACTCTCTAGATACTAGACTAAACTAAAAAGCAACTTGTTTGATTTTTTTCAAGGAATATGTTCATTTTAGTCTATTCTTACAATACAAACCAAATTGTCCAACAGGGTTTCCTACATCATTTTTAAAGAGAAAAGTGATTTCCAGACCCTGGAATGCTCTCCAGACTGCTAAAAAAGCAGCTTTTTTTATTTTTTCACAAGAATATGATCATTCTTCACTCTATTCATGCAAACCAAATTGTCCAACTGTGTTCCTTACAGCATTTTTGAAGAGAAAAGTGATTTCAAAACTCTGGAATACTCTCTAGATACTAGACTAGACAACAAAGCAGCTTTCGTCTGATTTTTTTCAAGGAATATGTTCATTCCAGTCTATTCTTACAAACCACATTGTCCAACAGGGTTTCCTACATCATTTTTAAAGAGAAAAGTGATTTCCAGACCCTGGAATGCTCTCCAGACTGTTAAAAAAGTAGCTTTTTTTTTTTTTTTCCTAGGAATATCATCATTCCATACTCCATTCATGCAAACCAAATTGTCCAACTGGGTTTCTTACACCAATTTCGAAGAGAAAAGTGATTTCCAAACTCTGGAATTCTCTCTAGATACTAGACTAGACTACAAAGCAGCTTTTGTCTGATTTTTTTCAAGGAATATGTTCATTCCAGTCTATTCTTACAAACCAAATTATCCAACTGGGTTTCCCACACCATTTTAAATGGGAAGAGTGATTTCCAGACCCTGGAATGCTCTCCAGACTGCTAAAAAAAAATTTTTTTCCAGGAATATGATCATTCTATACTCTTTTCATGCAAACCAAATTGTCCAACTGGGTTTCTTACTGCATTTTTGAAGAGAAAAGTGATTTCCAGACTCTGGAATACTCTCTAGATACTAGACTAGACAACAAAGCAGCTTTTGTCTGATTTTTTTCAAGGAATATGTTCATTCCAGTCTATTCTTACAAACCAAATTATCCAACTGGGTTTCCCACACCATTTTAAATGGGAAGAGTGATTTCCAGACCCTGGAATGCTCTCCAGACTGCTAAAAAAAAATTTTTTTTCCAGGAATATGATCATTCTATACTCTTTTCATGCAAACCAAATTGTCCAACTGGGTTTCTTACTGCATTTTTGAATAGAAAAGTGATTTCCAGACTCTGGAATACTCTCTAGATACTAGACTAAACTAAAAAGCAACTTGTTTGATTTTTTTCAAGGAATATGTTCATTTTAGTCTATTCTTACAAACCACATTGTCCAACTGGGTTTTCCACACCATTTTAAATGAGAAGAGTGATTTCTAGACCCTGGAATGCTCTCCAGACTGCTAAAAAGCTGCTTTTTTTATTTTTTCCCAGGAATATCATCATTCTATACGCCATTCATGCAAACCAAATTGTCCAACTGGGTTTTTTACACCAATTTCGAAGAGAAAAGTGATTTCCAAACTCTGGAATACTCTCTAGATACTAGAGTAGACAACAAAGCAGCTTTTGTCTGATTTTTTTCAAGGGATATGTTCATTCCAGTCTATTCTCGCCGGAAAAATTATCCAACTGGGTTTCTTACATCATTTTTAAAAAGAAAAGTGATTTCCAGACTCTGGAATGCTCCTCAGACTAATCACAAAGCAGCTTTTATCTGATTTTTTTCCCAGGAATATGTTCATTCTACTCTATTTATGCAAACCAAATTGTCCAACTGAGTTCCCAACAACATTTTTAATGAGAAGAGTGATTTCCAGACCCTGGAATGCTCCCCAGACTGATTATAAAGCAGCTTTGATCTGATTATTTTTGTAAGAATATGTTTGTGCAAACCAAATTGTCCAACTCGGTTTCCTTCACCATTTTTTAAAGATAAATGTGCATGGTGTGCTGTCTAGATTGATGGAAAAGCAACTGGTTTTGATTTTTTCCTTGTTCTTCTATATCTACCGAAGATTGCAACGATTCACTCATTCGAGTATTCAAAAGTGAAGATTTTGATGGAGTTTTGGCTCCTGTTGCTCATTCTTCAATGATTTGAAGATTCTCCTCATTAGATGGCGGTTCACTTTCTTCTAAATCTTCAAAAAGATGCAACAACTCACTTATGCTTCTGGAAACTGAAGATATTCTTGGATGTTTGTATAAATAAACTTTGACAGAGATTAAACCTTCCACATATTGCAAAGCTCCTGGTACGATAAATTGAAGATAATGTAGATGTTTCTGGCTTCTGTTCATCAACTTTGACACATCAATTCTTCCTGCTATTTCTTCAAGAAAATTTGAAGATTTGTCAGGAATGTGTCCTTCAACTGATTCACATTCTTCTGAACCTTCCGCACATTGTAATGATCATGCTTTCATAAGTTGAAGACAATGCAGACATTTCCATTTATCCTTCATCAGCAAATATAGGTAAGCTGCAGAATCTGTACAATAAACAAAGTTTGCCACAATATAGAGGTGTAGAGGAAGAATAAGAAGCACAAGTTGAAATAATGAAGATGTCTCCGTTTCTTCTTCATCAACAGATACAAGAACTCAAATAGCAGCAGAATTTGTGGAACAAACAGAATTTGTCACAATATAGAGGAGAAAGAAGAAGCATAAGTTGAAGACAATGCATTGTCATGGCAACCGACAAAGAAAACCCTACAAAAAAGCTTCAGTTTTCCGCCAGACTCCGGTCAACACAACCTACTTTAAGGCGGTGTTGCTTCGGTCGTACATCAGTGGAGAGCTTGTGTGATCATTTTAATACAATATTTTTAGTTACAAAATAAATTTTGGTATGTTTCATCATTTATTTTTGGTGAAGTGGCACTTCACCTACTTCACCTGAATAGCTGCAATTAATTTTTATGGTGTACTTTATATGAAAATATAACAAAGCAATTGCAGACGATTAAAAATGATCAAAAATATAAAATGGACCATGAAAAAAGGAAACAGATGAACGATTCACTCTAATTAAATCCGTTCTTGTCATAACCATCTGACATGACAAAATCTCAGCCAACATATGCTGGAGTTCAACTTTGAAAGTTTTATTTTTATAGGCCATTTTACAATCCGCTTCTCTAATTATGACTTTCGGCTAAGTTTAATTAAATAGAACCCCCGGTGACGTTTTCTGTCATCTATACTCTGTTAATTTCTTAACGTCTTTATTAAATGTTCGCTAAAGGGTTTGTTTGAACGGAGCCTATAATTAGACTGGTGAAGCGTGTATGAGTTTCCGCATATTGGCTTCATATGAGAGCGTTTATTAATTTTCTGATATTTATTTTTCCTTTATTTCCAAATGTTCTGTTCAGTTCTGTTCGACTCAAGCGCCAAGGGATTTTTTGAATAATCTAAGAATGCAAATCATCAAAAGCCATTCAATTACGTGTATATTCAAGCAAATAAATTCTTTCCTGAAATCCATGAACGAGTGGCAAAGGCAACGAATTTCCTTTTCAAATTAAACCATGGTTTGAACTCAATCAGGTTAAATAAAAATGCCCTTTGAAACGTTTCCATACGTGAGCCCTTATCAAAAACTCGATCAGCAAAAATCGTTCTTTAAATTACGGGAAAATTCCCTACAACAATAAAAGGCCGTCCAAAGATTAGATCTATTTGGATGACCCTCATTTTCCTTCTCGGATGATTTTATAGATTCGGTTTTTTTTTGTCTTTTTCCCCGACAGAATACGATTACAGATAAGGATGCATGGAAGAAGATGCCTTTTAACCGGGCATTTGTTCTCGAGGGTTTGATTGGCGTTTTATTGAGGGTTGAGTGACGGAATTAGTTCGTTTTGGTGGTCGAAATGACAACGTTTGGGAGGGTCTTTATTTGTTGAGTAAGGTCGAAACTGCTTTGTTCATCCATGGTAAGTGAATGCAAAAAAACGTATTAATCACTTTTGCAGGGACAAACACCGTGATTTTTAAGACTTAAGCCCCTGAGGGATTTTACTTGACAGGTGCGATAATGAGGGAAAATTTACGCCCACGAGTCGTTGGATCAATATGATGAAATCTTACGCTTTATGTTACATTGCGCGGACGGAAAACTGAACGTCGAATTTCCACTCTGCTATTCGAGTTTATTTATCGGCAACAATATTCCGATCATAACTCACAACACTTTTCATTTTTATATCGTTTTAAGTGTCACCAAAAAAACGAATATATGTTCCAGCTGCAGTTGAACAGCATGCGAAATTGAAAATGTATGAAGAGGGATTCTATTGGCTAATATTCGTATCGCTGTTTTATTAAAATTTTGTCCAACAAAGCATGAAATTATGTCAATGTTTCAGCAACGCATATCAATTATACAAAATGGTGGAGAATTTGACAATATAAGATATGGCAACATCAAAAACCACTAAAAACTTCTTTTGTTTCACACGTCATTGCGGATTAACAGCCGAATAAAACACTTCTGATCAATAAAAACAAATTTTATTTTGTAAAACTCTGATACTCACTGACTTACAACTAGATTAACCGGCTGAAGCACCAAACTTTTCAACAAATGACACCGACAACAGTCTGATGGGCGGTAATGTTGCGATTGAGGTTTCCAAGTAGTGTAATATAAATAAATTATCACTGAAATAAATAATAGTTACTTTTCTATAGCTTTTATAGTACATTTTTTTCCGGGAAAAAGTGGTGTTTTGAGGCGGTTGTGGCAACGTTCGTGCTGGTTTTGAGCTTGATTTTTGAAAAAAAAATTGTTCGATTTTGCTTATGCAATAGAGTTCTTTTGAAATTGTTAAATTTCACATTGAGCCAATTTGACATTAAATAATTATTAAATTGTGTCCCGAATCATTTGTTGGGTTATTAATTGAAATTAGTCCAATATACGACGCGTCATTATTGGCTTTTTCCGTCAACTGGAATGGACATGATATGAAAAATTTTCGTAATTTCATTATCAAACGAAATTTTCTCTTGATTAAAAATAATTGCCAAATGAGAAGAATGCATATAGGATAGAACAATTCCATGTGACATAGAAAACATCTGATTCCTGAAAAAGCATGTTACACGTTCACAGTAATTTTTTTTTGGAAGTACAGTGACAGTGCACAATTTTAGGTTGAAGTCGCCAAGGTTGTCAAAGTCACGTCTACGCCAAATTCGATGTGGATGATAGAATATGATTCCCGTTTGCCAAGCGGAAATTTCACAGTTCCACTTCGAGATTAAATTGAATGTAACTCAGGCATAACTGCAACCTCAAATTTTCAAATATGTCAGAATGATTTTAATGTGTCACTTTCAGGAATCAGCTGAGATTCGTGACGTACTTGGAAACGATCTATTCCCCAAAACGAGGAAACAATCATCAAGATCATGAAGAGTCTAAAAATAAAACAAAAAAGTGGAAAAAAACAGTCGATCAATACAAATATTCTAAAAAGAATAATCAAAATAAAGAAATAACATCCTTTGCTTTCCAATTTGAAGAGTTGGGGAGAAATCGCCCTGTATATGAGACATGCCTTTATGACAACTGACAAGGGAATTTTGAATAACTTCCACACTTTTTGAGTGGCAAATTTTAAATTTCTCAAATAAGTTTTTGTTGATTTGAGTCAATTTTGCTAAAAATTTCAGCCTCCCATCATTTAAAATCGCCCTACATACAGGGTGTTTTTCTATATCTAGCATAGGGATCTCGGAAACTATAGCAGATACGAGAAAGTTTAAATGGTCAAAGATTTGCAGTTTTGTAAGACATTTCAAAAAAACTGATTTTAAACGATTTTTTAAAAATGTTAGATACAAAATTATAAGGAAATGACGTTGAAACATTATTCGTCACATCGGTCATTTTTGACATATCATATGACATAAATTTATGTTTTTTCTTCAATGGAAACCATTTTGAATTTTAGTTTTTTAATAGAGCTTTTCATTCACCGAAAAATGTGTTTTTAGTAAGAGTAGAATTTCCTGATACTTTTGTTATTAACATTTTCCCTGCAATCAATATTCGCGGAGCTAGAGGGGGGGTTTTAGAGAATCACTGAAAAACAGTTTTTTACCATTTCTTGACAGCTGTCAAGTTTTTTGAAATTCAAAAGGGTTTTGAGTAGAGCTTACAAAACTGCATTTGAACTTTCTCGTATCTGCTATAGTTTTCGGGATCACTATGATAGACATAAAAAAAACACACCCTGTATATATGACACATTATCCGCAATGACAACTGACAAGGGAATTTCTAATAACTTCCACACTTTTTGAGTGGCAAATTTTGTATTTCCAAAATGAATTTGGGTTGATGTGGGTCAAATTTGCTAAAAATTCAAACCTTCCTAGTTGAAGAGTTTGATATTATGAATAGCCCTATAACGCACATCAACAGAAACACGACATAAAACAACAACAAATAACAAGAACAACACAAAAACGAGTTGTTTATGTCCCTTTTGTTCTTGTTGTTTTATTTTATATTGTTTTTTTGTTTCATTTTTTTTTCAACTTGTGATTCAGAAGAGAGTCACAGACCAAGACCCAAAAACTCAACTAAACTACTCAACAAAAAAAATGGTACACTCGAAATTTTTTTTTTGACGAATCGATGAAAAAATATGCCGTTTGCACCACGATGCAGAGCATTCCTTTGCGGTTAATTTTCAAGAAAACCTGACAAAACAACTTAAAAGTGCTTCACTTATGATCAAAACTCTTTTTGGCACACCCTGTATACTCAATATATTGCTGAGTAGCCAATAAGTCATTAGAAACACAGCTAAACAATAGATCTATGTCATTGTCAAAAAAAGTCGATATTTCAAAAACGAAAGAAGATATCGACAAAAATACAAAAATGTCCCCAGGTATGGACGTATCAAGCACTTGGGTATATCGAAAAAAAGCTCTAAGAAATCTTTGTGGAAATGGGGGAACAGTGAAGAAAAAGACAATTCACAATTCACAGTACGGGGAAACCGGACCGTTTATTTTGTTGAGTAGTTTATTTAGCCTGACAGTCCGTTGCCTGACACTGACATCAACATTAACCTCAAATCAAAACAATCTCCCAAAATGATCCGTGAAATCTTAATAGACCTCAGTGGAACCCTCCACATAGAAAACCAAGCCATCCCCGGTGCTGTGCAAGCGTTAAAAAGGTACCACTTACAAGCCACATCATCAATAATGAAAATAGATTATTGCAGGAAAACCTCAAAGTAAAATTCGTCACCAACACCACCAAAGAGAGCAAACGAATCCTGCACAACCGCCTAATCAACCTGGGCTTCCCTGTTGACAAGAATGACATTTTGAGTTCACTGGGCGCATGTCGGACTCTAATCGAGCGAAACGGCTGGAAGCCCATGCTGATGGTGGCGCCCGAGGCAGTGGAGGATTTTGAAGGCTTGGACTATACCAGTGATACCCCCAATGCTGTTGTGATTGGTTTGGCGCCCAATGAGTTCCATTATAATCGCTTAAATGAGGCATTCAGGTAAAGGACAGACTTTAAATAACAATAAGACATACCTTTAGCATTAAATGTTTTGACTCAAAGACAAAGATCGGAAAAGCCGGGTTTTTGTTTACTTAGCGATGAAATGACATAATGTCCGCCTGGTTTTGCTTTCTAGCCTTCTGAGAAATAAATTCAGTACTAATGCACTACTAACCGCACAAAAAGGTTGTTAATAAACAATAGCGTCCAGGCCTCAACTCAACAAATGGAATTATGGGTGCTTGTGATTGGTGATATTTGTTTTGTTACTTGTCTTGTAACTGATGATGTTTTATTGTCAAGTATCAAAGACCTTAATAATTATTGATCTTCCACAGACACCTACAAAATGGGGCTCAACTTGTCGCAATCCACGCAGGAAAGTACTACAAAACCCCCGACGGTTTATCCTTGGGGCCTGGTTGTTTTGTAAGGGGGCTGGAATATGCCGCCCAATGTACCGCCACTTTGGTGGGCAAGCCCAATAAAGTGTTCTTCCAGTCAGCCCTGACCGAGGGTGTGGCCCCCCATGAGGCTGTGATGATCGGAGATGTATAATCCTTGATTTTTAGCATTTACTGTACTGATTACTGAGTTTGCAGGATGTTACTGATGATATTAAGGGCGCAATGGACGCAGGCTTGCGGGGTTTTCTAGTAAAAACTGGCAAATATAGGGATGGGGATGAAGGTAAAATAACTCCACCACCTACAAGAGTGTTTGATAGTTTCGTGGAGGCGGTGGAGCATATCGTGAAGGAAATTGACTCCAAGATTGAAATAACTGTGTAAAATTGTATTGCAACTAGGATAAATATAATAAAATGTATAAAATTGGTTTGGTTAACTGTAAAAGTCGAAATATATACAAATACTGCTGTGTAACATCATTTGGAGTAGGTCCTTCTGAAATGATAATAATTATTACGTTAACACGTAATTTTTTTTTAAGGAAAATAGCTCAAAGCAGCAAAGCAACAAGCACTTACTTAACAGACAACGGCAGTCCTGAGCTACGTTTGGCACTAACTTTCGTAACACTATTTAAAATTCTATCACTGGCACTAAATCGCTTGAACTTGAGCAAATCCTGCTCCGACTTGGATTTTTCCGAAAACAACCGAACGGGAATTTTGCTGGATATCTGCAGACTCCGTCGTTTCAACGAGTTATCCGATCTGGACACGTTGGAGTTGCGCAACTCTCTGGTGAAAATACACGAGTTTCTCCTATTTTTATCCACAACTTTAGGATGAAACTCTGTTACTGGATCTTCACTAGCCAAGCTGACTTCATCAAGCCAACTGGTCAGGCTTTCAGCTGATTCGATGAGTTTGGACACTTCGGTTGATGTTTTCAACTTGAGTTCTTTGCTGGAAAAATCTTGCGGCAGCGAAATGCCAGCGTCAGTAAAAAAATGCTGATCAAGAAAAGGCATAGGGCTGCAAGGAAAAAAATAAGCTATAGCGATTTATTTATTTTTCCATACCTGGCTTCCGGGAGTTTGACTGAAATCGATGTCTGTGACTTGAACATGCTAGTGGTTGCGTCGGACGCAATGCTGGCATCACGCCCGCTCATATCTGCAAACACCTGAATCAAAACATCCAACCAAGCAGCCACTCACCTCTGGTAAGCTGCATTGACGCATTCCTGACCACCACAAACTTCCCTCGGAAAATCCGCTCCTCTTCCTCCATCCGTCGCTTGTCATCCGATATGTCCTCCACCTTTGCCCCCTTGAACTCGCGCATCTCGCGCAACTTGTCTTTTAACATCTGTAACACCGCCTTGTCCGACTCCACCACCTCCATTCGAGCCAAAATCCCCTCCAGTCTCATTTGTAGCGCCTTGTCCGCGGGCAGCACCAGGATTTGCTTCAAATACAGACACAGCTTAACAACGGAGTAACGTACAGTACACACAGGATCTTCAGTCAGAGTCAGCAGAGTCAGGTAGAAGTGGTCTTTGAAGTACTTCCAGCTGAAGATCTCCAGCGCGTGCTCGCACAAAACTGCAAATAGTTGACGGGCGAAGCAGCACTCGGCTTGCGCCAGCTGGAGGATAATGGTCTCGCGCGTCCATTTACGATGGTTTTCTTTGATGCTGTAGCGCATGAAGAAAAGCAAGGTACGCGTTGCCTGGGACCGCACCGGCTTGGCTTTCTTCAACCAATCCAAATTACTAGAGGAATTTAATTATTAAAACTTACAGCATGTAGACAAACATTGAGCACAACAGGCGTGAAATGTTGATGAATAAAGTCCGACGGAAACGTGTTGGGAATGCGCTCCCACTGCTTCAACAACCCATCTTTCATCCGCCAGTTATTGGTCCTGAAGGTCTCATTCTGGCACTTCAACATGGCCTTGCCAATGTCCACAGTTTGTTGTCCTGCAACGTCCCGCTGCATCACGCCAGAGTTCAAAAACTGCTCCAACACCACCGCAATGTTCGGAATCAACGCCTGCAATACCTCCTCATCCTCGTCCCTCAACAGTTTGGTGAACTCTATGAAAACGATTTTATTCGACGGGCCTAGGATATTGACGATATCGCCGAACACTTGGGCCACTTTTTTTCGCACTAGATAGCACGAATCAGCTGCCAGGGACTTGAATGTGTTGTACCATTTGATGGTGATTTCGCTGGAAATGGTGAATAATACCATGGACGCCACTGTGGAGAGGCAATTGGCACAGTTTTCTCTGCACATCATGTTCTAGGAAAAGGTAAAAGTGAAAAAATTAAATGTGCAGGGGAGAGTGGGCCAGCGTAAGACATATTTATTGTCTAGAATGTCTCTATGTGACCCTACTGGGAGATCTTACTATGGAGGGATCAGCGTCCACATCATCATCCAAACTCTGCCCCACTTTGCTGATATGGCTGTAATAGTCCAAAAACCACATGGCATCGTTGCTGTTGATTTGACCCTGAAGATTCGTCAACAGTTGACCGAAACACTCGGCTATGGTTTTGTACGTTGTATCTCCTAGAAAACCATTGTAGTTTGCTGGATTGGTTTCGCAATTAATACCATCAAGAACACTAGAAGTGCACAGCTTCTTCATAAGAGGTATTATGGTGGTTCTCACAGCATCTTTGGTGAGGTACGGGATGATGGCAACAACGGACTCAATGGCTGAACAACGGACAAGCATGTTTTCGTCCGTAGACAGTTCTACCAAAATCGGCAGAAGACTGGATTTGACTACTGAGTCGCCCAAGTTGCTCATTCCTGCAGCCACTGTAGGCAACTCTTTACACATTGCAGCCCTGACTTCATAGTAGCAATCTTGGCATAGACTTTGCACTAATGGTAAGATGTCCTTTTTGATCCTTTGATAATTTTATTAAAAAATCATGTGTCATTCAACGAGCCACGCAAAAATGAACAAAATCACCGAATTTTGTCAGCACTTGAAAGGTAAATTTTTTTATAAGAGACTACAATCTCCATAACGTGATTTCTCAGTAAAAAAAAAGCAAAAAATAACGTTTAAACCAGAAAAAATAGACAATAGCACCAACCGGTTGGAGTGATTCCTTTCTGTAGTCCCAATTTGGAATGGTTGAAATGGAAGTGAGTTCATTGGTCAGGTCGTGTCACGTGGAACGTGACATATTTTGACATTGCAATTACGAACATAAAACATGAAAGATTATAAATTTTGTCTATATATGATTTAGTGAAGGCATACACATAAAATTCATGATTAAGTCATTAGTCACTTTAACCAGGACTAGGATAATGTAAGTTTTATACTTGTTGTTTTTGCAGTCCTTATTTATTCCTTAACCACCATTGCGAAGGTATAATGGTTCAGAAAACCACGATTATGTGACTTGCGGACAAATCACAAAATTGCGCTGAATAATAAACCATCGAAACATATCATACCACGATTATGTCACCTTGTAGACCAATCACAAGATTTCTATGAATAATACCATGGACACAATATTAACAAACTCCTATGTTACTCACTCGCCGCTACGCGGCTCAAGTCTAAATTATTCTATGTATTAATCGCTATCATTATTGACTCGTGGTATAATCTACTTTTATCAATACTTTCCTTCAATGCCCTTTTTCGCCTTCAAAATAAGGCTAGTTAAAATGTCAAAGTTAAAATATTGTTTTTGATTTCAATTAATATTTTATCTATCTGACTGATCTTGCTGAAAATTGGTATTCTGGGGTTTTTCGGGGTGAAAAATGAGAATCTAGTGTCTATTTTGTCAATCCTGATAGGGGGCGCTATTTGCTGACCGCTTTGCCTATCAATGAGGCACTAACTTTCGTTTTCGAGAAATTCGACCATAATCGTCTTTTTAGACGATTAGGTGAAACGGGTGAATTTCGTCCAAGGCAAAGGGTTGGTCGTCCAAAAATAATTGTTGAGCAGGAAGAAATCTTGGCGCGTTTAGCGGAAAATCCTGCAACAAGCACAAGACGTCTACGTGCATCAACAGGGATAAATAACATCACAATTTTAATGATCCTATCATTTAAACCCCGTCCAGAATTTATTACCTTGTGACCTACCTGCAAGAGTAACCTTTTGCCACTTTTTAGTGGACAAGCAAGTAAATGAAGCTGCTTTTTTAGGTAAAGTGTTGTTTACGAATGAGGCCACCTTTACGAGACGTGGTGTTTTAAATTGGAAAAACAATCATGCTTGGGAACAGGAAAACCCACATTTAGTTAGGGAATAGTTATTTACCTAACAAGTGTGGAAAGTGATACTTTACCGCACGCGACGGCAGTGACCGACCGACGAGAAGCGGAGTTCCATATGTGTTATATATATATAAAAATGGGTACCGAATTCTTCTGGAAGATCCATAACTTGAGAACGGCTGGGGCAATTCGAGTCATTTTTTTTTAATTGTTCCTTTACAGTCTTGGGATTGTTTTTATGGCTAGAAAAGCTGGAAAATTCCCCGAAAAAACCTGAAAACATAACTTCTCTTTTGGGACTTCACATTTCGTGACAAAACAAATTAATGTCAATGTCAATGAGTTAATTCACTAAATTCAGTTATTAATGTTAAATCGAATCATAGACCTTGGAAATGGAAGAGACTCTACACTCTACAGCATAGTAGTGGCGGCCATTTTCAATATCAAGACAAAAATGACATTATGAAAGAAAAAAAAATCCATTTTTCCGATAAAGGGATGTTGTGTGCGGTTGTTAGAATAGCTATCCGTAAATGTGAGTTACAGATTACCGGATTAATTTTCAGAGTTTATTCTACGTCCATACAAAAATTAAAAAACAGAATCATAGGTTAGGACTGACAAAACAACGTTGCCATAATGTTAAAATAGGTGCATTCAGTGAACGTAAGCACAAAACTAAAACAGTGCTAATTAATGCTGATTCTATCCACGCTTTTATCTTATCTAATATATAAATTTGAATCCCGTTTCACTCCATCACTTGAGAACGGCTGAAACAATTTAGGCGGTTTGTTTTTGAATGTTATTTGAAATAAGAGGAGTGATGTTAGGGAGAGAAAAATTGGAAAAATTTCCCGGAAGAAACTGAAAACATAACTTTCCTCCCTTTGTAATAGTGAGGTTATGTTTGCAATGTTTGCATAGTTTTATTTTTTGTTCAAATTATATATCGTAGGTTCTATTTGAGATTGGATCCAAACATTTTTTAAAAAAATGACATAGTGAGGTTATGTTTGGATAGTTTTGTTATATTACCAAGGATTTTGTTCAAATAAGAAAAAAGTTCTGATTTGGGATTTGATCAAGAAATCTAACAAAAATTGAGTAAGTGAGGTTATATTTGCATAATTTTGTAATTTTTCAAAGGATTTTGTTGAAATTAGATTATGTAGGTTCTATTTGGGGTGTGAAGTGTTTTGTAACAAGAGATACGTTTTCAGTTTAACCATTTCAAAAAAGGTACGCTAGAAATGTTGTCAGATATTTAACATATCATCCTAACTGAAGAATCGCTGGGATTTTTTATATGTTTGTTATGTCTGCGCCGCGAATAACAGAATAATTATTATAGAAACATCAGAAAAATAAAAAAGAAAATTGTGGAACAAATTCATTTAGCACATCATTTATTGACTATGGGGCGGAAAAAATTTGCCGGGTCAGCTAGTTATTTTATAAAATTCGCATGTATTGAATAATTTAAATTCAAATTACTCGAAAACGAACGTTAAATCAAATCAAATGAAGTTGTATACCTTTTTCAACTACAAAACATAGGAGAATCACATTTTGTGTTCAGATTGACTGTATAGTCACGCACAAAAAAGACGGTGCCTGATTAATAAGCAAGCAGATGGCGCCCCCTATCAGGTGTAACAAAATAGACACTAGATTGTTATTTTCCACCCCAAAAAACCCCAACATACCAATTTTCAGCACGATCAGTCGGATACTTATGAATAGTCTACCAATGAAATGTTTAACTTGGCAAAAATGACCCATTTTGCATGATTTTTTCAAAAATGGGTCGTTTTTGCCAAGTTCACAATTTTATAGCTAGACAGCTAGACTATCCTTTTTCAATTATAATGAAATTTTCAGGAAGTACATAATTTTGTCCCTCTTTCGAATGGTTATCAAAAGTTACACAGAAAAAAGTTACTCTAGGTTCAAGCTATCCAAATTTATTTTTTTCAAGTCATACAGGGTGTTAAAAATTTAAACATTGAATTATATTGAGTACTTTAAAAGTTATTTACGGAAGAATATGTCCACCGGCGCCTTTTAGGGGTCCAAATCTCCGCAGAGAGGGTCTCTAGGGAAAAGAATCATAGAAACTTATTATCACCTTTTCTAATGTCCACCTGTATCCGAGAGATTTCCCATATTTTCCAGGACACCCTGTATAGGATATAATACGGGCACGATCCTGATAATTCAAAAACGAATAAATGTAAGCTTCCAACCTATAATTATTCTTATTTTTGGACGATTGTATTAAAATCATTCAAGTAAGTTCTTTTCTTTTCAAATTGACAGATAAAGGTGAGTGTTTAAAATGATCAATACAAATCACCATATTTCATTAACAAGGAATCGAACATTGGTTAAACAAAGAACAAACATCAACTCGTTTTTATTGAATTACCTATAGAATAGCCCATCATTGCAAAACTTTAAATAGTATTGAAAACCCTGGGATATTATTCATTTTTAAATTTGGCGGTAGTCAACACGCCCTCTCGCTTCTCTGGTATCCACCCGCTCATTGGTTGATATCCAAATTCGGACTAGGAAAAGGAATCACGCAGAACCGCAGAAGGTTGGACCACAGTAAAAACCAACAGGGTACGTGTCATGTCTGTCTATTATCAAACAATAAGGATGTCGCTCACGCGACATCCAAAGCCAAGCTAACCCAATCTAACCCATACTAACCTAAACTCATGTCTAATTCAACATTAAACACAAATTTAATAATATTGTTACTTCGGCGATCACCATGTTGCCATCTATGTCAACCAATCTGACCAATCACGGGCCACGTCCCTGTTGGTTTTTACAGAGGCGAGTTCAGAAACGTCACACCCGAGGTGAGTGTGATCCAAGTGTCACACACTAACCGGTCAGATATGGCAAGTCGTTTTACTTTTTTATCATTTGTGCTTATAAAGTGTCATAAAAATAGTTTTTATGATACTTTATGAGCAGGGTTGAATAAAAAGTAAAACGGCTTGCCATATCTGAACGGTTAGTGTTTGACACTTGGATCACACTCATACCGGGTGTGACGTTTCTGAACTCGCCCCTGTAGTTTCAGAAAGTTGTGAATGGACAATGTTGCCAAGTGTTGGAAAAAGTAGAGGCTGTCAATATGTCAAATCCAAACAAACCCAGCTTTGCGAAAAAAAAACTTTACAAAAAGCTTAGAAAATAAGGGTAATTCTACTGAAAATTACCATAGGCTTTCATTTTAACATGTTGCTATGGCAACGACCTAATTTTATCGGAAATCACCCTACTCATAATCACGTGACTGAAAGATTAATAAGTGGAAATCTCCCTGGCTTTGCATCTGGATGTAGCTCCCATATGATTACAGTGTTGCCGTCCCCACTCTCCCTAACAATCCCAACCCAACTGGTGCATGGGAGCTACATCCAGCCGCTACTATTAAATCTTCTCAAATAGTTTTGGCATGAAATTTTCTTCCCGAATCTCCCGCGAGCTCTAATTAAAAATCCGGAAATTTTGTCGAGTTGCGAATAATTCGAGCTCTAGGGAGATTATAAGTGAAAATATCGCATTTTTTTAAATATGTTTTAGTATCATTCTATAAAAAGTATTCATTAAATGCAATATAAAATGCTTAAGGTGAAGGGTTGACTTACTCAAAGGGGTTCATGGACTTGTGCAACGAAATTCTTCCCAACATTTTGCAACTGCACACGCGATAGTAAGACGTTCGTACTAGCTGTGACTTGGATACTGCACACTTAAGAATGTCGGTTTTAACAACATTTTCCTTCAACAAGGGTATAACAGCCAACAGAGTGTCCATCCATGCATTCGCTATTATTGGGTCTTTGTACTCTATGCCTTGCAGTATCTGTGGCGTCAAATTAACAGGAATATCCATGTGGATCAGCACGTTGAACATCCTGCTCACAGCCAAATTGAATTCCGACGAAGATGTCGGCAGTTCTTGTTGGATTTTGGGGATAATTTTCGAGACAGTTCCTTTTTGGTCATATTTTAGCAGCTCGGGCAGTGACCCGATTACGCTCAGTTTCTGGAATTCGTCGCCTTTGCTGCAAAACAGAGAAAATACCAAAAGTGACTCATTTCGCAATGATTTTTTACGTTAACAGTCGTTCTTCTTCTTCGAGAAATCGCCTCAGCCATTCGTCTTCGTCTTCGTCGCTCATTTTGGCGTTTTTAATTTTAGCTTTAACTACATTTTACGTCGATTAACTTAAATTAAAATTGGGGCAACATCAAGGTAACAATACGTAAACATTAAATGAGGTTAAGTTACTCAATTCTAAACGTCATTGACATAAATAGTGAGTCATGTGATCATGTACGACACCACATCTCAACGGTCACCTGACCTAATCACGATTTAGCCGCTAAATTCAAATTCCCTCAAGTACCTTAAAATAAACATTGCCCTGTCTACCGGTCTATTTTCAAAGGCATCTTCATTGATGGAGTGTTTCTGCAACTCAACTGTGGTCTGGAATGTGAGTTTTTCATATTTTTATGTAAATTAGTGTCTCAAATAAACCTTTCCCTGTCCCGGCTTATCAAGTTGTAACATGCGCATTTCTTCATCTTGTACCATATTTTGTTGATTCTCTTTGATCAAATAAAACGCATAAATAAACAATCAATTTGTCAAATTGACGGAAATTTGTCAAGAGAATTTTACTGCAATCTTATTTGTAAATGAGGCAGAAGAATACGCCTATATTGGTTGTTCCCGATTATGTCTACACCACAAGACGGCCCACTACCAGTGATTCCTTTTTAAAGCAGTGTTGCCAGTCTTACGATTTTATCCGTAGACAAGTCTGCAAAAGTATTACAATCGTTTATAGCCGTAACCGCAAGAGAATATGGTTTTTTTTTCAGTTAATTTTCTTCATGAGAATTGGAAAAAATCTATTTTCATTTGAAAAAATTTCGAGAAAAACCGTTTGGCAAACACAGTATACAGGTTGTTACAAATTAGATTGTATGCATCATAGATAAAATTAAAATAAATTCTCTATGGTATGCATGAGGGTTGATTGAATGGAGGAAAAGTTGTGCAATAGATCGTTTCCAAGTACGTCACGAATCTCAGCTGATTCCTGAAAGTGACACATTAAAATCATTGTGACATGTTTGAGAATTTAGGGTTGAAGTTATGTCTGAGCCACATTCAATTTAATTTCGAAGTGGAACTGTCAAATTTCCGCTTGGCAAACGGGAATCATATGCTACCATCCATATTCAATTTGACGTAAGCGTGACTAAATCTCAAAAAAAATGCCGAAACTTCCAAAGATGTCCTTGTGAAGAATGGTGCATCATTATTTCCAAAAAGCGAAGACTTATTTTGAAATAAATTGGAAAAGTTGGGTTCGTATTAAAAAAAAAATTTTGATGATGTTTGCGAAAATTCGAAACGTCGGATTTCAATTTCGACCATGCTATGAGCAGAAAAAGTGGCTATGAAAATATGTCAGTCATTCTCAATCATCTCTTCAAATAAATTCAGTCAGGACAAAATAGAAAAGGATTTCGAAAAAATCGGTTATTGTTGGATATTTCTGATAATATAATATATCTTTATTAAGGATTAAGCTTCAAGGAGTACAATAAATAATAGTATAATATAATAAACATAAAAAATATAAAAAGTATAAACATATAGTTAAATGAATAAAAAAGGACAGAGAGAGAAAAATACCTCAATTGACAAAAATACATAAGTGATAAAAAGTTAAACATGTTAAGTTGGTAGGACATTGTTTAAAATATAGTCTTTGGTAATTTTTTTCAAATTTGGTAGATTATCACAGTTCTTTAGCAATGCAGGCGGGTTGTTGAACTCCTGCAGACCTTTTTTTTTCTGTTTTATTTTTTTTCATTTCTTTCTTTACTTTTTCCAAACTTGGAGCTTGGACGTTCTATCAGAGCTCCTGTATTCATCAACAACTTTGGATTTTTATAACTCTCGTATTTAGGGTCGGGTGTGGTAACTGTGTCATTGATTTGTTCCTGCCTAATTATTTGAATATTGACATATCTAGAGGGTGGAACCATTGATTAGCTTTCCTAGCACACATAACAACGGATAAAACGTCAGTTGAAGGAAATGTATGGTCCAGACTATGGAGGACTATAACTCCAGACTAAACCCAAAAAACAGCTTCAGAATGAAACTAAACGAATAAAGATCATCACAACAACAGAATAATATCTGAAGATGAAGATAAGGAGAAAGAAAACAAGGAGCAGAAAGAACAACCAAGACTTCTTGAGAAAGCTATAATCCGTTATGCTGCATTTAGTACACACAAAACAACAGAACCGTCAGGAATTCCAAGAAGGATTCCAGTTGTGGTAGTAGCATATTTAGACAGCACACTAAATTCGAACTATATCAGAACCAAATATTTGGTTCGAATGGTGTAAACAGTTGCGGACTAAGCTGGTCCGCTCTTGGTTCGGTATTCGCCAGCAGGTGTACCGAACTAAATTTGGTCCGAAAGATTTGGTGCGATCTCAATCAAAATTATGAGGTTATGGTTGTCTGTTGATGTGTTGTGATTTTGTTGGTTCTATTTCTAAGGCAATCTGAGCGTACTTACGTATGTTTTTTTTGGATACGAATTGTGTTGATAAATAGTTTCGACTTGTTTTTGACATTTGCGCTTGTACTCATTTAGTTCATGCGTTGCAAGACGGTGTAAACGGGTGAGAAGCAAGCATTGGTCCCACCGTACTATCCCCACCCACTTGGTCCTAGCGGAACGAACTAGAAGACTAGACGAGTTATCGGTGTAAACTAGGCTAGTGACTCATCTTACTCCCTTCACGAGAAACAGTGACAAGACTGACAAGATCTCCGATGTCAGATGTCTCAAATAGTTTTGTAGCAAAAATGGGCTCCTTTTCTTTGACCAAGTTCTTACATATTATTAAGTTTAGGATATTGTTTTGTTTTACTACTGGTCAGGGACGAGTGGGACGTATAATTTTCTGGGTTGTGACGTGACAGTCTCTTTCTCTCATGTAATTATTCAAAAACTGCTAAAAGCAGTTTTGGAACCGTAAGTTGAAACATATTAGATCATTGGTTGAAACTCTCTATCCTTTCATATTTCATTATTCATCATTTGCATCCATGAAATGGAAATGTTGCATGTCTGCAAGATAGGTTTGATATTTTAAAAGAGGTCCTGTTACCCCGAGTCAAAGAAGTTGTCCTGTCTTATGAACCCATGCAAAAATTCAAAATATTTTATGTATGTTGAAATTTCTCTAGTGAATTGAAAAAAGTTGTGTTGTTCGTATTTGAAAAAAAAAATGAGGATGGTTGCGAGAACTCGAAACGTTCAATTTCGACCTTATGCTATCTTGAAGAGCAGAAAAAGTGGCCATGAAAATTTGTCATTCGTTTTTAATTATCCTTTCGAATAAATTCAGGTAAAAAAAAAATTATTCGGGATATTCCAAGTTTCGAAAAGGGATTTTTTTTGAAATTAAAATGGTACAACTTTGCCTCGAAATTTAAGGTTTACGGGAGTTTTATGGGGATCTCCCAAGCCGATGCCTACACTCAAATTGTGTTATAGCTTGGACAATATTATGTAATTTTTTACTTTAGGCTGCATTGAAAAATTCATAACCCTCAAACCAGAGTAAACCTTGGTTTACTCTGCACTATGCTCAACTATAAGAGCCGCGAGGGTTCCGATTTTTTTCACCAGTGAAGTTTTCATGAGAAAAATAGAAAAAATGTATTTATCAAAATTGTAAAGTGTCTAGAGATATTCGTTCATGGTACAAACGACTCCTTACCTACAAGAGTGAGAGTATCGATTTTTCCAGTCAATTTCCCATGGAAAAGTGGAAAAAATATTATTTCGCAAAGAAAATTTATTGGAAAATAGTTGAGTTTTTGTTGTTTGTATTATGTTTTATCGAAATAAATTTGAACGAAACCACTTCATTTTTGGGAATAAATCAAAAATATAATGATCGTGGCAGCAATGTATTGTAGAGGCAATCCAACGAAACATCTGTACCTATTTCTAGACGGAATCTGGTTGCTATGACAACCCAATGACAACCGACAAATACAAACAAATGCGCATACATAACCTCATTTTATGAAATAAAATACTATTTTTGGTTATTAGTTTTCCGTTTTATTCATACATAAAAACAGTAACATTCGATTTTAGAAGTGTTTGAATAAATGTAAGAAATTATTCAAATCTATGGCTTAGAGTTGGAAGTTTTATTAGTTTTTGGGGCTGATTTTGAAGTGCAAACACAGAGTTCAATGTCATCAACACGCTCATGATGACACTGAATAGAGTAGAAACGTTTGCCTCAAAAATTAACATTTTCCTTACTCTACAGAACTGATGGCAAGCTCAGAAACAAAGCCCAAAAGTCCAGTAAAAGAGCTGAGTCACGAGCCAATTGGGCCCCAAAGTTGCTACCAAATCAAACCGGGATTAAAGAATGTGTAAAGTAAAACTATGATTGTAATGCGCCCCCATAATTTATGCTTGTAGCTTCAAAGGGGAGGATGTACGAGAGGTGCTACGTACCGTTTTGTCATACACCCTGAGTGATAAAAATTATGATTCTGAAAAAGTAAACACTTGGACGGTGAAAATGTGTAATGACATTAATGAAAAAGTTAAAGGTAGGGTCTGATGGTATGAAATCGGGGGATCTAGCTGGTCTTTTTTGCAGATTTGGTGATGAAAAGGTACAAACACGTAGTTCAAGTGAACATAGGAGAAAAAAAGGGACAAGGCGTCAAATGCGGCTTCAAGTGTGTATGGGACTCGGAATGGGACAATTATGTTAGTGAGATTTTCATGAATGTAAGTTTTAACGTTTTTTATTTGTTATTTAATTTTTGTTTTCAGGACACTCTGTTTTGCGTGGCTACAGTATATGCTGTTTTTTTGTATTAGTTTTAATAAATGTGTTTTAGAGTGTATTTTATTTAATTCTTTGTAGATGTGATTAGCATCCCAGGTACTCAATAATTGTTTCTATGTTTATTTACTCAGGAGGTTTAACATCATTATTATATCTGTTTTGAAGAAAAGGATTGATAATGGATTATTCACTTATAACCCTGACCATTAATAAAAAAAATTATACTATGTTATTATGTCTCTAGAAAACGTTCAGAACATTAATTTTTTAATTTAATAATTGGGAAAAAAATGTCCCAAATAAAAGAGACGGTTTCAATATAAATTTCGCATTGCGCATGTTTCAAACATTTCCAACAGCTTGCTGGAACAAATGTATTTTTCCCAAACGTCAAATTAAAAAGTGAACATCTTTCAGTTTTTGAAAAAAAAACGATTTGTTAGTAGATTCGATTTTGTTCAAATTTTCAAAGAATATCTCCGATGTTGTTTAACATCTTTTTGAGAAATTCGTTGAGTTCGAGTTTTCCATAATCGAACCTAGAACGACTCTAATTTTTTCAAAAAAAAATACTAAGTAGACCGCTGTATTTCACAAATACTACGTTTATTTCGACGGTTCGATCCTCGATATAAACAGTTAAGATTGAGCGCTCAAGCGGCTTGAAAAAATTAATTCATTATAATCGTTTTTCTACGAGCGTGCGCAAAGTAGCCACTTCGCACACTCATTTGCGTGTGCAAAGTAACCTTTTCCCGCACTAGTGCGGGAAAAATGTTTCCCGCACTCATATGTCAACTCAAATAACTACCTACCAATTTGTTGTTTTAAACTTCGTTTCCATACCAACCAAACTGTAGATAATGCACTTTTTAATGCAAAAAATAATGTTCTTGTTACTTTTCCCTTTTCAGTCAAAATCAAAATGAAACACACAATTCTTTTTTTGCGTTAAAAACGCATTCGCCAGTAACGTAAACAAACATTGATAATGACGACTTTCAATCGGCATTTGTGAGTGGTTCTTGCTTGATTTTGGTGCAAATTACTGTGTTTATCGGAAATCTTCGAAAGATTTGAGCTGAATAGTGGCATCAGAAAAACCTGATCATGTATACAAACAAAAACAAACGGACAATCAAATTTATAAAAGTATAAACGATTAAACGAAGACTGACTGATCTTAGCTGTCTACAGTGTCATGTCAAATCAAAACAGTGTTGCCAATAGCAGGGAATAAGGCGACAAAAGAGGAAATTTTATGAACAGTGATCGGACATGCCCTTGCATTTCAAATATAAAATAAATCAATTATGACTTTGATTATACCCATATTATCCAATTTCCAGCTGCCGCCACAAACTGTTTTTTCAATATAAATATATTGTTGAGCATAAATAATCATTATTCTCAAGTTCTATGTTTTTAAGTGCGTTCAAATAATATATTATCTAAAGTTTTTCGTGTCTAATCTGTGAACGCTCGTAGAAAAAATATTGTTCCTAACAAGTTCGCAAAGTGTCTTTCCCGCCCTTAAAGCATACCCGAACTCCGCTTCGCGTCGTTCGTCTAACTGCTTTTGCGTGCGGGAAAGCATCACTTTGCGAACTTGTTAGGAAAATAACTATTTTAGGATTGCGTGAGTCAAGTCAATCCCAATCCACGGAATAAACGCTTAATCCATTTTTTATCCGGATCCAACTTTTGCGCCTAGCTTCACTCCATTTTGACAGTGTCAAAATTAGTTCAAAAATGGTAAATTTGAGGTTAGATTTTTATGCTTGTCACTCGATCGATACATAAAAACATAAAAAGTGACATGACAATTCGGTGTTTTGGTCGTATCAAATACTAGACTAGTTTACACCGATAACTCGTTTAGTTCGGTCCGATAGGACCAAGTGGGTGGGGATAGTACGGTAGGACCAATGCTTGCTTCTCGCTCGTTTACACCTTCTTGCAACGCGTGTTCTAAATGAGTACCCGTGCAATTCGTCAAATGTCAAAAACAAGTCGAAATTATTAATCAACACAATTCGTAATCAAAAAAAACATAAGTGAGTACGCTCAGATTGCCTTAGAAACTCAGAACCAACACAATTCACAATAATAACAATCAACATAACCTCATAATTTTGATCCAGATCGAACCAAATTTAGTTCGGTACACCTGCTGGCGAATACCGAACCAAGAGTGGACCAGCTTGGTCCGCAACTGTTTACACCATTCGAACCAAATATTTGGTTCTGATATAGTTCGAATTTAGTACTTGGTCCGCGGACCAAGTTGTCGGTGTAAACTAGGCTACTACTGTCAATCTTAATCCTCGAAATAAACAGTTGAGATTAAGGATTCAATTTTCAAGCCACTTGAGTTTCGATCCGGATCGAGCTGTCGAAATAAAAGTCAAAATTCTGATTCTCCATCCTCCGTTCAATTTTGATAAAAAAGGTCTCTTGAGAGTTTCTTCTTCGATGTGTCGTTTTCGATATCAAAAATAAAAATCAATAAAATAAAGTATAGGGTGATCCACTATAATTTCCTCCCCATTTATCAAATTTCAAGGTTGGTGTTATGTAGGTACTTTTTTATACGTCTATAAAAAACTGGAAAAATCATCAGTATACAGGGAAATACAAGGAGTGGCGTAGCCAGACAATTTATAAGGGGGGGTTTTGGGTCGGACAGGTGGGCCACAGGCCCGGTTCGAGACTGCATGAGCGTCGCAGGCGAAAAATTTTTCTTTTTAATGAATTTTCCAAGAGATTGTGGGACTGCTATTATTTCATCATTTAAATTTAAATATGCTTTTCAATGACACTTTCTGATCAGGGGGGGTTCTGACCACCAAACCGCCCCCCCGTCGCTGAATACAAGAATCGCAAATCCATTTTTTCTCAGGGCCGTTTGTATAAACAATAATATTATGAACTGTAGTTTATTGTTGATCTGCAGTTCAACGTGATAGAGTAAGATCGCAGTTCACGCAGTAATTTTTGATTCCTCGTAAAATTCTAATTTACTAATAATAATAATCATACATTCCTGCTTCAATTCAACCGTTCCAAAAATATTCGAATTAAAACGTTATCAAATGATCTATTTTTTTTTTAACTAGGTATATCACAAATAAAAAAGCACCAAAGGCTTTCTGAATGGATCGGATTAATTACGACAATCAAAAGACCCGCGTTTCTTTGACAATATACAGTGCGGCTCTAAAACGTCCCCCTCCTTTTTTTTTTAATGTGTGCACCAAACTTGACATACTTTAATTGCTTGTTTAATTGTGTGAAAATTTCATAGGATTAAACGCTTCCGTGCGGATATGACAGCCTGCCAAACTTTTAGTTTTTAAAAATGTCGTTACATCAGATTCCGGAAAAATGATGGTGAACCTGAGCAAAACAGTACAGGTTAACAAATAGGAATGCTGATACAAAGCGGATGAAGAATTTCAAGATCATAAAAAAAATGGGAAGCATTTATTAGCATTATAATACTAAAATCTAAATTAAGATGGAGATAGAGTTTCCACAGTACCTCGCCAAAGCACTGAAGTTTAACCAAATGTGAAAATCTTAAAACGATATGAGCCAGTTGTTTGATTATTGTGTTAATTAGGAAGTGTTACAAAAATGCCTAATTCGCGTCCCCTCGCAGAAAAAATTGAAGCAATTTTTATTTATGGCGGAAATCGTAATTTCCATGAGACGGAAAGAATCTTCAATGAGCCCTTCCCCGCCTTCCCGGACCGTCCGATATGCAGGAAATATCTTCGCGAATTAGACTGGTAGTGTGTGTTCATAGCTTGAAGAATAAAGGGCGACCATCTATTTCGGAAGATAAACAAATTGCAATCATTGGTGAGATGGTGGTAAATCCTGAACAGTCGACTTCTCAGGTTGCAGACATCTGTGATACTTCGTCTGCTTCTGTAAAACGATTGCTGGAAAAACAGAAGTTTTATCCTTATAAATTTCAAATGGTGCACCAGTTGACTGAAGATGATCCATTTTGCGAAATTATGACCGATAGAATAGGCCGAGAACCGAGATACGTTCAAAATATTTGTTTTAGTGACGAGTGTACTTTCTTTTTGAATGGCCGTGTACATTGTTGATCCTGTTTTCATTCATGAAAATTTGACAGGGGACCTGTATTTGAACTTGTTAGAAAGTACAATAGAGCCTTTGATTGAACAAATACGTCAGAATAATCCCAACGAATTTGGCATGGCACCAATTTTTCAACAGGATGGTCATTTCAGTAGAAATGTAAGGCAGTATTTGGACATAACTTACACCAATCGTTGGATTGGTCGTCGGGGTCCTACCGGATGGCCTACCAGGTCGCCCGATTTAACACCATTGGACTTTTTTTTATGGGGATATTTAGAACAGAAAGTATATGCAACACAGCCAGACTTTTTTTTAGATTTACAGCAAAGAACTACTGCTTTTTGTCAAAATATTAATGTCGATACTTTCGAAAAAGTCCGTCAGGAATTCTCAGACATTATTTCATTGTTTGGGGGTCAACGGAGGACATTTTCAACATTTTTTACAATAAAAATTGAAGTATGCTTTCTTTGTTCTTATTTCACGAATTTCTTTATCTTGTTAGTTTGACAGTCTGTCATATCCGCACCCCCTCTTTCAATTTAAATTTAAAAACATGTTTCAAAATGGCGCCCAGCCGCATCAAAAAACCTGGAGAAAATTCGCATTTGAATTTTGTTGGAAATGAATAATGACGTTTCTTCGTAGAATATACATTTGGGCCCTTCCTGACTAATATGAATTCTCGTGATACGTTCAAGCAGCTGAAGTTCCTTCATCACAAAATCTTCCTACTGCATATGGTGTGGATATGCAGCACACCATCATCGTTTAGTTCGTCTTTGATAAGCTGTGGTTCTTGCTCTAAACATAGATATTCGTAGTTTTTCCATATTCGCAATCGGTTCACCTGAGACAACTGATATAAGAACTATTTAAAAAAATGTGTAAAATGATACTTATTACATTCAACTTTCCTGTTATAACACCTGAATTACTTCAGTTTAGGTAAATTTTGTTTTTTCGGTCCGAAAAACATTAAATGAATCGTAGTAAAATTAAATACATATAGAAATCCCAAACGTATAATAAAAAATAAACTAAAATGACGTTGCTATCGATTCTCACTTTAAAAAATCGTTCAGGAACCGATTCCAGGTTAGGTTGGAAGGTTGAAGGGCGACTCATACGCGGTTGAAACGGAATTTCTCTGATGCTCACACAAATTGAATAATAAATAATTTGGAAAAAATATCGTTTAACATAAAAACTCGAACATTTCAAACACGCTTCATACTTATAAGACTTGATATATCAATCCAGTTTAGAATTTTCTGTGAAATCAATTTTTTTTATAATATACGGGGTGTCCCAGAAATAGATTTAATATTAACAAAGATGTTGAATTTCAATTTTTGAGTTATTTGAATAGAAATAATCAAGTTATATTGATGAATTTTGTTGTAAGGGGGTTGTTTGACATGAAAAATTCAAATCTGAGCACGGAATTGCTTTTACTTGTAGGGGGCGCCACCTACATACCTTTTCACTCATTCACTTAGTCATAGCTTTTTTATACGCACCCGTATTTTTTTTTTTAATACTTTGTAGAAGTGGCTCAGAAGTAACTTTTTCAAGATATTTGAACTTGAAGTAATCATGATAATTTTGATATTAGCTTTAATGCTCAATGTTTCTTGATTACAATAAAATAATCTAACTTTATATTTTTCAAAAAAAAAAAAAAATAGAAAATCACATTTTCAGGCAAGATAGTGGAAAAGAAACTTTCCTTGACCCGGAATGTAATTTACCAGTGAATTTTGACGTGGTGCACGGAATACGGTATTTAATTAAATAAAAACGTGCAGATTTTCTTTTGTTTTCCGAGCCTCTTTAGTCTGTAACCTAGTCAGCCCGCATTCTGGAACATCACGACTGCCTGAACATTTTCTTCACTGTCTAAAGGCTGCCCGACAGGCAAAGTGCACAGAAAGCCAGAGCATGGCGCCCGAGTTAAGGAAAATTTAATTTTCCAACCCTCCATGTGGAACGAAGTTTTGGTGAGTAGCAAATTTGTGAGAAATATTTAAACGGTAGTTTGAGATGCTAGTTGGTCGCTGGAACTTCGTTACACATTACGTCCTGACGACGCTTCAAATAAAGCTTACATTTCTCGATGTGTCTTACCAATTTACGCTTATACACAAACGTCTTACCTTACTGCAATCGTGGCATGTGCACGTTTCTCCCTTGTATACACCTGTTTGGTTCGCCAAATGGGCCTCCTGTACATGCCGTTTCAAATCATATTTCACTGTATAGTGCTTATCCCAAATATGGCAATCAAATCTTGGCTTTACTATATTGAGTGGCTTGCCATAATGTGTCTTATCAAGTTCGATTTATGCACAAACGTCTTACTACACCCGTGACATGGGAACGTTTCCCCCTCGTATACAAGTTGTTTGTACGCTGAATGGACTTTCCGGATATGCCGTTCCAAAACATAATTCAGTTTATAGTGCTTAAGTACCACAAATAGGTATGGCTTTTCTTCTGAGTGGCGCGTTTCAATGTGTTTTACCAAGCTCCGTTTGTGCACGAACGTCTTACCTTACTACAACTGTTACATGCGAACGTTTCCTGCTCGTTATCACGTGGTTCATGGACCTTCTGGATATGTCGTTTCAACTCGTATTTCTCTTTATCTTTATATAGTTTCAAGGCTGTCATATCCGCACGGATGCGTTTAATCCTATGAAATTTTCACACAATAATCTACTCGAATGATGTGTCACACCATTTAAAAAAATATTTCAAAATGGCACCCAGCCGCCATCTTGAATACTAAAAGTACGTCAGTAACATCAAAAAGTAGTATTTCGACAGCAATTGAAGTATGCCAAGATTCAAAATTTTTGGTGCACACATTAAAAAAAAGGGGGGGACCTTTTAGAGCCACACTGTATAAAAAATCGTTTATACAACAATCACACTGAAAACCTAAATCATTTTGATATTTTTGAAGAAAAAACGTGTACGCCACTGCTTTCCTTTAAAATAGAAAATATTTTTGAAATCTTTATTTCTGAGTCAATTTGTTCTCTTAATTTTCTTTCGTCCGGTGCATGATTTTCGCTTCAAATACTAAAATCTACTGCATTGACACCTTGCTTTGTCTTACCATATTTTTGAATCAGTGGTGCCTCTAACATTCCCTTTAATATTTTTAATTAAAAATGATACGTTAATAAAATGCTTTTGTCAAAATGAAGATTACTTTCCTGTTATTTTTTATTAACCTTGAATTCTAACACCCTGTATCTTGAAATCAGAATTATCACCATTTAGTATCGGCACTCAACTTTCTGCATAAAGGGTGTAAATTAAATTGAGAATTTTAAAAGGTGAATCTTTGAATAATTTTGAGGGGATTCATCCGGTCAGAAATTTTACTCAACGCAAGCATTTTTTCATTACATCACCTTTTTTGGAACAATTCAAGTTTTATTAGGTTTGAACAGAAAAATCAGTAATACCTTCCACAGATTCTCATGTAATTCACAATAAATTGCCAGTCTTCGATAAAATCTATACCCATCTCTTTTGAGGCGTAATGTTTACCTAGTTCGGTTGCCAGCGTGATGAAAACTGATTTTTCTAGCGGATGAATCCCCTTGAGACAAAAGTTCATATTATGAACATCGGTGCACAACGGTCTAGTTTCTGAGATACTATTACGTTTGGTTTTTTGCTACTATCTCTGTCAAGAAACATGACAAACCGAACGAAATTCGGGATATTGATGAAGAGAAACGCAAATATAAACAGAAACCAAACAAAAACGCCGTTTTTGACTCAAGTTCACAACATTCACCTTGTCAAGTTTGTACAAGTATATACTTAATTTACACTCTGTATATAATTTCATAACCGTTGCTCAGTGCTGTCGTAAATTTGCTCAAAAATAAAAGACACTACAAAAATTTGATTAAAACCGCTTAATGAGTTTAAGTTGATTTTACCCTGACAAAATGCGCACTTAGTTCGGACTTACCGTGTATATTGATCGTTTACCTGTAACCTATCATTCGTGTTTGATAGTCGCAGCATAACCCAACGTACAATTTGTGAAAGGAAATGGGTAAAAATGATTAATCAAAAAATATCAATCCTTTATTTTCAAATCAAATAAAAAATTGTATAATTGTTATCAAAAAAAGTAGAATAGTTACGTTTCATTGAATATGCAACTACATACACTTTACATCCATCACAAAATCAAAAGCATATATTACTAATAAATAGGCAGTAATTACATACTATAAAATACTTAATTACGGAAATATTAGCACCTAAGCTGAGCTTGTATTCAATTTATATAAATAAAAATTATTGTGAATGTTAAAAATGTTTATAGAACTAGATCTTAATCTATAAAAAATTGCTAACTAGACAATAGTGTTAAATGGACTGAAGAGACACCGAGGAGGGTTAATGTGCTATTTCGTGAAATTGATATTTTATATTATTGCGTAATGTTATTAGATATCAAATATTAAGGTTTTTTCTAAATCTGTAATTGGATAAGATTCTGATGTTTAGGGGTATTTTATTATAAGGGGCCTAGATAATCCAGGAAGTTTTGGTGTATGTTGGTTGTTGGTACTAATAAGTGTTGGTTGTTTAAAGTTCTAGTCACGGTGTAAGATAAATAGGTGGTTTCACGCGCCATCTCAACATACAGACCGCTTGTCTCATATTTGCTAACGCAACAGAGACGAAATTGTGCGACAAGGACGCACTAAAATATTTCTTCCGGCTATTAATGCGAGCGATGTAGGCGCGTCAAATTTAAAAAAAAAAAGAGTTTTTCATGCTTGATTTATTGATTATTTTATTTTTGATTGTACATTAGTCCCACCTTGACGTGTCAACGGCAAATTTGTCGCAATTACAATAATTTTTGTGTAAGTTATTAAGTAAATCATGGGAAGAAAATGCTGTGTGCCGAACTGTAAAAGCGGGTACGCTACATGTAAAGAAAAATATTCCATATTCGCAATTCCTAAGAACGATTCAAGAAAATATAACCAGGCAATTCCTCGAAAAGACAGAAAAGGATTGTGCCTGCGAAAGACATTTTGAACCGGAATGTATAGTTCATTTTATAGAAATCGAGTGAAACACGGTGAGTATGCAAATGTCACACTTTCAATGTTTGTAACAAATAATCCACGAGCATCCCGAAATATCCTAATAAATTAATTAATTGATTAATTAATTACTAGTATGCATTGCTGGATAATAGATAATAGAACACCATACCTATTAGGTATGTATGTAGTAGATTATTACTTTTTTGATACATATTACAGATAAACATAACTTTGGCATCTGTATTTAAATCAAATATTGTTTTTCATTTTTATATAAATAGATAGGTATACATATTATTTATGATCAGTGTCTTATTATTTTATCATTTTGTTTTTCAAATTGTATTCATCATCCATGATCAATAAATTAAATCAGCTGTAAAACCATCTTACAGGAACAGGTTAACAACAATTACATACTTATAGAGATGACAAACAACAAATCCTTTTATATTATGCCTGGCGGTAAAACACAATCACAGGCGACAACGGCGTGAACGCTTGAAATTGAAAACAAAATCTTGCATTTTCGTGGAGATGAAACTCGAAAACCATATGAGCTAAAAATTTGCCAGCGGAACAATTTTATAGAAAATTCCCTCAGCTACAAATTTTAATCGGAAATTTTTGTTGTCAAAGTAGCCGTTTAGGCTGCGTTTGCAAATATTTGCAAAATAACCCATATTTGCATTTTTTAATGATTGTCTCAAGCCTTCCTGGAGGTCTTGATTCTTAATTTTTAATAAGAATTCCCTAATAAAACATATACTCGATTGAAACCAACTAACCCAAACCTTTTTAATCAAATACTATGACCACAGGAACATTTTGATTGATACCCGTCTAAAAATTTTTCGGCCCACTAACCTGTCTGACTACTACGGCCGGCGTTAGTAGTTTCGAGACACGTTCTGCCGGCTCGTCACATCACCTATTTATCTTACACCGTGGTTCTAGTATTATAAATCTAGTCGGAATATATATGTTTGATTTCATATTGTACTGTTAAGTATCATTTACCGTAATGGTTACCAGTCACTTGACATCATCAGGGTCTGATAAAAATCTACTTTACTACTCCGCGAATAGTTAATAAACAGTTTGCATCATCAAAGACTGTGATTGCATTGGTAGCATGGTTTGGATGGCGCCATCTCATGGTTTCAATACATAATTTGACATAAAATGTTGGTAACATAAGTAACCCATCTAAATTACCTAAGTGGTAGCATGGTCTTGATTGCGCCATCTCATAACTTGACATAAAATGTTGCCTACTAAAGTAACCCATCTATATTACTTAAGTGGTGACATGGTTTGGCTTCATCAACTTTAATTACATAATCTATTTGACATTGTAAAATACGAATTGGAATAAAAAATGATATTTTTGTGTTTCAGAAGTTATCGTGAAAATACAAAAATACGTCTCGAGGTACTTGTCTTCGCTTTACCCTTGTGGTAGAAATTTCGTTAAGATTTTTTTTGGCAAAAGGCAGTAATCTTGAAATTGAAAAAAAATGCATCACTTCCTTCCGCACCCTTTATAGTATAGAAAACCTCATCTTACACATAATCGACAAATCCATCGAGTACGAAAGTCGGCCTTCAAAACGCTTAAACACTCAACAAAATCCGTTTATTCGCTACAGGCTACAGCTCATTAAATTTGGACAAAATAACGTTCCTTATTTTGACAAGCAGTATATTCTTCATATAACCCTTCTGTTATCAGTGAAAAGAAAACTAAACCCAACCATTACCAATACCAGAAAATTATTTCTATACCTACCGAGAAATCGACTTTTTTTTTCCTTTTTCTGCTTGCAAAGACACTTATGTTCCGGATTTCCAATACCCACCATTTTCAACCATCACTTCATAAACAATTATTTCAAGGCAAAACAAGTCTACATAAAAACCCTGATATAAACAAAATCATATATATTCAGCATCAGAGTACAAGTCAGTCTTAACGAAACTAGCAACAGGAGCTCTTCTTTTTTCATTCTTCTCGTCCAAGGCTGCAGTCTTTTTAATCCCCACCCCATTTATTGCCCACATTCTATGCATACTTTAGTTATACTTTATCACTTAGAACACTCATGATCCTGCCAACGACTGAAAACGGGACAGAACAACAAAATGCCCAAAGCGGACATTTCGACAAAAGTTCCAACAGGGTACGTCTTACACCAGTCAAAACTGCCAATTAAAGAAAATTGACATAAACTGGTGCTAATTGACGATTGAATTGGCAAACTTGAAAGTACAAGTTTGTCGTGAGGGGACGTTCCAGTCGCGGACAGTAACATGGAGATTTTAGCACAGGTAAAGTAGGCAAAAGTCAACTTTGATCAACATTTTTGAACAATATTTCTTAAAGCTAAAAGCAGCAAAAATTAACCTGTTGTCCCCCAACTCGAGGTTACAACTCCATTAATTGTTGCTGCCCAAGTCGGCCTGGATGTATCTTTTCAAAAACACGGTTTAACCCCTTATATCAACCCTGCACCATAAATTCCTTCTCAAACTTTACATTTGATTAAAAACCCGGCGGAAAACCCACTAGCACAAAGCCAAAGTTGTCCAAAGTACGGGCACCTTTGAAAGAGTTTGCGCAGCTGGCTTTCCAGAGTATGGGTTATTGCGACCATTTGGTTGGGAAATTGATAAAATGCTTGAGAAAATATTTTTGGTGACAGGGTATGATGTAAAAGGTTAAATAAATTCATGATTAAAGGTTTTACCTGGAAAAACTGATTTGTCTTTACGGAAAATGAAATTCAAGTTCAATATGTCAAGTGGAATACAATTTTTTTTACGTATTCCACAACATGACCGCGTTACAAAATTGGGTTGTTACTGGGGCAACTAAAATAATTGATTTTTACAAATAGTATATTTGAGACCAATGCAGTAATTTGGCAGTTTTCAGTTGAGATTAAATTGCGTTTTACGCGTGTTTCTCATGCATTCCGACAGTGAAAACGAAATTCTATGCACCTCTCCAGGAATTCAAGTAGCATTACTTGAATTACTTCCAGAGAAATCAAGGAAAACTTACAAAATTACAACAGCTTTGTAGACTGGCGACTAAAAAATGGCACCAACTCAGGAACCCGACAAGGAATTGACAAAAAGATATAAAGCGTCCACATTGTGGAGCCATTACTCCATGCTCAAAAGCACACTTAATTTTAAACATACTGTGAAAATAGGATCTCACCCAATGGTCCCTGCTTTATTAAAAAGACAGTCGGGCTACCAGCCGAAGAAATCACAGGCATTTACTGGTGATGACATACAAATTTTTAACTAGAGCGCCAGAAATCAAATACTCAGGCACAAAGGTAAAAAAATAAGTTAATAGGTATACGTCGGACTTTAACTGAATAGTCTGCGTATTTTTTATAGGTTGAATCAATAATGGGTGTTATGGGAGCTTGCCGATCAAACGAGTTGTATAAAATGAACAAAAATTATCTACAATAACTTTTTGATGGTTGCATAAATGTATTTATTCCAGTTACGAAGACAAAAGCTCCCAGATATTTTGCTATTACCGGAGTTTTTTATAATAACGTCAGATCTCAGACCATCGGACATATCAAGTTCCTTCTTCGTAAATTTTCAAAATGGAAAATGCACAAAACAAATTATTGGTATATGTAAATAAATTTGGAAGAATGGGTAAAGAAATAGCAGAATTTTTGAAACTTTCAAATCCAGAAAGATACACAATCTTATGCTACTTTGTATGACGATTGGGGTTCGAATATTACAGCCCTTAAACGTCACGGGGGCTGAAAATCAGCCTCTAGCTGAAGGCTATATTGCTGACTAAGAAAAATGAAATGGAAGCCGCCAACTAAATTTTGCACCAAATCAATCCAAATTTTAGTATTTCAAATGCTACGTCTGCTACTGGAGTCAGCAATTTTGCAATTAATTCTTCGATTACCAATGAAAGTACCGATATTAATATTCGAAACTACAAGTAAACCTGCAACCATGAATTTTAGCAAATGTCAAGTTACAATTAATTTTATAAATAAATAGTTATTGATAAAGACTATTACTTACCTTATGTAGGTACTTACGAACCGCAGGCAAGTGTAATATAGCCATTATACGCGAGTCAAATACTATGCTTTATCCACGACTATTCATTTTATCAATATAGGTAATATTTTCCAAAAAAAAATAAGGTAGGTAATAATTTTTATTAATAACTATTATTTATAAAATTAATTGTAACTCGACATTTGCTAAAATTCATGATTGCAGGTTCACTTGTAGATTTAACATTAATATAATGTGCTTTCATTGGTAATCGAAGAATTAATTGCAAAATTGCTGACCATTAGCAGACGTGGATGGACATCGACATACCCTTCAGCTAGAGGCTGATTTTCAGCCCCCGACATTTAAGGGCTGTAATATTCGCCCCTTAATCGGCATACAAAGTGGCAGAATTTCGCCGAAGGCAATGACCTGTGTATCTTTCTGGATTTGGAAGTTTCAAAAATTCAGCTATTTCTTTACCCATTCTTCCAAATTTATTTATACCAATAATTTGTTTTGTGCATTTTCCATTTTGAAAATTTAGGAAAAAGGAACTTGATACGCCCAATGGTCGGAGATCTGCATATTTTTTGACGATATTATAAAAATCCCCGGTAACAGCAAAATATCTGGGAACTTTTGTCTTCGTAACTGGAACAGATACATTTATGCAACCATCAAAAAATTGTAGATCCTCTCTTTTCATTTTATACAACTCGTTTAATCGGCAAGCTCCCATCACTCCCATTATTAATGCAACCTTCAAAAAATAAACATACGACTCCAGTTAAATTCCGACGTATATCGACTTATTTTTTACCTTTGTGGCCAAGTATTTAATATCTGGCGCGTCAGTTAAAAAATTGTGTATGTCATCACCAGTAAGTGCCTGTGATTTCTTCGGTTGGTAGCCCTGTGACTGTCTTTTTAATAAAGCACGAACTTTTGGGTAAGATCCTATATTCACTTTATATTCAAGATTAAGTGTGCTTTTGAGCATGGAGTAATGGCTCCACAATGTGGACGATTTATATTTTTTTGTCAATTCCTTGAAATATACTAACAAAGTGTCTTCGGAAAATGAGTTGGTGCCATTTTTTAGTCGCCAGTCAACAAAGCTGTTGTATACAATTTTGTAATTTTTCCTTGATTTCTCTGGAAGTAATTCAAGTGATGCTACTTGAATTCCTGGAGAGGTGCATAGAATTTCGTTTTCACTGTCGGAATGCATGAGAAACACGCGTTAAATACAATTTAATTTCAACTAAAAACTGCAAAATTACCGCAAACGTCAAATCAATTATTTTAGTTGCCCTAGTAGGTAACAACAATCCAAGCAAGGTTGATTCTATTTTGTAACGCGGTCATGTTGCGGAATACGTATAAAAAATTGTATTCCACACATAATTGTATTACAGGGTGAACCAGAAATAAGTTACGACCATCAACTTCATTTTTTCAAATATAAACCCCAATTTTTCATTTTATTTTCGAATTCTACATCAAATTCCAAGTAGATAATTTTATGTATATAGGGTGGACCAAAATAAGTTCCGACCATCAACTTGATTTTTTCAAATGAAAACCCTTTTTTCATTTCATTTTCTAATTCAACATAAAATTCCAAGTAAGTTTCATGTTATCCAAACAGTTATCGAGAAATTTACGATTGTTCAAAAACGCCGTAAATTTCTCGATAAATGTTAGGATCAGGTCGAGGACATGGGAAATGAAACTTACGTAGAATTTGATGTAGAATTCAAAAATGACAAAAAAAGAGAAATTCATTTGAAAAAATGAAGTTTATGGACGTAACTTATTTTCGGTATACCCTGTACCCAGAAAGTTATAAAAAAAAAACACATTTGAAAAAAAAATTGACGTGTCAGAGCTTTTTTCCTCATAACAAACCCCTGAATTTTTATTGAATTTGTTCCAACCTACGCGTTATCATTGTATAAAAGTATTTAGAGAGCGGTGTTGACGTTATAGAAAAAAAATAAATAAAATCAAACTTCAACATTCACAGCAGAATATTGAAAGATGTGTGGAAACGACTGAAACGAGACAAAATAGTAGTCTTGAAAATACGAAAAAAAAAAAATTAAATGAAAATGATTTACGAACCAATTACATATTTTATCTCAGACATTCACAGCAGAATGGAAAATTAAATTCAAGTTCAATATGTTTACATCTTCACTATATAAAAGTATTTATAGTGACAGATGTAAACTTAACCTAGACCAAAAACATTTTTTGGAAAATCGGTTGAATTAAAAAAAAATTGCAACTCCAGCATTAATAGCAGAAAATTAAAAAAATCTGTGGAAACGCCACAAAAAAATTTAAAAATATGAAATTTTTATAAAAAGAAATGATTTACGAACAAATTATTTTAACTCCAACATTCACAGCAGAAAATTGGAAAATCTGCGAAAATTCTACAAAATAGAAATAGCGTTGTTGAAAGTTGAAAAAAAATTGTTTAAGAACAAATTAATTATTTTAACTCATGTCTGTGAAAAAAAAACTGAAATTATCGTTTCAATCTAAAAAGACAAATCAAAAAACATCGCGTAATACATCCAGACCTAAAAGGGTTAAGGGAACGAAATAAAACGATACTTACGGTGCTTCTTCTCCATCCTTGCCCAATCCAGAAGGTCCAGGTTGATCTTCAGTACTCGTTCCAGGTACAACAAGAGGGACGTTTTTCACTTCGCCCTCACTTTCATCACTATCGTCTTCCATTTTTGGTTCAGTCGTGTCAAAGTTGTCATCTTCATCATCATCATCTTCAAGTTCTTCGCCTTCCTCGCCTTCTTCACCTTCCTCTTCCTCCGAATCATCATCATCGGCAAACGTCATCTGCGCTTTGACTGCCGCAGATCGACGCGCCCTTTTAGGCGGTGGTTCATCATCTTCTTTGGTTGGTTCTTCGACTTCATCGTCGTCTTCGATTTCGAAAGTCTCGATCGCCTCGATCTTGACTTCGGGTGGTTTGTCAAGTGGAGGGGCAGTGATGGTTTCTTCAGGATCTTTGTATGATGGATCTAGCCATGATTGGAGGGTTTTTTCGGCATCTATGCATGTGGTGTTAAATTCGTAGAGGGTGTCTAGTTTGTTTGAACAACCGTCGCAGATCTTTTTTGGTAGGTTGTCTTCACGTGAGATCTGCAATGAAGAAACAGCCTTGTTAGGAATGAATGTTTTCTAAAAATTTCGCTGATGAAAATTTCAGAAAACTACAAATAGGTTGTTTGAAGCTGATTAAATTATCTATCTTTAAACGTTTAGTTCATCGCTCTGACAATTTTTTTTTAGAGCTACGGCGGAAAATGTCCATTTGTCACGATTTCATAAATTGTTATGTAAATTTCACTGATGAAAATTTTGGAAAATTGCAAATACATTTTTGGAGCTGATTAAATTATCTACCTTGACAAATCGACATTTTCCTCCGTAACTTCAAGAAAAATTGACATCGATCATCGATCGTTGAACCAAACGTCCTAAGACAGATAATTTGATCAGCACCAAAAATGTATTTGCAATTTTCCAAAATTTTTATCAGGAAAACTGGAAACATTTTATGGAAGTGTGTCAAATAGACATTTTCCTCCGTAACTACTAGAAAAATTGAGCGATAGAACAAGAGAAAAAATGGATAAAAGTTTCCCTGATAAAAACTTCATATAAGTAGCTTGAAGCTGATTGAATTATCCACCTTTCGACTCTTGATTTATCACTTTGTCAATTTTTCTAGAAGTTACGGCAAAAAATGTCCATTTGTCACGCTTTCATAAAAGTTTCCCTGACAAAAATTTCGAAAAACTTCAAAAAAGTAGTTTGAAGCTGATCAAATCATTTATCTTTTGACTCTAGGTTTATCGATCTGTCAATTTTTCGTTACGGCGGAAAATGTAGGTATATTTTCACGCTTTCATAAAAATTTCCCTGATGAAAATTGCAAATGAGCCTTTTGAAGCCGATTGAATTATTCATTTTTAAATGTTTGGTTCATCGCTTTGTCAATCTTTCTGAAAGTTACGGCGGAAAAAGACAATTAGAGAAATTTTCATAAAAATGAAAACCTTGCTGAACAAAGATCAATAAATTTAAATTGATAAAAAAAAATAAGAAAATCTAAAAAAACAAAAAATATAGTAGCATTCAATCCTTGTATTTTGTATTTTTTCTTTCAGGATTTTGTAGACCAAACCGGAAAAATAATCCAAAACAATTCACAAAAAACCGATGCATAAAATTGAAACAATCCGTAAAAATAAAGAAAATCGGCAACATGGCCAAACCGACGCAAAGCCATGACAACAAAAGTCCGTTCGAGAATTGTTCAAAAAAATTAAAACAAAAACCTTGCAGAACAAAAATTGAATACATTTAATAGAAATAAAAACAACATTAAGGAAATTGAAGAAAAAAAACAAAAAATATACCCAGTAATATGCAAGGAATCCTTATGATTTGTAATTTGTTTAGGATTTTGTAGACCAAGACGGAAAACAATCCTAAACAATCTACAAAAAACTTAAAAAATTGAGAAAATCAATAAAAAAACAAAAAGGGCAACATGGCCAAACCGACGCCAAGCCACGACAAAAAGTCCGGTAAGAATGTTTCCTAAAAATGAGAAACTTGCAGAAAAAACAGATGGATTTTAATTGAAAGAAACATTTAAAGAAAATAAAAAAAATATAGTCATATTCGAGGAAACCTTACAAAAATTAAGAAAACCCATCAAACAAAAACGGCAACATGGCCAAACCGACGCCAAGCCATCCTCAACAACGCCACCATGCCAGACAACCACCCCACCTATTCAAGGCGCAGCAAAAAGTAGTACCTTAAAAATTAAATCCCATTGATAAACAAATTATAGTGTAAATTATTAACTCAGGTAAAATACAAAAACAGTAAAAAAAGATGCAGTTTGGCTTGGCTTGGAGGCGATCTCATTGGCCAGACGACCGGTATTGCTACGCCGATTCTGCGCACCTTGTATGTTGTAAGAGGACAAGCCAATCAATAAACAGGAGAATGGTGAATAAATGGCGATTTAATCGATAAAGCCAATTTTTAAAGAAGTTATTCAAAAAACCCCAAAAATACCTATTTAAGGAAACCTTATGGTTTGATCATTTTATACCTATGATTTTGAGGACAAAAACGGAATAATAATCCATAGCGATATAAAAGAACCGATGCATAAAAATTAAGAAAATCCATCAAACAAAAACCTGAACATGGCCAAACAGACGCCAAAAAGTCCGTTTAAGAATTTTTCATAAAAATAATGAATTTTTATTTAAAAAAACGATGGATGAAATAAAAAAAAAACAATATAGGTAGTTATATTCTAGCAAACCTTTTGATTTGCCTTTTTTTTTAAATGAAACAAATCAAAAAAAATCAAACAACAAAAAAGGCAACATGGCCAAACCGACGCCAAGCCATGCTCAACAACGCCACCATGCCAAACAACCACCCCACCTATTCAAGGCGCAGCAAAAAGTAGTACCTTTAAAATATACAAATAAAACATCCCATTGATAAACAAATTATAGTCTAAATTATTAACTCAGGTAAAATACAAAAACAGTAAAAAACAGATGCAGTTTGGCTTGGCTTGACGACCGGTATTGCTACGCCCGATTCTGCGCACCTTGTATGTTGTAAGAGGACAAGCCAATCAATAAACAGGAAAATGTGAATGAATGGCGATTTATTCGATAAAGCCAGTTTTTATACCTAGTTATTCAAAAAAAAACAAAAATAGTAATATTCAAGGAAACCTTATGGTATTACCATTTTATAAGATTTTGAGGACAAAAACGGAATAATAATCCATAACGATATAAAAGAACCAGTGCATAAAAATTGAGAAAATCCATCAAACAAAAACCTGAACATGGCCAAACCGACGCCAAAAAGTTCGTTTAAGAATTTTTCATAAAAACCTTGCAGAACAAAGATCAATGAATTTTGATTAATAAAAAACGATGGACGAAATTCAAAAAAGCCAATGTTATATTCTAGGAAACCTTTTAGATTTGCCTTTTTTTTAAATGAAACAAATCAAACAACAGAAACGGCAACATGGCCAGACCGACGCGACCATGCCCAACAACCACCCATCAAGGCGCAGTAAAAAGTAGTACCTTTAAAATAGTCAAATAAAACCACTGAAATCAACATAAAACCAAATAAATCATTGATAAACAAAGAATTTTACTGAAAATAATTGATTTACAGGTAAAATTATTATTAATAAAGGGCAAAGCATGAAAACAGTAGAAAAAACAGAAGCCGCTTGGCTTGGCTTGGACGCGATCTCATTGGCCAGACGAGCCGGAAGACCGGTATTGCTACGCCGATTATGCGCACTTTGCAAGTTATAAGGGAACAAGCCGATCAATAAACGGGAAAATGTGAAATAAATGGCGATTAAATCAATAAAGCCGCACCCTGTAAAGAAAATTGGGTTGTAAAAACCACCCCTGAAATGTTAATTTTACCGTTAATTACGTTTTTATCAGGAAAATTGAGGGAACACGTAAAATGACCAACAGGGAGACGCCATTAGGGATAGGGCGTTGCAAACGCGAATTTATAATAAAACCGAATAATTGTTTAGTAAACATGAAAGGCGATTATGATGAGAGAAAATACAAGATAACAAACATGGCGAATGATGCTATACTCACCGAAAGCGGCAGACAGGAAGTGATTTTCAGAAAAATCTGTCTATCACCCTGTTCGTCGAAGATTGGTACGTCTACTTGGTCTTTTACTAAGCACAGCCTGCACAGAAGTTGAATATTATCGGGTCTAGCCATTTTTGAACAATTTATGGAAAAATTTCATCGGAGCAAAAAATCACGTCTCATCTGGTGGACGGCTGCTGACGAAATGGACGATCGATTCGTGCAAAATCGGGAAAGTGGAAAGTGGAAGGGAGGGGATGATGCTTGGCTTGTTAGTCTAGAAACGGGGATACGGGCTTCGACGGTGATCCCTCATTTGAATGCAATGTTGCCAATATCAAATACAACGTAACATGAGATTTCAACAGCATGTTCCCCAAAGATTTGTGTGGCAATGTGAAAAAGGGAACACAGAATGCATTGAAAAGTCTACATGACATATGACATCTACAAAGTGAATAAGCACCTGATTTCCTGAAAGCAAATTTCGATTTTCCATAGAATCGTATATTTTCCATTTTATACATACATAACAGAGGTAAGTGTTTTTCAAGATGATTTGAGTCAGCTCAAAAAGTGATTTGTCAGAGTTCAACAGGGGGTGACCTTTGAAACATTGTGTTTAGCGAATCTCAGCAGAGCTACTGACCCGATCAAATTCAAATAACGACAGTTTCCTTTTTTTTTTTGTTGATTATCATTTTGAAATATTTTCGCAGCGTGTTTTGCTCGGAGGCTGAAAGTTAGCAGACTCGCAAACTATATTCTTCAAATGTGAAGCCTTAAGAAAATAGAAAGAAAAAAAAAGAAAAAATAAAAATTTGCTTCTTTAACCAAGTCCTGGGGTCGAATTTCCTTTAGCCGAAATCAGTTATAAATGTTTTTTCTATATTTTTTAGTACCTGGAACACTCTATATGTTCAGTTACCCAACTGTACAAGAAAATTTCTGAAATGCATCATTTTCATTTTCTCGATTTTTCAAAAACTTAAATCATTTACATGAAAACATGTCTTGAACTGTAAACATTTTTAGGAACATATTCATGCAAAAAGCGTCTTGATTTCCTGCCATTCCCATTTAACTAACCCAAACTAATCTGAACTAACCCAATAAACTGAAACTAACCAAAACTTAGTCAAAGCAACCCGAACCAACTCAAACCAAATCAAAGTAGTTCAAACTAATCCAAACAAATCCAACAAAAAATACTCATCTCTATTTAATTTTTTGAATTAAATCAAAAAGTAGCATTTCCGCAAATTGTTTTTGTATAAATATGTTTGGAAAATCCTTTGGAATACAATAAACAAACGATTTTCCATGTCACTAATTTCGGGTTTTCTAAAGTAGGAAAAATAAATAGAATGGATTTCCGCAGCAAATAATTTCTTATAAAATTATTGTGTTTTTAGAGGTATACAGATACTACATAGACAAAACTTTCCTATATATATTATTTCGGTGTAACGAAAGTTGAGCCGCATCCTGTCTCATGTTACAAGGAAAACTTCAACTTGAAACACCCTGTATATAGCATTAAAGGACTATGAATGGTGAATGATATCAAAACATTGGCTCTTGACTGAATATTGAAGCTGAACATCACGCACATTAAATATCCGAGTGTTTTTCAGCAGAATAAATGTCACGCCGTCAATCTCAACTTGTACCACTAAGGCATAGTCTTCTATCAGGTCAGCCACACGCTTAACGCAACTTATACGACTAAATAATAATATTATTTAAGATACTCATTCTGCAGAACCGCTCTCACGTCACCAATCTTTACTTATACCAAAGGAAAGTATAACCAGGTCAGCCGCGCGACTATCGCGACTTATACGTCTGGGTAAAGCTGATCCAATACCCAGAAGAATTCGCACTACTGTGCAAGTGCGTGAGCTCAGTCATGACTCTATCGGACCCCAAACTTGCTTCCAAATCAAGCCTGGATATCAGGATGTGTAAGGTAAACTCACTCCTTGGCGCTTTTTGTTATTTATTTGTAGCTTCAAAGAAGAGCCTGTACGGGAGATGTTACGTGCTGTTTTGTCGTACTCCTTGAGTGAAAAAATCTATGAGGCAGAAAAAGTGAAGCCTTTGACGATAAGAATGTGTAATGAAATCAATGAAAGACTAAAAGGTGGTAGGACTTGAAGTTGATGATGATGCGACAAAACAGAGATTTTTCCAGATTTCGGGATGCAAAGGTACAAACACGTGGTTCAAGTGGATATAGGGGAAAAAAGGGGACAAGGCGTCAAATGTGGCATCAAGTGCGTGTGGGACCCCGATACGGACAGTTACATCAGTGAAACTTTCATCAATGTATGTGGCTACATCTTGATATCTGTAATAATTTCAAATTTTCAGGACACGATATTTTGCATTGCCACCGTCTTTGCCATTTTCTTGTACTAGTTTTCAATAAATCGATTTTTATAATTTCAATTAATTTGTTTAATTCAGCATACAGGATTCATACGTGGGGATTAGATATTTGATGTTGACAAAAGCGTCGTTGCCCCCGTACCGTTCCAAAATCTCCAGGGTATCGTTTATGTTATCTGCCAAATTGTCGCCGCGCATTTGACTGTAGTCGATCTCATCTCCACAATTAACTGAAATGAGTTGATAATCAATCATGAAAATTACGAACCCCACCCACCATTTCTTTCCTTGAACAAATTCAAAGTTGGCAAAATCTGTCTGTAATAAGGAACCATAGCTTCTCCAACACAATCTCCTGATTTAACCAAGTGCTGCAATATCTTCAGTGTGCTGCACATGACTTCTTTGTTTCTTGTCTTAAGAGCATCTGTCAAAACACGTTAATTCGACTACTTTCAACAAATGCGCATTACCTTTAATTGGAATTATTAGCTGCGGGATGCAAGGAAAAACCTTGGTCCCTCCATGGGCCAACAAGTCTTCGATTCCTTGATGCGCAAATAATTTGTATGGGTTTTCTGTTTCACACAGCCCTTCGAAGAACATGGGTAGGTAGTAGTGGTAGTCTAGTTTGCTAATATCGGCCTAAAAACGGTTATAGATAATGAAGATTTAATTAATCTTATGAACTCACTTTCCAAGAAACCTTTCCACCTTTAGCATCCATCGCAATAGGCAAATTTCCTCTGTCGTAATTCATTTTAAACTTCTTGACACTCGCAGGAAAGACCTCTTTGTAGGCATTGCATTTGGGAGGCGGTATCACACAAGTGCCTTGATATACCGATCAATAACACCGTCGAACAAGTTCTAACATACCTTTTTGAAACGCTTGTATAGTGAACGCAGGCACAAACCGACATGTTTTGTCGCTTTTCTTCGTGCTTGGCAGAGGTTTCTTCAATGTGCTTCTGAATTCCTTGCCGCTGACCATTTTTGTTTGACTTATTGGCGCAGTTCTATCATTTTGACAATAAGTGAATGTTTTTGTCTTCGATCAATCAACCGTTGCTAGGGGCTGTGTTTGATCATTTATTTAACCAAATGGTGTCAAGGTGTGAGAGGTTCGATTCGCGATGAACTTATTGATTTTTGTTAATATGTTTATTTATTTTTGTGATAATGAACTTGAATGTGAAAATCTCATTTCGTTCATTTTTCCTACTTCAGAAAACCTAAAATCAGTTTCATGAGATTTCTTTTGTTTATTGTATTTTAAAGGATTTCCCAAAAATATTAAAAAAAAAAAAATCGTGGAAATGCGTCATTTTAATTTTGTATTTGATTACGAAAAATTAAAATACAGATATTATTATGTAGATTATAATATGTTATTGTGTTAGTTTGGGTTAGCTCGGGACAGTTTGGGTTAGTTTCGTTTGGTTTGAGCATTGAACTCGATACTACGTAACTGGAAGGGCCCCTGTCGTGTCGACAACTGAGGCAATTTTAGTCGAATTTTTTTGGCGCATAGGTATATTTTGATTGGACTTAAAAGTTGTTGCTATCTTTGTCACACTCATTGCCCTTATGCGAAGTCGGTTGTTTTCAAATAGTTTGAAGATAACAAATTGAAAAAACGGTTGATTTGGAAAAAATCACTACAATTCTGTGCATACTTAGTAGTCTTAATTATTATGATGTGATGGATCTATATATTTCAAATAACTATCTGGAAAAATTCAAAATAAGAAACAAATTAGTAAATAATGAATTATACTTAGATGATCCGTAATTCGATTAAATAGTTGGAAAATACAGTGTAGGTAGTAGGTGCAGGGTGATTTATATGTTTAACGTGTGTATTGAGTAAAGTAAAGGTATTAAGGTATAACCTTGGAAAACTATAATAGCTTAAAATAAAAATGAAAATACTGTTATTTTTGAGGTCACATTAAAACTAATAAATATGGTGTTTTTTGATAGGGGGCTTGAGGAATGTCCGAATAGAACTTTTGCATTTCTTGGAGTGTTTACCATCGTCAATTTCAAAAGGGCCCTACTCACACGCCTGCAGCAGGGGCAATCTAGGAGGCAGGGCGATTGGGGCAATTTCCTAGATCGCCTTCTAAGCAGCAGCAGGGCGGTAAGGCCCCTTCATACCTTCCTAGCATTATTTCAAGCAAGATATGAGAAAACAAACTTTGGAAATGATGTTAGTAGTACCAACACACTCGAACAGGATGTGAAATTGTCACATTTTCAACACAAAACGTACTTTACAAGGAAGTTTCTCCTGCGGCAGGCCTAGATTGCCCCTGCTGCAGGAGTGTGAGTAGGGCCCTTTTAACTAGGACAATTTCGTGTAAGTATACTTAAGGTGCATGCCCTTGTCCTTAATAATTGGAGTTATATCACTTAGCCAAAAAATGAAATCTGCTTTTCTGGAGTGTATTTATTACCACACCCAAATGCACTGCAAAAATTAACCACTTTGTTTGGCACCCAAACTATAGAAAGCTATACATATATTGATTGGACATAATATTAGCTGCAACACTCAGTGTGGCTTTCTTCGTGAAATGTTTGTCTGGTTTTTAGGATAGAATATCTTTACTAAACGTACTAATAAGATTCTATCCTAAAAAACAGACAAACATTTCACAAACAAAGGCACACTGAGTGTTGCAGTGTGAAAAAGTGTGCACTAGTGGTGCATAACAAACACAGCTAATATATTATGTCAACAGATATGACAAAGATAGACACCCCTTTCTGTCTCTCTCTAGTCGAAAATTTGTCTTCAGTCAACTCGATGTAAACAGCACGGATGGGTCCCTTCCAGGTACGGTAGTATCGAGTTCAATGGGTTTGAGTAGCCTAGTTTACACCGACAACTTGGCCCGCGGACCAAGTACTGAAATCGAACTTTATCAGAACCAAATATTTAATTCGAATGGTGTAAACAGTTGCGGACTAAGCTGGTCCACTTTTGGTTCGGTGTTCGCCGGCAGGTGTACCGAACTAAATTTGGTTCGATCTGTATTAAAATAATGAGGTTATGTTGATTGTTATTATTGTGAATTGTGTTAGTTCTGAGTTTCTAAGGCAATCTGAGCGTACTTACTTATGTTTTTTTTGGTAACGAGTGTTGATAAATAGTTTCGACTTGTTTTTGACATTAGCCTAGTTTACACCGATAACTCGTTTAGTTTGGTCCGATAGGACCAAGTGGGTGGGGATAGTACGGTAGGACCAATGCTTGCTTCTCGCCCGTTTACACCGTCTTGCAACGCGTGAAGTGAATGCAACGACGTCGAATATTAGGTCGTTGAGTGAATGAGTACGCGCGCAATTCATCAAATGTCAGAAACCAGTCGAAATTATTTATCAACAATTCGTAACGAAAAAAACCAAAGTGAGTATACGCTCAGATCACCTTAGAAACTCAGACCCAACACAATTCACAAAAATCACAATCAACATAATCTCATCATTTTGATCGAGATCGAACCAAATCGACCAAATTTAGTTCGGTACACCTGCTGTCGAATAACGAACCAAGAGCGGACCAGCTTAGTCCGCGACTATTTACACCATTCGAACCAAATATTTGGTTCTGATATAGTATGAATTTAGTGCTTCGTCCACGGATCAAGTTGTCGGTGTAGACTAGGCTATTTGCGCGTACTCATTTAGTTCTCGCGTTGCAAGACGGTGTAAACGGGCGAGAGCAAGCATTGTATCGTACTATCTCCACCCACTTGGTCCTATCGGACCGAACTAAACGAGTTATCGGTGTGAACTAGGCTAGTTAGTTTTGGTTAGTTTGTTTCAGTTAAATGGAAATAACATGATTCCGCATGAAGTTTTGGCATGACTGTGTTACTAGAGCGTTCCATATATAGTGTAAAAAACGTTAATAACTGACTTCGGATAAAGAATATTCTACCCAAAAATGTCTATTTTTTGTTAGCTTCCGCTAATTCTGGTAATAAGAAAGTTAGTTTTTACACATTTAATAAGTTTGGGTGAGAACTATCGAAACCTCTCATTCCATCAGATTAAAGATAAATGAATGTGAACCCACTGAAATGAAGCCATTTTTTTTATTCATTAAATTGATCTAACAGACTATCCAAGTCGAGTAAATTAATACCTAACTTAATAGACACGGCAACACTGTGTTCAGGCACTGGATTTCTCCGTTCATCCGTTCCCATTTTTAACCACTTGTTGACATCAACGTACTTGTCTCTTGTCTTGCCTGAATTGTCAGTTGTCATCACTGTCACCCAAAGCTACCAAAGACCGATCCAGATTGTTCTCCGTACAATTCAATTGCATAACATACTGAGCCCCCTTTTTCTCATTAAACCGTCAAAATGTTGAAGCCCTGCGCTGTTTCCGGCTACTTTCGGGCCGTCAGTCAGGTGGTGAGCAACCAAACGACTGTTTCTGGCAGTGCCGTTGTGGTGGCCAAAAAACAACCAGTCCAGATTCCGTTCCAGGGCTCCACAGCTATAACTCTAAGCAGGGCTATGCCTAATGCGAATTTCAGTGTTTCCAGTGGTCCTGCTGCGTCTACACAAATCAGGTTAGTGTGCATTGTGGTTTAATTTAAATCTTATGTAAATGTTGACGAGGAATGTAGCTGTGATGTTTGAGGGGTTCGTTTGAAAATAACACCAACAAAATCAATACGTTTTTGATGTAAATAACGAAAACGAGGTATTTCGGGGGTAATTTGTTTCTTATTTGGGGCACCAAGAATGTTAAATGTTTCATTATCACGACTATCCATGACAGCTAAACTGGAAGGGATGAATCACAAATAAATTCACTGTAGGCATGAAAATTGGAATTTTCAATCCAAGTTTCGACACGTTATAGAAAAATAGTTGATAAAATATTCTAGAAAGTTTGGTTCGACTGCGGCGAGTGGAAGATCTCAATTCCAACTGTCAAAGTGCAAAGTGGAACAATAGCGGCTCCACAGAGAGTGACATAAATCACAAATAAATTCACTGTAGGCATGAAAATTGAAATTTTCAATCCAAGTTTCGACACGTTATAGAAAAATAGTTGATAAAATATTCTAGAAAGTTTGGTTCGACTGCGGCGAGTGGAAGATCTCAATTCTGACTGTCAAAGTTCAAATTGGAACAATAGCGGCTCCACGGAGAGTGACATAAATCACAAATAAATTCGCTGTAGGCATGAAAATTGAAATTTTCACTTGAAATTCCGACACGAAATAGAAAAATAGTTGATGAAATACTCTAGAAAGTTGGGTTTGACTGCGGCCAGTGGAAGATCTCAATTCTAACTGTCAAAGTGGAACAATAGCGGCTCCACAGAGAGTGACATAAATCACAAATAAATTCACTGTAGGCATGAAAATTGAAATTTTCACTTGGAATTTTGACACGTTATCGAAAAATAGTTGATAAAATATTCTAGAAAGTTTGGTTCGACTGCGGCGAGTGGAAGATCTCAATTCTAACAGTCAAAGTGGAACAATAGCGGCTCCACAGAGAGTGAATTAAATCATAAATTAATTCACTGTAGGCATGAAAATTGAAATTTTCACTTGGAATTTTGACACGTTATCGAAAAATAGTTGATAAAATATTCTAGAAAGTTTGGTTCGACTGCGGCGAGTGGAAGATCTCAATTCTAACTGTCAAAGTGGAACAATAGCGGCTTCAAAGAGAGTGAATTAAATCATAAATTGATTCACTGTAGGCATGAAAATTGAAATTTTCACTTGGAATTTTGACACGTTATCGAAAAATAGTTGATAAAATATTCTAGAAAGTTTGGTTCGACTGCGGCGAGTGGAAGATCTCAATTCTAACTGTCAAAGTGGAACAATAGCGGCTCCACAGAGAGTGACATAAATCATAAATTAATTCACTGTAGGCATGAAAATTGAAATTTTCACTTGGAATTTTGACACGTTATCGAAAAATAGTTGATAAAATATTCTAGAAAGTTTGGTTCGACTGCGGCGAGTGGAAGATCTCAATTCTAACTGTCAAAGTGGAACAATAGCGGCTCCACAGAGAGTGACATAAATCACAGATAAATTCACTGTAGGCATGAAAATTGAAATTTTCAATCAAAATTTTGACACGTTATAGAAAAATAGTTGATAAAATATTCTAGAAAGTTTGGTTTGACTGCGGCGAGTGGAAGTTTTCAAATCTGACAGTCGAAGTGGAACAATACTGGCTCCACATAGACATAGAGTGACACAAATGTCATCCACAAAAATATATATTTCTCTTAGCGCCGGCGCCGCTACTTTCACATCCAAATAAATAAATTACCTAATTCTGTCAAATAACTATCCGTCAGATAGTAAATGGAGCGTTACCATGGCGGGACCTATTTGGAGGTTATTCTGACGGAATAAAATCGACTAGTTGAATGTGAAAGTACCGGGCCTTAGTATATTAAAAAATGGAAAATGTAAAAATACATGATTTCCTTGATAATTTCAATACATATTTTGATTTAAATAAGAAATAATTTTGGGCATAAGCGCCAATCGACATATATGAATAGAAAGAGGATAAATAGTTGGTCATAAAATCAACGAATCTGTGAAGAGCATTTTGGAGCTTTTCCAGAAAACCCAACTGAAAATTCAAAATTATCAAAAAATTATAATCTCTGACTTGATTTGAAAAAAAATCCTCCAAGAATCAAATTTAACTGTGATAAACATTTCTAAATTAATCACTTATTTGTGAACATAGAGTTGAGCAGTTTTCCAGAATAAACATCTGAAATGAAGTTTCTCAAATGAACACGATTTTAAATTTGGAACATGCTAAAATCCGATATTTTATCCATTTGGTGTTCAAAAATTTTCACTGCACGTCACTGGAGTCAAATTGTGCCTGAATCTTTTCTCTGGTTCAAAATCAATCTAATCTATGCAACAGTATGGGAAAAATAAAAAATTGCACACTGTTTCAAAAATTCCATAAATTGAGTTATAGCCAATTTTTAAAAAACTCCAGAAATTACCTCTAGGATAGTCCAAAGAATCAAAATATGGATAGAAAAGCTTTCAAGATCAAAAATTGAGAATCTGTGTCACCAGGAATGATCATTATTTTCTATTGGTCGAAGCACTGTGCGGCGGGTGGAAGTTTTTAATTCTGACTATCAAAGTGGAACAATAGCGGCTCCCTTCGAACATTGAACCACTAGAACAAGCATAGCACCCCGAACGTACACGATTTGTTTGAGTCGATTACATTCTGATTTTGTTTATATTTATGTGTTATTTTGACTCATCTCTACAATCCAACCCTCCATGAAGCACAAACACAGCACTTTTTTGGTATAATTATTGCCACACTAAATCTTCTTCCCGAGCACAAATAGACTGTTTTCAACTGGAGAATGACAACAACCGTCACTTTGAAGCATCTATTAACGTCATGGCAACGCATTTCAAATAGCTCCATTGATGCCCAACGTTGCCGCTTGTGAGAAAAATTCCCCTTATCAACTTTTTAGTGTAAAAGATCAAGGAAAATCCTTCAACAAATAGAAATAGCGTTCAAAAAAAGACTACACTCTTCTTGAATATTGAAGAGAAATACATTATTATTGAATTGGTGACAGAAGAAGTAAATAATATGGCAAACCAGGAGCTTGCTTTTCTTCCATGTTTACATTGACATGTTCGACTCAAACAATATGGTTTATGCTTCTAGTGGTTCAATATTCGAAGGCGGCTCCACTGGAGGTGACATAAATCACAGAAATATTCTTTGTAGGCTTCAAAGTTGAAATTTTGCACGTTAATTTCATGCTTCCAGGTGGGCTCACACAGACATCAACGTACCAAACTGGGACAACTACCGCAGAGACTCCGTTAAAGACCCCAATGCAAAATCCACCTCTAGCGAAGACAGCCGCAAAAACTTCACCTACCTCATTGCCGGAGGCTTGGGCGCAAGTTCGGCTTACGCCGCAAAGTCCGTAATCACCCATTTCGTCAGCTCAATGAGCGCTTCAGCCGACGTGTTGGCTTTAGCTAAAATCGAAATCAAACTCGCCGATATCCCAGAGGGCAAATCAGTAACCTTCAAATGGAGAGGCAAACCCTTGTTTATCCGTCACAGAACTGCTGATGAAATTTCTGCTGAACAGTCCGTAGCTGTGGCATCTTTGCGCGATCCGCAACATGACAACGAGCGTGTGCAGAAACCTGAGTGGTTGGTGATATTGGGGGTGTGCACCCATTTGGGTTGCGTACCCATCGCCAACTCTGGGGACTTTGGAGGGTACTATTGTCCCTGCCATGGTTCGCATTATGATGCTTCAGGGAGGATCAGGAAGGGTCCAGCTCCGTTGAACTTGGAGGTGCCGAGTTACGTCTTCTCCAGTGATGATGTATTGGTTGTTGGTTAGGTTAGGATTCAACCAGAAGTTAAATGAAATTTTTATTTATGATTTTTCCCTGTCAGAACACCTGTAAATAAGTTGTAACAATAAACAATCTTGAACCAATTTGACTGAACTTTCAATCTGAACCTATCTCCATCTATACCACCTGCACCGTACCAGCAACTCTAATGACACTTGTCACAAACAGTGACTCTCTAAAACTTGTCATTTTTTGTTTAAACCCGAAATTCGAAAAAAGTGAAAAACGATAGACCGCTACAAACAAACCAAGGAACTGATAGAACACATGCGCCGTAGAAAACCGAGTTTCGACCCCGAGTCGACGTCATCATGTCCTCAGAGTCAAATTGGAGACAATTGCCCAAAGAGATTCTGGCTAATATTTTTGGAAGGTTATCACTGAGACGACACCAGGCGGCGTTCATCCAGACTTGTCCGGAATGGGATGATGCTGCGGATAGTCCGATTTTCTGGAGACATATTCGGTTGAAGGTGGATGAAGAGTGTTTTGGTTTGTGGGATTTATTTTTCACTTTTTTTTTTTTTTTTGTCATTTAATGTGGTCCAAACAGATTGATACTTGGTGATAGGCCGTAATTCCAAAGACGAATTCCTGAAACAAATGCAAGTAGAAAAGTTCTTGCCCTATACAGGATGTCCGGAAAAATGTGCGAGATCTCTCGGATTCAGATTTAGAATTTAAAAATAAGATGACAAGTTCCCATGAACTTTTTTCCTAGAGGCACCGAAAGGACGCCACTGGAAATCAATTTTTCTTGAATAACTTTTTAACCACTTGATATAATTTAAAAAAATTTAATATGATGAACAGTAAACATAACCTTTCTAAATACTGCCCTTAAAACATGATTAGCTTGTTTAGTTTATCAGGGGCGGACTAGGTTGTACATTTTGATGCTTAAGTTTTCAACACCCTGTATGATTAAGACTTGGAAAAAACAAATTTAAATAGCCTGAACCTTAGGCTACAAAAAAGGTAGTCTTGTTCATTATCGATAAAATGAACCGTTTTCGAGAAAAAAACATATTTTAATTGAAAAAAAAACTCGAAAAAAGCCATGACGTAGGGTTGCCCTTGACGAAATTATTTAAAAAAATGTGAACCGGTTTTTTCAAATTTTGCATTGTTTTTTCAGAATAATTTTCATAAACATTTCGAGGAAGATATGGTTTTGAATTTTGTTTTAAACATTTCCTCAAGGGCACCACTTAGTCATGGCTATTTTCGATGTTTTTTTCAATAAAAATATGTTTTTTTCTCGAAAACGGATCATTTTATCGATAATGAACAAGAGTACCTTTTTTGTAAGGTTCAGGCTATCTAATTTTTTTTTCAAGTCTGTATCATACAGGGTATTGAAAATGTAAGCATTAAAATGTACAACCTAATCCACCCCTGGTAAACCAAATAAGCTAATTATGTTTTAAGGGCAGTATTTCAAGAGTTAATGTTTACTGTTCATCATATTAAGTTTTCATCAAATTATATCAAGTTGTTAAAAAGTTATTCAAGAAAAATTGATTTCCAGTGGCGTCCTTTCGGGGCCCGTATCTCCGTAGAAAGGGCCTCTGAAAAAAATATATAACGGGGACACCTTGTATAGTCTGGTTTTTGAGGTACGGGTTTTCATTGTAACAAGACGCTAAATTAGCACTAACTAGATGGTAATTATGAGTTCCAGTGGCGTCCCAAGGGGCAGATTTACGAATAATATTGACGAAAAATGTGCGCCACTGACTTCCTGGAAATTTTATATTTTTTTCAGATGAAGCAACTGAAAATATAACTGTTTTGTTTCCTGATATTTTTTTGTATCCTTCTTCGTTTTCGGGGTAAAAAATAAAAACTACTTTATTTTAACAATTTTTCTACATGCAATACAAAGAAAGATACGAAAAAATATCAAGAAACAAAAAAGTTGTATTTTTAGCTGCTCTATTTAAAAAAAAAAAAATGTGTCCGAAATAGTCTGGTTTCGACATACAGGGTGTTTCAGAAATCGGATTTATTATTGATATCTCAAAGTTCCTTCTGCCGATTTTGTTGTATCTTAGTATAGTTTTTCACTGTAACTAGACGTTCAATTAGATGGTAACCATGAGTTCCAGTGGCGTCCAGAGGAACCGCTTAAGGAATAAAATTGACAAAAAAAGGTGCGCCACTGGCTTTTTCTGAAAATTTTCTTTTTTTTCAGATTGAGCAGCTAAAAATGCCACTTTTTTGACTCTTGATATTTTTTCCTATTTTTCTGCGTTTTCGAGAAAAAAAAAACAGTTTTTCGACATGCAATAAAGTGGTTTTGATTTGCTTCCTCGAAAACAAAGGAAGATACGAGAAAATATCAGGGAACAAAAAAGTTGTATTTTCAGCTGCTCCATCAGGATAAAATTGAAAATTTCTGAAAAAGCCAGTGGTGCACCTATTTTTGTCAATTTTATTCATGAATCGGTCTCTCTGGACGCCACTGGAAATCATAATTACTATCTAGTTAGTGCTAAGTGATTGAGCGTCTTGTTACAATGAAAAAATCTGCCAAAATTCAACAAAATCGGCAAAAGGATTTTTGAGATAATAATAATAAATCCGACTTTTTTCTAAATCTTCAACACCCTGTATCTCGAAAACCAGAATTTGAATTTGGTTCAGGAATGCGTATCATTAAGTGACAACCTGTATTAACATTTTTAAACATTTGAAGGATTTTTATGCAATTTCTATTCAGTTTCGTCACTGATTGAAACCTGACCCAAACATTTTTGAATAGAAGAACCTTTAAACTTGTTTATGATTCAAATTTCGTTTAATTTAGATCACCTCCATTTTTCAAAAATTTGAAAAATTCACCAGAATTCGTAAAAAAACATTCGGATTTGAAGTAAACATTGCTGAATAGAGGACCCGGGTTTTGTGTCATGCATTTCAAACATTTTTTTTTAATGGATTGATAGTAGACTCTCTGAAACATATTTTTTATGGGAGACTACAATCTCTATAACGTGTTTTGTCAATAAAAAAATATGCAAAAAAAAGTTTTAACCGGAAAAAATTATCAAAGATTCAAAGTCGCTATAACTCGCTATGGGCGAGGTTGCCAAGTGTTCGAAAAAGAAAAGGCTGTCAATATGTTTTCTTACCAAAACAAACCCCAATCAACCTAAACTAACCCAAAATAAACCAACCCAAACTAACCTAAACCATCAAACCCAAACTAACGCCAACTAAACCAACCTAAACTAACCCAAAGTAACCCAAAATACCTTCAAACTCTCATGAAAATTTCAATCAAAAAATTCTAGTGTGTTTAATTCCTACACCATGAATCAAAATTCTAGAACCAAACCTGGTGTTTCTCACACAAAAGTACATGAAATACATGAAAACCCTGGAAATCGGCTGGTTCAATCACTACGTGCAGTACTCCAAGTACACTTATGCCCGCAACCACGAGATGCTGAAGAGAGTGGGGAGGTTTTTGGTCCTCTTGTCAGAACGCTACATCCAACTGGAGCACATCACCATCAATAACTGGCACAACATCTTCCACTTGCAGAAGCTCAGTTATCTACTGATGAGGCTCATCAAGTACGTTTCTAGAAACATCGCCCCCCACGACAACCATTTTCATTCCAGACGCCAGCTACATCTTAAATCCATCACCATAATCAATGCCAACTTTTACGAAACAAACATAACCAGCCTCATGTATGGGTGTACCTCGTCCAGACATTACCTAACCAAGCTGCACCTACACTATTCAACGTTCAAGTCCAAAAAGGCCTTTGATGGATGGATGTTTGTGGATATTCTGAGGTTATTTTGCAATTTGGAGGAAATCACCATGGATTATTGGATCTTCTCGTTGATGATCAACAAGGTATAAGTTTATGCTTGTAGTGGCTGATTAACCAATCATTTGCAGCTCCACTGCAATATCAGCAACATCAAAGAAATCACCGTCACCATTGACAATTCTTACAAGAAGATGGGGGGCATCCACGAGCTCAAACTGGGGGACAACTTTCTAAATTACCTCCCCATCGCTGTGGTGCATTTCAAAATAGACGCCCCTCTGGCACATGAGCAGATTAACCATATCATTGCAAACTACTACCCAGTGGTGTCGTTTTCCTGGAGCAACACCGCTGGAGGGATGGAGGTTTACTACAATTGTTTGCACCGGCTTGCCAACACTTATACAACCACTTTGAGTAAGTTTACACCAATGAATTCTTTTACTATCTTTACTTAAATAGGGTCAGTGAATTTGAAAACTCCAATAGAAGAACAAGAAATCAGCGACGACATCAGATGGCTGACTGAAAAATGTAAAAATATTGAGTCGATTATCTTCAACAATGTTGAGATAATCGACAAGTACGTCTCCCCCTTGGCACGGCGCAAAAAACAACTAAAATAAATTCGGAAAATACTTGGAGATTTATTTTACCATAGTAGTTTATAGTTTGACCCCTCCAGTCCCCTCTTGGAGGCCACTATTAATTGCACTTTGTCCATTAATTCCTCAACAACAAACCTGACTTCATCACTGGACACTTCCACAATTGACACCTCAATTTGCAGCTTCAGCTTCTCCACTATGACAGCCCTAACGAAATCTTCTGGACTTGGGAAGTATTTTTTGGGGTACTTCCCCTGAATCTTCAAAGTTAGGGCGTCTTTGTCCCTCAGGGCCAATTCACTAAGAACTTGGTTCTCTTCTTTCAATTTTTGGTTTTCTTTTGACACATCTATGGCTCTTTGGGTGACGTTTTGGAAGAGTTCACAGCATAGCGATGGGGGAGATGAACAGTGGAGGGGGTGATAGTTTTTGATGCCTAAGACAATGATGAGGTAATTAATCTACAATCAAGCTACTTACCATCAACAAAATACTCTCCACCATCCTTGCGATAGCCCAGCCCATCTTTAAGCACGTACAACCAAAAATACAACACATCACCAACACCCAATCTGCTGTCCTTGTCCTCAAACACCCACCGTCCAGCACAATTCGTCAAAATGTCCATGGAAAAAGTACCAGCCTCCAAGTGCCGCATTTCCTCATTGATTTTTCCATGGAAAGCAAACAGTTGGATACCATGGTGGTCTGGAATGGATATGCGGAAGCCTTTGTGGAACACCTCGATGGTAGGCGTTGGTACTGTGTAAGGATGAACCGTAGAAAAAAACCCGGACAAGACGTATAATATAACGATTATGTTCACAAGCATGTTGTTGATCAACTAACTGGCGATGTTAACGAACTTATTTATATTATTGTACCAGGGGTTTTAATAACTAGTACTGTGTTGATCGTGTACTGTTAACAGTACCTGTTGGCTGTCCCATTGTTCCTTTGTGTGGCTAGTATTAATGTACCTTTAGTGGGAGGCTGAAAAAGAAATTTGGTACAAAATTCACAGGTATTGGTGATGATATAGTACTTTTTGATCACCCTTTGTATTCTATCATTCTTTGATTAATAACAGGAAATCCCCATACGTAAATGGAAATTTAATGAGTCATGGTTGTGTTGTAAAAATTAATTTACATGCTTACGTCAGGGAAATTTCCTTCAATTGGCACAACGACGGCAACGTTGCGTGACAATGTTGTCATTACTCATTTCGTTTATTAATTCAAAAATCAACACAATGGAATAGATCAAATTAATATAAGATGAAAAATCAACTGAAATAAGAGCGACAGATGATTGAAAGTCATCATTGGCAACGTTGCTTCATGTCATTCCAACAGCCTAAGTCGTGACGTCACAAAGATGGGTGGAGCTTATTTTGACTAAAAACAAATTCGTTGGGCATTGTGAAATACTATAAGGACATTTTTGTTGAGTGTTATTTTTTTTCACTAGGAGTTTTTGAAAACATAAGTGGAATTAATTGTATAAATAATGCTTAAAACCATTTTCAGGTTATGTTAATAATCGTTTTATTTTTTTTTTGAACTATTCTAAAGAAGATGAATTAGAAAAATTATTTTAAGCTTTCTAGTATTATTTGCTTCCTTTGAGAACAACCATAATTGCTTGACAATATTTTGTGGTTATGTTACAGATTGTTTTGTTTTTGTTATGAAAATCCCAAAAGTTTTATTGTCATTTCCAGAGAAAGCATTAATACTGGAAAGGTTAAAAACATGTTCAAAGCCGTTCTCGTTCTTCTGACTGCAAGGCACCTGAGAGAGTACAAAATGATCCGTATAATCCCTCTCACAAACCTCACACTTGTGGGGCTTCACCCCAAATGCTCATTCATATAAAATCCCAAATGTTTCCCCTGTACAGGGTGATTCATTTTCAGCGACAGGGTGCCAGTTCTCGTAAACTATTCATCGTAGAAGCTTGCGGCAAAAAAATTTATTACTAAAACGGCCAAGAGAAGATCTGGAAAATATTTTCAAGTTTCTGAAATGGTCGCTAGGGGGCGTAACAACCAACACCAAGTAGAAAAATATGATTTTTATGGAATTTTGTCCAATGAAAATATATCGATGAGCTCATTTTCGGATTTACTGACTATTTACCTACACTTTTTGTCTAAAACGTTTTTTTGTATCTATCATAATAAAGTGGTGGGGGAAGTTCAATTGTTTTATTAAACAAAGGGAGATTTCTCCCGTTTCGCTTGACCGATTTAAACGAGCTTGGGCTCATATGAAAGAGATTGATCTGCACTTCAAAAAACTTTTGGTTTTGAATTTTTGACCTTCGCCGTCGCCGCTAGATGGCGTTAACTGAAATGGTAGCATATTTTTGAGTTTTTTCCAAAAAAATCAAATGTAATGGTATATTCATTTTAATATATTTTAAAAGGGGATACATTTTCCTACAAAAAAAAAACAAAAAAATTAATGTTTTTTTTTTGTTTTTTTTTTATTTTTTTATTTTTTTTTTAAAAATTTTTATAGGAAAATGTATCCCCTTTTAAAATATATGAAAATGGATATACCATTACATTTGTTTTTTTTGGAAAAAACTCAAAAATATGCTACCATTTCAGTTAACGCCATCTAGCGGCGACGGTGAATGTCACAAATTAAAAAGCAAATGAGCATTTTATAGCGCAGACTATTCTCTTTCATATGAGCCCAAGTTCGTTAAAATCGGTCAAGCGAAACGGGAGAAATCTCCGTTTGTTTGATAAAACAATTGAACTTCCCCCACCACTTTATTATGATAGATAGAAAAAAAGGTTTTAGACAAAAAGTGTAGGTAAAAAGTCAGTGAATCCAAAAATGAGCTCATCGATATATTTTCATTGGACAAATATCCATAAAAATCATATTTTTCTACTTGGTGTTGGTTGTTACGCCCCCTAGCGACCATTTCAGAAACTTGAAAATATTTTCCAGATCTTCTCTTGGCCGTTTTAGTACTAAATTTTTTTGCCGCAAGCCCCTACGATGAATAGTTTACGAGAACTGGCACCCTGTCGCTGAAAATGAGTCACCCTGTACATCTTTATTTAATCAATATTCATGAAATTTAAAATAAACAAACGAATTTCATGAGCAAGAAATACGAAACATTTTTTGATTTTCGAAGACTCAATCGGTCGATTAGACAGGGAACCTGAGTGACAAGTCTTAAAGATTTCCAAAATAATCAGTTAATTTTATGAGCGAGAAAAAAATACACTTTTGTAGTTTAAAGGATTTCAAATTATTCGTGGCAACGTTGCTTTATGTCAAAATCAACCACTGATAACTGACGATGTCTTCAATCTGGATTCATAATAGTTATAACAGTTCACATTAGATACTCTTTTATAAATATGAATAAAATTAATAAATTCTGCCAAAAAAATAATTATTTTATTCAAATGAAACATACCTACATGCAACAAAAATGGAAAATTCAGCTCTCGTTCCGGAGACTAGATCGGTCAATTAGACAAGCAACCTGGTGGTCGGTATGAAAATTTTTTGACAGTCAATTTTGATAATGAGCAAGCCTGACATGCCGGGTCAAACTCGCTTTAAGCGTGAAAGTTATATTGCAGAAAAGACATTTGAATTGCTGCGTTATACATGTCTTAGTATGAACTTTCAAATGCCACAATTTCTCAAAATATTGACCACAAAAGTTACACTTGAACATATTGGAATGATGCCGTTTCATATGTTCCTTCATCTTTTTTTCTTCAGTGAAAGTTGTATGGCAATATATGCATCGTTTCAGCCTGATTTCGGAATGACTTACTTTAACATGAACTCTCAAATTACTTTCATAAATGAAAGTTTGGGGGCAACGATCACACTTGAAGTTTTTAGAATGGTGGAGCTTGATATGATGATTTAAATCTATCTTTTGCGCGAAAGAGTTTTCACAAAATTGACATGGTATGGAAAATTCGTTTTCTTGATTGTCCGGTGATTCTTCTTTGATGTTCAGTGGCTCTTGCTTTATCAAGTGGGGGAAATGCTTGTACAGCCTGAAAAAAGTACAGTTGAAGTATTGGGTCATGAAAACCAAACGTCACTGATGACAAGAAAAGTCATGACAATTTACAACAGATAGTGATTTATTAATATGAAAGAATTACAAAAAATATTTTACGCAAAATTTGGTTCGCTTCCCGGAGACTCAATCGGTCGATTAGACAAGAAACCTTGTTTTCCTAGTGCTATTTTTGACAAATGACAATCCAAAAAAATCCAGTTATTTTAATTATGAATATTCTTAACATGTCGGATCAAACTTGATTTTTGCCTGAAAGGTTGATTACAAAAGACACATTTGAACGAACCAGGCTTTTTTGGTATTGCATTCGAATGACATCTGTCAACATGAATTGTCAAATAAGATTTTTTGTTGAAATACTGACCACAAAAATGACACTTAAACATCGGTTCGGAATGATGCTGTTCTATATGCTTCTCTACCTGTTTTTTTTCAGTAAAAGTTTCCTTGCAATAGATGCATCGTTTGAGCATGATTTTTGAATGTTCTGCTTTAACATGAATGTTCAAATTACTTTCGTACATAAAAGTTTTATAGCAAAAATCACACGTGAAAGTTTCAGGTTCGTTTTTCAAATGATGGAGCGTGATGTGATGTTTCAATTTTAACTTTTCCAGAAAAGACTTTTCACAAAATGGACAGGGTATGAAAAATTCCTGTCCCTTTTGAAAATGACCAGGATCACACAGAGATTCCTTGACTTCCAGTAGCTCTGGCTTGATGAAGTCGAGAAAATCTTCGGGTTCAAACTTGTAGAGCCTGCAAAAAGTCAAGTAGAAGTATTGGTTTTTTTTTTTAATTATTATATTTGGTTATTTTTAGATTTTTAATATGTACTTAAATGTGCTTATTTCTGGTAAAAATCTTTCTAAAAGTTACTTCTAGCACTTTTACTTGAAGAATTTTAAGATATTTGCAAAGGGAGGGGATTTATGAAAATATGAAAAAAAGTAAATTTATTATTTCAAAAAACAGCTCAACATAATCTATGTTTAGCCTTAACTAATCCGAACCTGTTTGCGCTATTTTTCAAGTACTTATGAGAGTTATTTGTCCCGTAAACTGCATATTAGTATGTTGGCGCAGGTCATCCTTAAACATACCTCACACTGAAGCTTGTCAGCTAGACGTGAACTCACTTGAAACTGTTCTCTTCAGTCTGACTTAGACCCATAGCCATACTGATGAGTCCTAGTACGACGAAACGTATATGGATTGGTCATCGTCAGACTGAGGAAACAGTTTCAAGATTTTTCCATTTTTACTTTCCCGGGAGGTTTACCCATTAACCCGTTGTAGACACTTTGGTGACCAAATGGTGGATGTCTTTCATTAGATTGATGGGAATTTCCATCCTAAGATTGACAAAGTCTGCCGATAGATGGCGTTATGTACTACAACTTTTCACATTTGATTTGCTTGTCAGCTAGACGTGAATTCACTTGAAACTGTTCTCTTCAGTCTGACTTAGACCCATAGGCCCATAGCCATACTGATGAGTCCTAGTAGGACGACACGTATATGGATGGCACTTTGGTCTTTCCTGATTATAGTAGTTATGTTTTGATTTTAAGTGAATTGTTGAATTGTATCTTGAAGTGTAGAACTTATCACAAAATTCACAGGCAGACCTTTGGTGTATTGATCCCATGTGATTGATCAGGTCATATCGATTTGAGAAAGAAGTAGGACACAATTTACATGGAAAGTGTTCAAGGGTTTCTTCTTTGATGTCCAGTGGTTCTTTGAGGAAAATGTGAACATCTGTATCAATTGCAGGATCCTTGCTTGTCTCGCTAAACCTGGAAGTAAAATATAATTATAATTTTCAAGTCATCAAAATCAGATTTTTATTTTAATTATTCTAAAATAAAAACCGCAGAGTTGTTTCTCATGGTTTTATTGTCAATGAGACAGTACAAAGTGGTGAAAAACTACATCCAAGTTAAATGATGAAAAATTAAAAAATTTAAAAATCTTTATAAAAATTATTATCAATATGCTTGAGACTTTTTTGAGTCTATTTGGATTTCGGCACAATTTGGGTTAGAAATCAAGACAAAAAAATAACTTGGTGAGGTTATGTTTGCTGTTTTCCAAAGGATTTGTTTGTTCAAATATTATATTAGTTTCTGTTTGGGATTTGATAAAAAAAAATAAAAAAGAATGACATAGTGAGGTTATGTTTGCATAGTTTTGTTATTTTTCAAAGGATCTGGTTCAAATTAGATAAAATGTAGGTTCTATTGAGGATTTAATCAAAACATTTCAGAAAAAAATATATAGTAGGGTTATTTTTGCACAGTTTTGTAATTTTACGAACGGTTTTGTTCAAATAAAATATATAGGTTTTGATTTGGGGTTTGATTAACAAATTTAACAAAAATTGACCAAGTGAGGTTATGTTTGCATAATTTTGTTATTTTCCAAAGGATTTTGCTCAAATTAGATTTGTAGGTTCTATTTGGGATTTGATCAATTTTTTTTTTTTTTTAAATGACGTAGTTGGGTTAAGTTTGCATAATTTTGATAATTTGTTCATATAAGAAGTGTAGGTTTCAATTTCCTGTTTGATTAAGAAATTTAACAAAAATTGATCAAGTGAGGTTATGTTCGCATAGTTTTGTTATTTTCCAAAGATTTTGTTCACATAAGAATAAGATATGTAGGTTCTATTTGGAATTTTATCAAAAATGTAAAAAAAAATGACAAAATGGGGATGTTTGCATAGTTTTGTTATTTGTTAAAATAAGATATCATGTACAGTATTGGCCATAAGTGGATCATCGGCCTAAAATTTGAGAAAACGACCCCACATCAATTTAACAAAGATCTGATGGTGCTTTCAAAAACTTCAAACCATTTGTCAGTTTGCGTGACTTGGTGATTTTTTTCAAAAAATTGTTTAGTACCCTTTTTTCAAGTAAAAAAAAAAAAATCCGTGTAGTTTCTGATAAAAATGGATAGCACCATTTGAAAGAGGGGCAAAAATTATGTACTCACTCCCTAAAAATGTCACAATAATAAACCATAATAATAAACAAAGGATAGTCTAGATATAAAATCTAGAACTTGACAAAAATGACCCATTTTTCGTGATTTATTCAAAAATGGAAAAATTGATAACTGCATAGGCCAAACATTTTCTGGAATTGTCGGTCAATGACTCATACTTGGGGCCAATACAGTGGGTTTTAATTTGGAGTTTGATTAAGTAATTTAACAAAAAATGATCAAGTGAGGTTATGTTTACTCAATTTTGATATTTTTCAAAGGATTTTGTTCAAATTGGTTATGTAGGTTATATTTGGGATATTATGAAGTGTTGTGACGAGAAATACGTTTCTTGTTTAAACATTTTAAAAAAAATACTGCAAAGATTTTGCCAGTTATTTAACCCCACTGGGACGATTTTCATGATTTTTTGTATGTTTGGTCTGCGCCCTGAATAACAGAACTATGACTTTTCGAGTGATGCATGAGATTTCCTGATACAGATCTGATTTTCTTCAGCATGATCAACTGTTAAAAACGGGTCTGTTGCCAGGGAAATCTCTTCACAGTTTAAAAAGTTAGACAGATATTTAACATTTTCTTTTTCAAACTTTAGATTTTTTTTCGGCGCAGGAAAATCAGACAGCCGAGGTCTGACGAATTTTCCGCTAAATTTCCACGCCTCTCTTCCGTTTTTCCTCGTGAAAATAACCCGATCGCTTCGGTTTTCCCGATTTGCCGTGAAAAAAATCCATTTTCTATGACACTGAGAACGAGAACTATGAAAATGTCAAAGTTTCAAAAACTATATCCTTGGCTTATTTGATCAATCAAGTTTCTGAATCTCTCAGACGGTGACTCAAACTAACCAGAACTAATCCAATCCTCACCAAGACTAATCCAAATCAAACAAGCCCAATCTGACCAAAACTAACCCAATATAACCCAAACTAACCAAATTTAACCAGAACTCACGAAAACTAACCAGAACTCACCCAATCTGACCAAAACTAACCCAATCTAACCAAGACTAACCCAAATCAAGCTGACCCAATCTGACCAAGACCAATCTAACCAAGACTGACCCAAACTAACCCAAACTAACCCAATCGAATCACAGCATCCACTTGACACACAGCGCGTGTTTATCATTCTTGGTCTTCAATTAGTGAGTAGTGACTTGAACATCTTGACATATTGACAGTATTGAAAATATCGACTTCGCGGCAATCAGTTTTGTGAATCAAATTTTCAAAATTTATTTATTCTGCTTAACTATTTGTTTTAACTTCTTTAGTGGTTACGTGAGGAACTGTAGTACATGAGAACAACAGAAATTGTACATTTCAGTGACCCACAACTGGAACAAATCGAGATTTTTGGAAAATGTTCGTATGAAACAATGTGCCTAAAATAATGTTTTTTCTACAAAAAAGTGATTCATCCAGCATTTTTTCTCTTTAGAATAGTTAAACGAAGAATAATTTACCAAATTCGCCTTCAAAAAGTACAAAGTACGTGAATGCCTAATGTTTACAAGAACCCCTATATGTTCGATTTCTAAATTGATAATATATTTTCAAAATAATACAAAATGTTTTTTCCATATTTCCTAGTTTCAATCAACTACCGTAAAAACGGTAGGTTGATATCGATTTTTGTAATTTGGGGATAACTTCTCAAATAGCAAAGATATTTTCTTTACAAATGATTTTTGTATGTCATTTTTGATAATCAGGCCAATGACATTATTTGTAGAATAATATGCCAATCAGATCAGATTTAATATAATTTTCATATTATGAATATGGAGATGAAGTCCCTGGCGCATCCACCATTTACACCTTAATAGTTCGTCCTCCTGTCACGAGCGGCACGGCGCACTAATTTGCAACCGTTCATTAGCATTATACAGATGAGGTTCTAGAGGGGATGTTTTGTGATCACGACGTTCCACGCAATCGATCTTAATAATTGTTTAAAGTTTTAGTCTACTTTATACAAGCTCATATTAAATTAATCAACCAGTCACGCGACCTTAACATTATTTATTGTTATACAATATTATGACTCAATCAATATTTGGATGCTGTGTCTCAATATGCGCCTGCAAATGCACCTTACGATCAAACGACTTATCACAAAAGTCACATTTGGCGTGATTTTTCAAATGTTGCATTTTAACGTGCACGCGCAAAGCATCCAGACGTTTGTAAGACTTATCACAAAAGTCACATTTGAATTTGATGTGATCTTTTGAATGCTGCACTTTAACGTGCAAACGCAAATTATCTTGGCGCGTGAAAAACTTATCACAAAAGTCACATTTAAATTTAACGTGCTTATTCGAATGCTTCTCTATAACGTGCCTGCGCAAGCAATCTTTGCGCTTGAAAGACTTATCACAAAAGTCACATTTACTTTTGGCGTTATTTTCCGAATGCCGCACTTTAATGTGCATACGCAAATTATCTAGGCGCGTGAAAGACTTATCACAAAAGTTACAATTCACGTTTTGGTTATTTTTCATATGGTGACTCCTGATATGGTCCATCAGATACCTTCTACACTTGAACGACTTGCTGCAAAAATCACACTTCACTGATGAAATACTATCCGAATGCAATCGCTTGATATGCGCGCGCAAATAGATCTCAGTCTTGAAAAGCTTTCCGCAGAATTTGCACTTTGTTTTTTCTTGATTACAGTCCAAATGCGACTTCAAGTGAAGTGATAAATTAATCCTTGAAGTGTAGAACTTATCGCAAAACTCACAGGCAAACCTTTGGTGAATTAATCGCATGTGATTGATCATATCATGTGGATTTGAGAAACAAGTATGACACACTTTACATGGATAGTGTCCAAGGGCTTCTTCTTTGATGTCCAGTGGTTCTTTGAGGAAAACGTGAACATCTGTATCAATTGCAGGATCCTTGCTTGTCTCGCTAAACCTGGAAATGAAAGATGATTAATAATTTCAAGTCAATAAAATTAGTTTTATTTTAATTATTCAAACTGCAGCGTTGCTTTCAAGCTTTTATTGTCCAATATCATACAATGGGACAGGACAAAGTGGTGAAAAACTATATCCATGTTTTTTATATCAGTTTAATATATTCGCAATTTGCAGATTAATTGATGAAGTAAGTATTCCATAAATTTTGCAATTTTTGGTTTGTCAAATTCTCTTCCTATAGGATACATCCGGTAGAGATACCAATACAGACCCTTAGAAATGTCACAGTATGACTATTAAAATAAATGTTTATGACAACAAAGAAATATTCGACGGTATGATGTAATATGACCCTTAACTCAAAGCCCTTAAAAGTATGGAGGCCACATGGCCCAACAATCGAATTGTAAATTATAAATCACGCAACGGTTATACTTTGTAAAAATGCAAATTGATGGAGAAAATTAATTTGATCATGTATATAATCTAAGATCGTTTTAAGACATCAATGTTATTCTTGAAAAGATATACTTACAGTGCGGCTCTAAAAGGTCCCCCCCCCTCCTTTTTTTTTTTTTTAATGTGTGCACCAAAAATTTTAAAACTTGGCATACTTCAATTGCTGTCGAAATACTACTTTTTGATGTCACTGACGTACTTTTAGTATTCAAGATGACGGCTGGGCGCCATTTTGATTTTTTTTTTTTTAATGGAAAGGGGGGTCGTGTGACACCTCATTTTGAAGATCCTGATGAATACTTTATAACCCTAGAATATTGAGTCGATATCTTCAAGTACTACAAAATGGCGGTACATTTAATTACTACATTGATACATACACTTTTTGAAAAAATTTGTCAAGTTCAATTCAAAAGATGCTTTTTTGACATTTTTGTCATTTACTCAAACTTTATGTCAAGAATATTTCCAGCATCTTTTGATTTGAATTTGACGATTTTTTTTTTAAGTGTATGTATCAATGTAGTTAATTAATGTACCGCCATTTTGTAGTACTTGAAGATATCGACTCAATATTCTAGGGTTATAAAGTACTCATCGAGATCTTCAAAATGAGGTGTCACACGACCCCCCTTTCAAATAAAAAAAATGTTCCAAAATGGCGCCCAGCCGCCATCTTGAATACTAAAAGTACGTCGGTAACATCAAAAAGTAGTATTTCGACAGCAATTGAAGTATACCAAGTTTCAAGATTTTTGGTGCACACATTTAAAAAAAAGGGGGTGGGGACCTTTTAGAGCCGCACTGTATACCTATGTGTAAGCACCACGTAGAAAGGGTTTTTTTCACATTTTTGTCTAATACGTTATCCTTGTAAAGCCTAACGGCATTGAGAATGTGTATCAAGCTTAAGAATAATTTGAAATAGATATAATAGAGAGAGGAATTGTTTATTGAATAAAATAAAATAGAATTGGAAATTGAAGAACCGACGTTTCGTCTATGAGCAGCCATCATCAACTTTGTTTTTTTAAATACGGTCCTGGATTTTTTATTACGGATTTTAAGATTTTATTAAAAATCTATTTTTTGTCTCTCTCTAACACATGAGTTCTTATGGAAAAATCCATCAACATAATTTTTTTGAATAATTGCAATACATTGTTGGTTAAGAGGTATAAGAGGCCCTCTAAATCCGTCATAAAAAATCCAGGACCGTATTTAAAAAAACAAAGTTGATGATGGCTGCTCATAGACGAAACGTCGGTTCTTCAATTCAATAACGCTACCTTGGGAAAAAAGTGACAATGAAGAAGTTCCATTCATTTCAAAATATCTCTTCAAATGTGGTCAGAAAAAAATGAAAACAATTTTGAAAAATTTCGGTTTTTTTCGGACAATTTCGGACTTGGTCGGAATTTCTTGGCTTTTAAAACGGCATTTTGTTAAGCATCAAAATACGCAACTTTGCCTCCATTCAACCGATCTTCTATTTCTCACGGTTTTCAAGATCCCCATGATAGACATCCTTATCTTGGACACACTGTATATCTCAAAACTGAGTAGAATAAATGAGTTCGACTGAATAACAAAAAAGTTTATAAATAACATGTACTTAAGCATGCGCGTGATTTCAAAGTCCCTGCAATCGATTAATATTTTCGATGCGTCGCGACGCTTTACTCTTGGTAGGCGTCGAATTTTTTAACTGTGAAAAATAACTACTCGACGAATATTCCTATTCGTTTCCGAGATATTGACGTGCGGAGTTTTAAGTGAAAAACCCTGTATATGAAATCAGGAAAGAATTCTCTATCGAACAAGGGGATAAAATACAGTGTGTTCCATTTGAAAAATACAAGAAGCCTTATTTTTTGACTTCTGATGCTCAATTGTTTTTTCTGGTAACAAATTAATAACATTTTTGCTAATTTGAACCACTGTCTAGGGTTAATATTAACCAAGATAGCTATTGGCCAAAATATACGTCAACACCCTGTACATAGTCAAAATTACAAATAATAAAATAAGGTACACAAATATGATATAAAAGTATCTTTATATCGGATTATTATACAACGTCTTTCATTTTTATCTTCTAGAACAAGTTTCTGTAATTTATTATTATTATTGATGTTTCATTTTTTTATGTTTGCTTCTTTAGTTTTCTGCAAAAAAGTTTTGTCTCATATACAGTGTGACCCATTTGTTTTGGGAACACCCTGATAAAAAGTTTATTTCTTAACCGATTTGGTTCGTTTTTTTTTTGGATTGTAGAGCTCGAAAAATTGTATATTCTTGGCAAAAAGTGACCTTCGCCATTTTGGCTTCAAGGCCTACTATGTTAGTTTTTAAGAGCAAAATTTCAGGAAACCATATTAGCGATTTTTTAAAAAAAAAATGTGTGCGCCACTGGATTCAGCATCCTTTAAAACGAGTCTATACAAATTTTCAACCGAAAATATCAAGTTGAAAAAAATTAAAAATTCGCACTTTAACAATCTTTGATTCTATCAAAACAAATAAAAATGACATAAAACTAAAAATTTGTAACTTCTACCAAACCACCATCAACTTCAATGCATTTTTAATTGTTTTGATAGAATCAAAGATTGTTAAAGTGCGAATTTTTAATTTTTTTCAACTTGATATTTTCGGTTGAAAATTTGTATAGACCCGTTTTATAGGATGCTGAATCCAGTGGCGCACACAGATTTTTTCTAAAAAAAACGCTAATATGGTTTCTTGAAATTTAGCTCTTAAAAACTAACATAGTAGGCCTTGAAGTCAAAATGGCGAAGGTCACTTTTTGCCAAGAATATACAATTTTTCGAGCTCTACAATCCAAAAAAAAACGAACCAAATCGGTTAAGAAATAAACTTTTTATCAGGGTGTTCCCAAAACAAATGGGTCACACTGTATCTTCACAGTAATTTTGATAATTAGATTTTTTTTATGAAATTTTGAAAACCACCGATTTTCCGAAACTTGAAATATTGTTATCAGTTGAGTTTGATGAAGTTTACAAAAAAAAGATCTTTGCATTTTAGTCGCAGGTCTTATAGTTTCTAAAAATAAAATTAAATTTTTTTTTTGCCAAAATTCAAGATTATTCAATGCATTTTTAAGTATCTGATTCATAATTGTTTTTTGTGAAAACCTGATTCAGGATATCCTAAAACCTAGAATTTACGATTTTTGATTTTTTTTTATTTTTGTTTTATTTTTTGAAAATATTAAACTTTTCTGTAGCTGCTGATAAACAAACGATATTATTATTATATTTAGAAGTTTCAGATGATCTATGATGATTTTTTTAAAACTTTTGTATTTTTTTTTCCACCTTTTTTTAAATATTATTTTTTGTATGGGAGTTCTTATTTACATCACACACTACTTGAATTTTGTATTTTTACTGGAAATATGTAAAACTATGGCGGTTTAGGTATAACAAAAAATAAAAAAATTGGTGTAGGCGGCGCCCTCTACAAGTTAGTCTCAGACATCAATTTTCATGAAAATATCGGCATTGGTTCAAATATTATCTAGAAAAAACAAATAAAAATAAAACTTCAACACCCTGTACCTGTGTGATAGAGCATTTCCGGACACATGTTCATAGGACATTTTCGACCCAGATTTACCTTAAGAACAAGTGAAATTTTGTCCCTTACCTCAGGGGGCACCCTGTATTCACGAATACATGGACAGTCGATGTAAAGATGTGACATTTTGCATGGAGCTAATTTTGAGCTGTTATCACAATACTGATATAAAGTAGATAATTAATTAGACTAGATTAATCACCGCATGCTGTGACTTGATATGCTGCTTCAAAGTCTCCTTAAGATAAACCGACTTATCACAAAAGTCACATTTGAATTTCACGAGAGTTTTCAAATGCTGCGATTGTTTTAAATAAGTTATAACATTGTTTGTTGGATCTTGTTAAAAAATGTATACATTTCCTCATTTTCCTTGCCTCCAAAAAATCGGTCTTGGTCGTTGATTGATCAAATAGATATTTATCATCTTCTATTATACTTCTGCATTAATTCTGATGATTTTCCTAAGAAGACTCTCAAAAAGTTGGTTACTTAATTGACTGTCAGAATTCAAAAACTTCAATGGTCAATTAGGCGAGTAAAACCATTTATCATTTGTTTTTATATCTTTTTGTGTGAGCACGTTATGTATAAATATGTAAAATATGTACAATAAATCAATACAACAGAAACGGATGAAATTATTTATTACAGAGATAATATTAAGAGTAAAACTAATTTATTGTTTTAGTGCTTTTAGGGCATTAATGAAATGCATCCAGTTCGATACTTGTTCCAGGAAACCCTCAATATCTTCATCTTAGACTGTCAGTTCTTCCTTGATCCAGATTATACTCAATAAAAATAATACAATGAATGATAGAGGAGGTCTTGTAAAGATTAGGCATCCATACATTAATGCATTTTTCCAATTTTCAAGCATAGTTTTCGGCTTATAGAACAATTTCAACTAAAAAAAATGCCGGATGAACAACTTTTAACAAGAAAAAAAATCCAGAATAAACTAATTTTTTTTTCAGATTTCAATGCAACAACTCCCTAAAATGACAACTTCGTCACATTGTTACAAGCTACATATTAGAACCAACATGCAATGTTGCCAAACGTATCCAAACTTCTTAAAAACCATGACTGCAATAGTTTTGCCTCTATATTTTGATAGACTATGACAAAGAAAAACATAAGACACTGAGAACGAGAACTATAAAAATGTCAAAGTTCCAAAAATTATATCCTTGGCTTTTCTGATCAATGCAGTTTCTGAATCTCTCAGACGGTGACCCAAACTAACCAAAACTAACCCAATCCTCACCAAAACTAACCCAAATCAAACAAACCCAACCAGACCAAAACCAACCAAGTACAACCCAAACTAACCAAATTTAACCAGAACTCACGAGAACTAACCAGAACTCACCCAATCTGACCAAAACTAACCCAATGTAATCAAAACTAAACCAATCCTCACCAAAACTAACCCAAATCAAACAAACCCAATCTGACCAAAACTAACCCAAACTAACCAAATTTAACCAGAACTCACGAAAACTAACCAGAACTCACCAAATCTAACCAAAACCACCCTAAATCAAAGTGACCAAAAACTAATTAAGTAACCCAATCTGACCAAAACGAACCCAATCTAACCTAAACTCACCGAAACTAACCCAGTTTGACCAAAATCAACCCAAACTAACCCAATCCAACCAAAACTAACCCAATCTAACCAGAACTAACCCAAACCAACCAAGATTCACCCAATCTAATCAAATCAAACTCAAACTGACTCAATCTGACCAAAACTCACTAAAACTAACAAAAACTAACCCAATCTAATCAAAACTAACCCTTCATCCGCTACAGACAAAAATATGGAAAACATTTCTCACAACATCCACTTGGCAACACAGCGTGTGTTTATCATTCTTGGTCTTCAATTAGTGAGTAATGACTTGAAAATCTTGACATATTGAGGGTATTGAAAATATCGACTTCGCGGTGATCAGTTTTGTGAATCAAATTTTCAAAATTTATTTATTCTGCTTAACTATTTGTTTTCACTTCTTTAGTGGCTACGTGAGGAACTGTAGTACATGGGAACAACAGAAATTGTCCATTTCAATGACTCACAACAGGAACAAATCGAGATTTTTGGAAAATGTTCGTATGAAACAATGTGCCTAAAATAGTGTTTTTTCTACAAAAAAGTGATTCTTCCAACATTTTTTCTCCTTAGAATAGTTAAACGAAGGATAATTTACCGAATTCGCCTTCAAAAAGTGCAAAATACGTGGATGCCTAATGTTTACAAAAACCGACAAATTTTCTCAGAAAACTTTTAAAAACTTGAGGCTAGCTGCTTAATGGATCGTCAGACTTTCAGGACCTCAACGATAAATTAGGCAACTAACCCAAATTTGTTTTTAACCACAGCAGCTGTGGTTTTGGTACTCACTCATCATTTGGAAGATTGCTTTGTGCTCTATTTCATGGCAATCTTCGCAAGTTTATTGAAATTCAAAGGCTGGCACTATGGCGTCGAGAGGACCCATCAGAAAATGTCTGATTGTCAGCAATTCAAGGCAACAAAACCCGGCTGGCCTCCTGCAGACCCCGGAAAGCTGCTAAATTATGTGAAGCACAATGGTTTGAGTCATTAGGAATGATGTGGTCAGTTTGTGTGGGTTTCTGTGTATGCTAAGTAACAATATGTTAAGAAGAGGTCAAGAGTGTCAACGGTTTTGAAATCCATGGTGAACTTAAGATTAGAGTGAAGACTATCAAAAATATCATTTTTGAATAGTATATTTTGTTCTAGTTCGACATGAACACCTCTACAAGGTAGGGGAGAGGCAGAAACCCCCATTGTGTAAAACTTGTTGATGAACTTAAAACATCCAGGTTCAAACACCTCAAATTAAATCAGATCAAATATTAACTTTATGGACAAACCAAATACCGAATGGTGAAGTAAAAACAATACAAAATATTGATAGTACACATTACGTAAAACAATATAGAAACACTAGTAAAAATAATTGTTTTCAATATTTTGTCAAATTTTGTGGTTTCAAATGGAAATTGCTCATAGACAAGAGCGATAAACATCGGCACACTTCTAGTTATATCACGATGACAGGTCAGTAAAACAGTATCAGAGCAAAATCAACATATATGAGTTGAACAAGAACAAGAAACGCGCAAAAGGCCCACTCATCTTGTTTCCGCCCTGCCTGCAGTATGAAAATATTTTTGATTTAAGTATCAAACAAAAAACTTGGGGTTGTTTACGTTATTGCAACCAAAACGTGTTGATATCCATTCACTATTCAAAAAATGAACATCAGTTGAGGTGCGCGACCTCGGTGCACTTGAAATTCAATTGTTGAACTTGAACTTTACATTTCCACTTTGCTTGCAGTAAACAATGCTTAGTCGGTGTTATTTTCACTTATAATCTCCCTGGAGCTCGAATTATTTCCGGAAATTTTGCCAGGTTGCGAATTTTCTTGAAAAATTCGCAACGAGAACAAATTTCCGGATTTTTAATTCGAGCTCACGGGAGATTCGGCAAGAAAATTTCATGCCAAAACTGATCATTGGAAAAAACATAACTCAGGACTCACCTCGCATTTAGTGGAAGAAACCAACGGCTCCTTACTCTACTCGCCATTGAGGAAGAAAGAAGAGAATCAGGATTTTATAAAACATTTGGAAGTTATAACCAATCTTGTCCATAATTGATAACATTGCAACTTTGTATTGGAAGTTGAAAATAAATCATTTATCACAAATATTTGTCATTGTTTTTAACAGCTGTCAAGCACTCGCGGCTGGATGAAGCTCCCATGCACCAACCACAGTGTTGCCGTTCGCCTTATCTATGTCTGTGAAAGTTGGGTTGGGTTGGGATTGTTAGGGAGAGTGGGGACGGCAACACTGTAATCATATGGGAGCTACATCCAGATGCAAAGCGCCAGGGAGATTTCCACTTATTAATCTTTCAGTCACGTGATTATGAGCAGGGTGATTTCCGATAAAATTAGGTCGATGCCATAGCAACATAATAAAATGCAAGCCTATGATTGGTTAGAATTGACTGGTAGGAAATTTTCAGAGGAAGTACCCAAGTGTTGATTGAATTACTGAACTAGGCGACGTTGTTGAGGAGAAGAATGATTTTCTTTATGTTGGCTGCCGAGGCTGGATTTTGAGAGCAAGTCCTTGATTTTGTTTACCACTTTTTCACGAGGCATATTTGAGAAAATATTAGTAACATCAAAGAGATAACTTCTTGGGTGATTTTAGTTTCTGGAGCCTGGTGGCACCCCTAATTCAGGTGTTCTTCACTGGAAGAAATAGCTTATTCACACATGCGGCTAGATTTATGACCTTTATTGAAAAAATGGACTTTTGTATCGAAGAATTCACAGTCAGAAATATTCAAAATTCTTCCAATTTATTTCATGGAGTTTTCTGTCCATTTTCGGGATTCGGTTGAAAAAGCAAACTCAACAGAGCCCCGTAAAAACGTGTTTCGTTGTCATAGATAGTGGGCTGTGGTTCCTTTTCCTCCGCTGCAGGAAAAGTGGAACTTTGCGGTCGAATAATGTCCGTTTTTCTGACGTTTAAAGAAAAAATTGATTTCTTGCAGTGTATTTATTGAAGTTTTGATTGCCTACCCACAAAAACTATCATTATGGATTTTTTTTTTTTTTAAGGCACCCAGTCTTGTTTTTTGTGATAATCTTGAAAGTTTATCCCCCAAAGACAAAAATCATCATGGTAAATTAAAAAAAATTATCCTTTTAACAAATAAAATTTTTATCAGGATTCAGTGAGAAAAACTCCCTTAAATGACAGCTTTGTCACATTGTTACAATCCATACGAGCTACATATTATAGAACAAACAGGCAATGTTGCCAAACTTACCCAAACTTCTTAAAAACAATGAATGCAATGGTTTTTGTCTGCATATTTTGATATACTATGACAAACATAATAAAACAGTAAAAAAAAACAACCATATGGGCAGGAGCGTTACTTTTTAAACGATATTCAAGAGAACATCCACCAGCTACGCTGGGCAGGAGCGTACCTTTTTACTCGGACAGAAGCAGCCATATGGGCAGGCGCGTACCTTTTCACTTGGGCAGGAGCAGCCATATAGGCAGGAGCGTTACTTTTTAAACGATATCTAAGAGAACATTCACCGGCTACGCTGGGCAGGAGCGTACCTTTTTACTCGGGCAGGAGCAGCCATATGGGCAGGAGCGTCACTTTTTAAACGATATTCAAGAGAACATCCACCGGCTACGCAGAGCCGGAGCGTACCTTTTTACTCGGGCAGGAGCAGCCATATGGGCAGGAGCGTTACTTTTAAAACGATATTTAAGAAAACATCCACCGGCTACGCAGGGAAGGAGCGCACATTTTTACTCGGGCAGGAGCAGCCATATGGGCAGGAGCGTTACTTTTTAAACGATATTCAAGAGAACATCCACCGGCTACGCTGGGCAGGAGCGTACCTTTTTACTCAGACAGGAGCGTTATTTTTTGAACGATATTTTAGATATGGCGGCATGATGGACATCTGGATATATAATGAAGTTTCCCTTCTCTGGAGTGTACATTGCCGACGACACCGAACTTCGGGACATCTCAATCTCCGACGCACCAAATCACAGTCCTTCAAACATCCGAGCAAAACTCCATCCACTACAGACAAGAAGGTCATCAGATGGAAAACATTTCTCACAGCATCCATTTTGAACCGGCCACTAAAACTGAATGATTTTTTCAAAAACACAACAAAATGTCAGCAGATGAAACCCGCGAATTTACAACATCAACGGATGCGTCGCCATGTGCATAGAAAAAATCACAATCTAATGCGCACACTCCCCTTGGTAGCTTTCGCGATTCTCAAGCCGACGGTCAATAAAATGGCGCCAAAACGAAAAAGCAAAATAAATGAAAAAGGAAAACTTGGCAACACCGTGCGTATTTTTCACTCTCGGTATTTATTTAGTAAGTAGTGTTTTGACAATCTTGACAGTTATTGAGTTATTGATAATTTAACTTCTTTAGTGGTTACGTGAGGAACTGTAGTACATGAGAACAACAGAAATTGTCCATTTCAATGACCCACAACTGGAACAAATCGAGATTTTTGGAAAATGTTCATATGAAACAATGTGCCTAAAATAGTGTTTTTTTTTATAAAAAAGTGATTCATCCAGCATTTTTTCTCTTTAGAATAGTTAAACGAAGGATAATTTTCCAAATTCGCCTTAAATATAAAATAAAAAATACGTGGATGCCTAATGTTTACAAGAACCGAATAATTTATAGGATACTTGAAAAATAGGAAATGAAAAAGGAATTCTCTCACTCAGCTCTCTGTATGATTCTGCTGCCTCTTTTTCTGTAGCAACCATAAATCTATCATCCATCGACAGATGCGGGCACACAGTACTTCTTCTTTTTCTATGAACAATTTTTCCTATTATTTGGCTTCAAAGGACCAATTTATGTATTTTACTTTATTTAATAATAGTAATAATTTTACTTTTAACTGACAAGTTGCTCGATGGTAAAACAACCCTTGACAACGACAACAATCAAAAGTCGTTTCCCCGCACAACGAACACAGAATGTTCGGAAATATAAAAGTATTTAAGTGACAATGAACAGACTGAACGGTTTTTTTTTCACTTATTTTGGACACTTCTCATGGATTTTAATAGAAACTTTTTTTTATTTCTTCAAATTCATATTTAAAAAAAATATATATTATGTTTTTGTTTTTTTGCGTCATTTTTTTGCTTTGGATTAGTTTAAATCTGATTATCAGTATTATATAGATCGTTATATAACAGTTTTGTGAAAAATTTCACTCGTATAAAGATTTTTATTTTCATAGACATTTATAACACACTTATAAACACGAAAAATTACCACTTTATAAAATACTTTTGTCATATTAAAATGTTTATAATGGCTACAGGTAACAATTATTATGAACTTTACTACTGATGCTTTCGAGCTCTAAGTAGCATTGCGAAATATCAAAAATTCATTCAATTCAATATTGCTATTTTGTGTCCATTTATAAGTGTCTTATTGGTTTTATAGTACGTTCTAAATCAAATATCCTCTAAATCACTTTTTTAATATATTCTCTTAAGCCAATTCAGACTTGAATACGTTTGTATTAAAGATGATTATATGATAAAAATATTCTGCAACCATCTGATAAATTCTTTATTAAACCTTAATCAACCAATAATTAGACTTGAGAGTGATTCCTGTAATGAAATTGGTGCTATAATCTATCTAAACTAATAAAAGAGCTTGGCAACAAATTAAATGGTCAGTATTTCAATTTTATGGACAGTACTCTTTGCCATTATTTTATTTTCCTTGGTCAGTATGATAATAAATGGTCGGTTGAAATAATGAAGGGTCAGTAACATAAAGAAGTGGTCAGTAAAAATAATAAATGGTCAGTATAATGATAAATGGTCGGTTGAAATAATTACCGGTTAGTAATATAAAGATGTGGTCAGTAAAAATAATGAAGGGTCAGTAACATAAAGAAGTGGTCAGTAAAAATAATAAATGGTAGATATAAATAATCAAGAGTCAGTATCATAAAAAAACGATCAAATAAATTAGTAAATGCCTGGTGAAAATAATGGACAGTCCATAAAATTAATAAAGCGACAGTAAAATAATGAATGGTTGGTCATATATTTTATTTCGTATAAATACAAACATTTTTAAAACGGAACGAAACACAACTTAGTAAAGAGAAAACACTCTGCCTTTATGTCATGATGAAGTAGTCAGATAGGTTCCTTTGAGAGGTGGATCTAGTTTGGGTTAGTTAGGGTTAGTTTGTGTTGGTAATAGAAATTGATGAAAAATATGCAGTGGCTCGTTGGTTAGCACTAGGTTAACATTACAATTATTATTATATATTATAATTGACTCGTTGTGTATTGGTATTATGTGTATCAAGTTTGGGTTAGTTTGAGTTAGTTAAAATTATTACTGACTATCGCATACTGGCCATTTATTATTTCTTACTGTACATTTGTGGAATTATTACCAGCTAAGTCATACTGACATTTCATAAATTTTTACTGACCATTAGAATCACAATAGTGAACATAGAAATACAGGCCAAATAGTACTTTTACTGCTCAAAAATTCCATTTTTACTTATCATTTTTAACAGAAATACTGAGTCTTCTACAATATTATACTGACTGCTTGTGATATTATACTGTACATAATGAATTAAATACTGTTCAGTTTATTACAACCCAAAGAGCTTATCCTGACTGACTCATCAACGCCGAGCCAAAACTATCATAGATACAGCCATGAAATCTTGAAGAGATGTTCTGCTAAATATTTCTAAGTTTGCTAAGAAAGAATCTTGCGAAATTTTTTCCCTAAGGAAAAATCATATATTCATGAAAAATTTTGGTTTTTTTGGTCACATCAACTTGAAACTTCATGTAAATGATCTTGAATAAAATTGATCAGACAAATGTTTCGTTATTTTTTAAAATTCAACCCCTGGGGGGAACAAAGTCGGGCTCAGAGGAGATGGGGTGGAGAATATTTGTTGATCTCCTATTCCGGAACAAATTCGAGGGCAAGGTGAACTAACGTATGTTTGGTCACATCCTTATTGTGGAAGGGGTGGGGGTGTGAAAAATCATAAATCAATAAAAAATTGTGCATTGAAGGACCCTAATATCTGTTATATAGCATTTTTATTTATCTGTGTTATTTATTACAAAAATCAACATAAAAAACCTTACCTTAACGAAATTTGCATGAAAATGTTTTGTTGCTACAAAAATTAAACTTGATTAATTTTCGTATGCTGTGACTTAACATGCCTGTTCAAAGCCGCTTTAAAATTAAACGACTTATCACAAAAGTCACACTTGAATTTAACGTGAGTTTTCGAATGCTGTATTTTAACGTGCGCTCGCCAATGCTCTCTGCGCGTGAAAGTCGAATCACAAAAATTACATTCCAATCTGACGAAATTTCTAGAATGCTGAATGTCAAGGTGTACGCGCAAATTAGATTTGCGCGTGAAAGACTTATCACAAATGTGACACTTATTATCTTGGTAATTTTTCAAATGCTGCTCCCTAATATGGTTGGTCAGATTATTGTAGAACTTGTCACAGTATTCACAGGCTACTTTTTGGTGAATTAATCGCATGTGATTGATCAGATCTTGTCGATTTGAGAAAGAAGTATTGCACAAGTTACATGCAACGTGATCAAGAGCTTCTTCTTTGATGTCCAGTGGTTCTTTGAGGAAAATTTGAACATCTGTATCAATTGCGGGGTCATTGTTTGTTACGCTGAACCTGGAAATGAAAAATAATTGATATTTTCAAGTCATTGAAATTAGTTTTTATTTCACTTATTCCTTAATTTAAACAAGTTGTTTTTCGAATTTTTATTGTCTGTTATTATACAATGAGATAGAATGATGGAAAATAATAGTTATTTATGGTACTAGTGTGTTACGTTGAAAATAAGTCACGCGAGAAAGATTTATCAAATTCTTATATTAATTGACTTAGGAAACATAACACAAGAGTGGCATACAATGTCTAATCCAACAAGTGAAAGAAAACTTTATTCTATGAGACAAAAGTTGATAAGCTTTGTGATCAAATCAAAGCTCAGTACCTGTAAATGTCAGAATGACTTGACAGTGACTTGTTTACTACTTTAAATAATATGAACGTAAGTTATTTAGTTAGTTTATGGGATATTTTGTGGTGTGGTTACCATTATCTATATTCTCAATCTTTTCAATTTATGTAGCAATATATAAAATCTACATTTCTTTTACTCAATTGATGATGATTTCATATTTTTTAGGGGTCAACAATCGCCTAGTTTGGTAATCTATTTAGCACAGTAGGGTCAAGTTCAAATTTCACTGATCGCGCACCTCGACTGTCTATTTCCTGAATAGAAAACGGATATCAACACGTTTTGGTTGCAATAATGTAGACAACCCCAAGATCCTTGTTTGATATTTAAATCAAAAATAATTATATGCTGCAGGCAGAGCGGAAACAAGATGACTTCAGATTTATAAATTGAATTTCGAGTTCACCGATTTCGCTCACCCCACCTGATGTTTATTTTTTGAATGGGAAGCGGTAGAAAAAAACGTGAGAAATCGTTGGTTCCTTGTTCGATACTGAACACCGCAGTATTATTGTTCTACCCATAATTGTGATTTTGCTATGTTATTGTTTTACTGACTTGACATCATAGCATAACTGGAAATGAGCAATTTACAATTAGATTTAAATTTGACAAAATATTGGAAAAATATATTTGTTACTAGTTTTGTTCTATTGTTCACGTAATTGTTCTCGTAATGCATACTTGATTTGATTTGATGATGAAAAATTATTATCTACAGTATGTCCGGCGATATCCAATAGGTCAAATGAACAACAAAAAATTTCATTTTTTGAGAAAGTCATTCTTTATAAAAAGAATCAAAATTTTCTACAGGGTCGTCAGAAAGACAGAACTTCGAACACACGCGCTGGCGTCACGTGATCATCATTCACCAATCTTTGCCGGATATCCGTTTAACCAAATCTCGCTCGCACAAAAGGCACCTTAAGCTACGTCTTCTCGCTTGGCCATGGTGCGCGCGGCGCGTTTGACGCTTTCGGCTGCTTGCTCGAGGAACGAGGTTATGAGATAGCCGCGTTGCCGCGTTTCACGAATCTCTTTCGCTTTTGATAGGAGCAGATCGACGACAGGTGACGGTGATTTGATGAATCATTTTAAGATTGTGTTATTGTGGAGTCCCAGCGTTACTGATAATTAGTAGGTAGATTTGTTTCGTTTCGATTAGAATAAGGATGTTTCACTTTAGTTAGGGATTTATTATTTTTTTTTTGATTGTGGATATATACATTTTGTTCATAAGGTGCACGTCAGTTTTTTTCTTCTTAAAAGTTGGATTTCAATTTTGATTTGAACCAGAACTGGGTTTTGCCTGGGCTGCTCGGAGAGCGGTTGGTTCAGCTGGTCTTATAAAAATAACAAATGAACCATGAAGAGGAGGAAGTAACCGCTAGAAAAATGCTAGATGTCATCTGTGAATGTAGTGAATGTAAACAGTCGTCAGTTTGCTGAATTGTCAACTTCCGAAAGTATTTAAAAACGAAAACTCTATTAACTAAGCCTTGACTGATGTCCTATACTCTATAGAGAGTTTTAGAATTGATCAGAAGTATAAAACATTTTTTGCTCAAAGTTGGTTAACTTTAATCATCATTTTCTTAATTTTCTACATATTTTATCTGGTCGAAATATAGTATAGGACGTGTATTAAACATTTGGTGAAAGGCTAAAACAAAAATCATAGAGAAATGTTGTGCCGTTTACTAATAAAGTGCGTTTTTCAAAACCTTCACATTACCAATTGTCATTTATTTCGACTCCATTCAGTGGCGACATCGCTAATTAATATTTGAACTCGATTTTTGGGGCGTAGTTCAAGCCATTTTTTGTCCTTTACAAGATGGCGTAATTGAATTAAAGAACCGACGTTTCGTCGATAAGCAGTCATCATCAACTTTGTTTTTTAAAATACGGTCCTGGATTTTTTATTACGGATTTTAAGAGCCTCTTATGTTCCTAGACCAACGATGTATCGCACTTATTAAATAAAAAGGTTTGTTTTTGATCTTATTAAAAATACATTTTTTGTCTCTCTCTAAAAGATGAGTTCTTATGGAAAAATCCATTAATATAATTTTTTTTGGATAGTTGCGATACATCATTGGTTTAGGAACATAAGAGGCTCTTAAAATCCGTAATAAAAAATCCAAGACCGTATTTAATAAAAAACAAAGTTGATGATGGCTGCTCATGGACGAAACGTCGGTTCTTCAATTCAATAACGCTATCCTGTAAAGGGCAAAAAGTGGCAGCAAAAAAGTTCCATTCATTTTAAAACATCTCTTCAAATGTGGTCACAATTGGAAAAAAAAATAAAAAACTTCGTTTTTTTCCGGATAATTTCGGACGTGGTCGGAATTTCTTGATTTTCAGAACGGCATTTTGTATCTCTCACGGTTCACGAGATCCCCATGCATACACTCGAATTTGTAACACCCTGTATAGGAAGTTTTGGATTTGATCAGAAAATTTAAAAAAAGTTTTGCTCAGTTGATAAACTTCAACAATCATTCACTCAACTTTGTACTCATTTTATTTAGTCGAAATATTGTATAGGTCGTGTATTGAACATTCAGCGAGGTTATGTTTTCATCATTTCATTATTCTTTCATAATTTCAATATTATTCAACGGGCTGTTAAAATTGGGTAGCTATGTTAAGGTTCTACATACAATTTTATTTTATATCACAAACACATCCCAACTAGAACCAGATTTGAACAAAAACCGTTGGAAAATGATAAAACTATGCAAATATAACCTCACTAAATCGACTTTTTGAAACATTTTTGTAGATCAAATCCCAAACAGAACCTAGATACTTGAACAATTTGAACAAAATCTTTCAAAAAGTAACGAAATTATGCAAACATTTCAAACAGCTGTATTCTTTTCATCATCTATGCAAACATAACCTTATCGATTCATCTATTTTTTGGATTTCCAAATCACATTGATTATACATTTTGGAAAATAGTGAAATAATGCAAACAAAACCTCACTACTAAATATATAGTTTTTAAATTTCTTGATTAAATCTTCAATAGAACCTGCTTACCTAACTTGAACAAGGTATCTCGAAAGACAACGACATTATGTGAACGTAACCTCACTAAATTCAAACCGAACCCAAACAGAACGTATATACCGAATTTGAATAAGGATGATTGAGAAAATAATGACATTTTGCAGACATAACCTCATTAAATTAAAAATATATCAACTTTATTTCCCTGACCCATATCCTTGACATTGAAGGTCCTACCTGATTTTAAAAAGATTCAGGGTCTGTTTATCAAAATCTTAGCCGTAGCCCTGAGGTTATTCTAAAGTTATTGCTAGCCCAGGCGTGACTCTCGTTTGATAAACAGGCCCTCATTGAAAAATAACAAAACTATGGAAACATAACCTCTTAAATTTTGTTCTTACATCCCAAATAAAACTTGTCAGGTTTTAAATCCGTTTCAGATGAAATTTTTAATAAGAGTAAATTATTACATAAACACAAACAGCACTAGGAAAATGGACAAGAAAAAACATAAAAAATTTAAAATTTACTAGTCACACTTGAATTTGGCGTTCACTCGAATGCAGTCTTTTAATGTGTGCGTCCAAATTTCCTTTGCGCGTGAACGTTTTGTTACAAAAGTCACATTTTAATCTGACGAAATTATTCGAATGTTCAATATCAACGTGTTTGCGCAAAATGTCTTTGCGCGAGTAAGACTTATCACAGAAGTCACACTTATAAATATTTGGTTGATTCTGCTGCTGCCTGATAATAATATGAAATCTCTCAACATGAATTGTCAAATAAGATTTTTTGTTGAAATACTGACCACAAAAATTACACTTAAATAAAGGTTCGGACTGATGCTCTTTCAAATGCTCCTTTATCTGTTGTTTTTTAGTGAAAGTTGCATGGCAATAAATGCATCGTTTGAGCATGACTTTTGAATGATCTGCTTTCAAATTATTTTCATACATGAAAGTTTCATAGCAGAAATCACACTTGAACGTTTCAGGATCAGTTTTCGAATGATCGAGCGTGATGTGATGCTTCATATTTAACTTTCCACAAAATGGACATGGTATGGAAAATTCCTGTCCTTGATTATCCAGGGATTCTTCCTTGATTTCCAATGGCTCTTGCTTGATGAAGTCGGGAAAATCGAGTTCAAGCTTGTAGAGGCTGAAAAAATATCTTTTTTAATTTTTTTTAATGTATTCAATTATTTTTAGTTTTCTTCATCCCACTTGAAAATTTTGCCACATACTTAACACAGCTAATTATTTTTGGAAAAAAATTATATTCTTGAGTCATTGATATATTTTTTTATTTTTTCACTAACCCAAACTAACCCCTTCTTTGAGGAAAATTTGAAGATATGGATGAATCACGGGATCGTTTTTTGTCACGCTAAACCTGGAAACGAAAAGATTATATTTTCTTCAGTCACTGAATAATAATACTTTTGTTGGTTTTAAATCTCTGGTCTTATAAACCTTAGATCTGTTGTTTGTTTTATTTCAGTTGACTTTGATTATTCAGCATAAAATCATGAAAGAAATTCTAGAATCAGAGCAAGAAAACTCAGACTAAAACCAATAGTGCTTGGAAAGTCTATGTTAACTTGAAATTTAAAAAAATCTTGTATCAAGAAAGTGACTATCGTATCCACTTAAGTTATGTTAACAATTATATGTTTAGCCCTTCTTGATATATAAACAGAAGGAGGGTCAAAAAAACTTCAATAAATGATCATCCTCAGAGTCGACAACATCCTGAACCTTATGATCAAACTATCCTTGATTCTGGATGTTTGTTAACAACATTTGAATTCCTAGGGTCCCATCCAGAACCGTTCAGTAGTGGGTTTCCCTTATTTTTCAGAAGGATTGCATCAAATCTTGGTTCAAGGGGCTACGGTGGCCGAGCGTGTAACACGCCGGCTTGAGAGACCGTTAGTTCTGATTGACGTGGGTTCGATCCCCGCGGTGAGCAGAAATTATTTTCTGTTCTGTATTTAGTGGCACTCTCACTGGCTAACGCTACTGAGTAGACTGCAGTATTATCAATTACTGACAGTCGAAAAGTTTAATAGTTAGCCTAAATTAATTGGTCCTGCTAGTTCAATATATAACTAGGTGATGTTCTCCATCATCAACTTAGTTAGAACTGCATTGGTCCTGGGGTTGGCGAAAAGGGTCTTACGGCCTACTCGCCGGGCAGTGGTTTGCCTCCCCACCAATACCAATACCAAATGGTTCAAGGAGTTCCTGAAACTCCCTTGCTTGGGTTAGTTTGGGTTAGTCTCCTAATAGAAGGCACAGCACGTACATTCGTCAATAACTCTTAATCAAAGTTGTCCTTTATTCTTTATGATTTCCTTGTTTTTATTTGTCAAATTTCAAACTGCAGCGTTTTTTTTAAAACCTGTTATACAATGAGTGAGGATGTTAAAAATATTACAACATGGACAAAATACTACATTTTGTATCTAGGGCGGAAAGTGGCTAATATCTGCCCTCGCTTCGCTCGTGCTGCTACTTATACCCTCGTCAAAATCATCTTTCGTCCGTGGTGCAAACAGTGATTTTTGTACAACCAGTTTGTTATCATTAAAAAAAGAATAATTATAAAAATCAAAAATTAATAATCGAGACACTGCACTACACTGCTGACAGTTAGACAACTGACAACTGTCAATCGGTTACAATGTGTGTTTCCGTATTCTTTTGTGGTGGGGATTCATTGTCACCGGGATTGTCACGTGATTAGTTCCTTTTAGACTGTCACGTGGTTATTAGATTCAGAGGCGTTGGAATCCAAGGAATCGTTGCTAAGCGACTCACTTTTGCGCCCGCGCGCGCGAAAGTACTTTTACGCCCGGCTGCCAAAATTAGCGACTTTCCGCCTGCTCTGCATGCATTGAAAAGTGAAGTTTACGTGTAGGTTATACAAAAATAATATAAATACTTGTTACTTACTCAACTAAATCAATTAAGCTACAAATGACATGCCTTAATATGCCTATTCAAATGATACCTACGATTGAACGATTTATCGCAGAAGTCACATTTCAATTTGACGTGATTTTCCGAATGCAGCTCTTTAATGTGAGTGCGCAAATTATCCTTGCGCGTGAAAGCCTTATCACAAAACTCACAATTCAATGTCAAATTATTTTCCAAATGTTGCGCCTTGATATGCCTGCGCACGTAAAGTTCACACTTGAACGTTTTGTCACAAAAATGAGGACATTCTACTTTTTTGAAGTTGTCAGAATGCTGCACTTTGATGTGTTGCTTCAGGTTGCTTTTGCGCTTAAATGGTTTATCACACCATTTGCACGTGAGTTGTTGATTTTTGACGTGTTTGTGCACGTTGTACTTGTGGCTGGAAGCCTTGTCACAGAAGTCACACTTCAAGGTTTTTTCTTCACTCGAATGCTGCATCTTGATGTGAAACGCCAGGTTTGTGTTGATTTCGTTGTAGCTTGGTTCGTCTTCCTTGATATCTTCCAGGATCAATTCTTCAATATCTTCATCTTTGATCGTTAGTTCTTCTTTGATCCAGTTAATGAGTAGCCTGCAAAAGAAATAATATATGTTCTGATACAATGAATATATTTCAATATTTCCCCATTTTCTTCACCACCAAAAAAAAACCTTGCTTCTAGATTTTTTCATCTTTAATGCCACAAAACAAAAACATCTTGATATCATTTTGCATCCATTCTAATTATTTCTTGTCGGGATCCTCTAAAAATGTTATGTAGTTCGTCGCCTAATGGATCGTCTAATTACAAAGACTTCAACGGTCAGATAGGCAAGTAACTCCAATCAAAAATGTTATTTTACCAGTGAATAATAGCAAAATTCTCCTAATCTCGATAGTCGTCTAGCTCATTTTGCTATCTTCAGAAGAAAATTCAACAGCTGACAAACCATTTTCAAGAAGAGCTATCATTGAAAAAAATTCGTCGCCTAATGGATCGTCTAACATCAAAGACATAAACGGTCAATTAGGCAAGCAACCCCGTTTACAATATTATTTTTTCAACATAACTTTCAAGTTAAATCAACAATTGAAAAAAATAATATATGAAGAGTTATGGTTGATCATCTGCAATTGATGATTGCCTACTCTTTTCAATGGAGAATTTTATCCTTATTCTTCAAATGCATTCGTTTGACATGAGTTCCTATATACTTAAAATACTTGTCACAAAAATCACACTTGATCCTCTCAATGTTCTGCGTATGGCTTCGCCGAACATGTTGTTGCAAGCTTTCCCTATTTTGGTAACGTGAGTCACAGTAGTAACATTTATATAAACCTTGACTGAAATGCACTGTTATAACATGATTTTCCATGACTTTAGATTCGACATATTCATCACAAAATTTGCACTTGATGACTGGTTTAAATTCTGGATGTTGAGCTTTCATATGCCTTTTCAGACATCGTTCATTTTTGAGATGTTTATCACATAGTGCACAAAGGTATTGATGTTCATGCATCGTCTTCATATGTTTATACAGAGTATCCCTGTGTGTGAAAGACTCAAGACAAAATCTACATTTGATTTGGTTACAGACATCAAGTTTTGTTTCTTCTCCAAGAAAATCATCAATTTCTTCAGCGTTCATGACGACTTCTTCTTTGATCCAGTTGATGAGAAGCCTGGAAAAGATTATCTTAAAATGATAATCCACTATGGTCTCATCAATTGAAATTATTTTTGTGTGACAGTAAGTACAACAACATAATACACAACTACATTTATTAAACTCATGATTAATACAGTTAGTACAATTAAGAACGAAAAAGACAATACATTTAATCATTTATAATTCTGTTGCCACCACCAAAAACATTTATTCTAAAGTTCACAAAAAACATAACTTGACCCTAGTCAGTTCTGATGATTTTTCTCTATAAAAAATAAAAAACTGAAGGTTGGTCGTCTAACGGATCGTTCAAGTTTGAAAACGTCAATGATCAGTTAGACAAGCAACACCCTTAACATATTTTTTTAAAAATAATTTTGAGTACATTCTACTCAACTTATTTAATCACAAGCAATAATTTTCTCAGCCATTGAGCCTATGAATGCATTCGTTTAATATGTTTCTTCATATCCATTTTTTTGAAAAACTTGTCACAAAAGTCACACTTGATTCTTGCTACATTGTGCGAATGAAGTCGCTCAACATGTAAACGCAAATCAGCTTTGCGATCACAAATTCTATCGCACAAATCACACTTGAATCTTTCCCTAAATTCCGAATGTTTTACCTTAACATGGTCATTCAAATTGTGCTTATATTTGTAACGGAGGTTACAAAAGCTACATTTATACAAGTCCTGATTGTCCGAATGTAGTGCTGCAATATGCTCTTCTAAGGCTTCTTTTGATTCAAAACATTTTTCACAAAATTTACATTTGGCGAATTTTTTATGTTGCGATTTAATATGCTTTGTCATATATATTTCATTTTTGAATGGTTTATTACAAAAGGCACAAAAACATTGATTGTCATTATGCACCGACATGATGTGTCTGTGCAAATTATTTTTGCGAGTGAAAGATTTATGACAGAATATACATTTGATTTGTTCAATGTTCTGCGTATGGCTTCGCCGAACATGTTGTTGCAAGCTTTCCCTATTTTGGTAAGGTGAGTCACAGTAGTAACATTTATATAAACCTTGACTGAAATGCACTGTTATAACATGATTTTCCATGACTTTAGATTCGACATATTCATCACAAAATTTGCACTTGATGACTGGTTTAAATTCTGGATGTTGAGCTATCATATGCCTTTTCAGACATCGTTCATTTTTGAGATGTTTATCACATAGTGCACAAAGGTATTGATGTTCATGCATCGTCTTCATATGTTTATACAGAGTATCCCTGTGTGTGAAAGACTCAAGACAAAATCTACATTTGATTTGGTTACAGACATCAAGTTTTGTTTCTTCTCCAAGAAAATCATCAATTTCTTCAGCGTTCATGACGACTTCTTCTTTGATCCAGTTGATGGGGAGCCTGGAAAAGATTATCTTGAAATGATTATCCACTATAATCTCATCAACTGAAATTATTTTTGTGCGACAGTAAGTACAACAACATAATATACAACTAAATTTATTAAACTCATGATTAATACAGTTAGTACAATTAAGAATAAAAAAGACACTACATTTTATCATTTCTAATTCTGTTGCCACCACCAAAAACATTTATTCTATAGATCACAAAAAACATAACTTGACCGTAGTCAGTTCTGATGATTTTTCTCTGAAAAAAATAAAAAACTGAAGGTTGGTCGTCTAACGGATCGTTTAAGTTTGAAAACTTCAATGATCAGTTAGACAAGCAACACCATTAACATATTATTTTTAAAAAGAATTTTGAGTACATTCTACTCAACTTATTGAATCACACGCAATAATTTTTCTCAGCCATTGAGCCTATGAATGCATTCGTTTGATATGTTTCTTCATATCCATTTTTTTGAAAAACTTGTCACAAAAATCACACTTGATCCTTGCTACATTGTGCGAATGAAGTCGCTCAACATGTAAACGCAAATCAGCTTTGCGATCACAAATTCTATCGCACAAATCACACTTGAATCTTTCCCTAAATTCCGAATGTTTTACCTTAACATGGTCATTCAAATTGTGCTTATATTTGTAACGGAGGTTACAAAAGCTACATTTATACAAGTCCTGATTGTCCGAATGTAGTGCTGCAATATGCTCTTCTAAGGCTTTTTTTGATTCAAAACATTTTTCACAAAATTTACATTTGGCGAATTTTTTATGTTGCGATTTAATATGCTTTGTCATATATATTTCATTTTTGAATGGTTTATTACAAAAGGCACAAAAACATTGATTGTCATTATGCACCGACATGATGTGTCTGTGCAAATTATTTTTGCGAGTGAAAGATTTATGACAGAATTTACATTTGATTTTGTTAAAAACACCTTCTTTGGAATCTTCATAATCAACATGATCCAAAGATTCTTCTCCTAGAAGATCATCGATTTCTTCGGCTTTCATGACGACAACTTTTTTTATCCAAGTATTCGAGAGCCTGGAAAAGATTATCTTCATCAATTTACGATAATCTTATCAACTTAAATAGATCATCATAGTGCTTCAAAAATGAATAATGATAATAAGTACACAAATTTAATTTATTTTACCCATAGAATAATTCACAAAAACAATCTTATCCTAAACCTCCCAACAAAAACAGGTTTTGCATTGATTCTAATATTTAGGGTTGGTCGCCTAATGGATCGTTGAAATTCGAAGACTTCACTAGTCAATTAGACAAGCAACCAAGTGCAAAGTATTATTTTATTTTTTGAGGACAATTTTGTAAAAGAGGTTTGAGGGTACCAGTTAGTTTAAGGTGATATATCAAGACGCTACAATAGAGTGCCAACTATTTTATCCTTATTTCCCGAATGCATTCGCGTTACGTGTTTACTTATATCAATTCTCCTGAAAGACTTGTCACAAAAATCACACTTTATCCTTTCAATGCTTTGCGAGTGGCGTCGCTCAACATGAAAACGCAAATTCGACTTGCGATTACAAGTTTTATCACAAAAATCACACTTGAACATTCTGGTCATTTCTGCATGTTCATCCTTGACATGGACTTTCAAGCTATGCTTGGTTTTGTGATATGAGTCACAATAGTCACATTTAAGTTTTTCGTGATAATCTGAATGCAATGATCTAACATGTTTAAGGAAAACTTTCCTAGCCTTGAAACATTCACCACAAGTTGAACACTTGATGATCATTTCATTTTCTGGATGTCGCGCCTTGATATGCTTGGTTAAATAGATTTCATGTTTGAAGGGCTTATCACAAAACACACACATGCAAATATCGGGATTTTCATTATGCACCGTGTCGATGTGTCTTTGTAAATTGGTTTTGCGCGCGAAAGACTTTTTACATAATTCACATTTAAACCTGGTGAAATCTTCATAGTCCTTGAATTCTTCTCCTATTAAATCATCAATTTCTTCAGCGTTCAAGATGACTTCTTCTTTGATACAGTTAATGGAGAGCCTGAAAAAAATTATGTCAAATGACAATTTACATTATAATCTCATTAAAAATGATTGTTCCGTCAATTATTTATTTACTTAAACATGGAGACAGTTAGTATCCACATCAATACACATCTTCATTTATTTTATCCTTGAATAATAAAAAAAGTATAATGAAACCAAAAAAAAAATGTCATTTCCACATTTTCTTGACATAAATTTGGTTTTCTACGTCACTCTTGTGAATTTCTTATGGACAAAACTCTCTTGACTCCATGGACCATAAGACACACTCAGCAACTAATTGAGGGGTTAAGTTACTGTGAGTGATGATTTGGACGGACTCACCATTCGAAGACCTCAACAAAATCTTGAGGTTGGTCGCCTAATGGATCGTCGAATTAAAAAAACTTCGACGTCCAAATAAGCAAGTAACCTTGTTACAATATTTTCAACAAACTTTGAGAACAGTTGTCATGATTCACGAGGCTCTTTGTAAGACTCTTCTTCTATGTCGATAGTTTCTTCTTTGATGTCCTTAGGTTCCTCTTTGAACCTGGAACATATTCACCAGGTGGATTTATCCAGTCAAACTAAATAATTGAAAATATTACAGTGAAAATGAATTAAAAGGAAAATCACTTCGGGCTGTTTCCTCAATCAGACCCATTTCTGTTTATTAGGCGTCATCAGCGTAGTTATAGTTCCGACTGAAGAAACACCCAATGAACAGTGTGATGTTGTTGATGATAACATTGCACCTGTCGTACTTTGCTGGGGAAAGCCTCAACATTTGCATCACCAACCCTGCCAACCTTGTTTTTTGCAAGTTTCACAATTTGATTGGTCACGATTTACCGGTTGTTAGGTGATGATCACTTTGAACTGAACCTGGAAGAGCGGATGTGAAGCTGCAAGTGATGCTTTTGTTTGAATATCTTTCCACAGTGATATCTCTCTGCAAGTTCCTTGGAATAGATGCTGTGGGCGTGTCGGACCAAGTCATGGCCAATACCACACGGGATTTTTTGAATGTATGAACCCGTTTGTTTTTAGTGATTTCTTCATCCATAACTTATTAATTTTTGTCTGGTTCTTGTTTGATTGAGATTAATGTCAGCCTGACAAAATTGTGTCACAAAAGTGAATCTCCCCATCTTTAAAATAATACAAGAAAATGTTTTTTTATGAGGTTACTTGCCTATTGGATCGTTCAACTTCAAAGACTTCAACGGTCAATTAGACAAGTAACCCGTTATAAATATTTCTTTTTCAAGGACAGTTCAAGAAAACTTCATAGATACGCAAATACATTTATCTTAGATATAAATAATACAATAATTATACCAGAAAAAATAACCTTGCTTCTAGAATAGATTTATATAATGTCCAAACCTCATATAAAAAATGAACAAGTATATCAGCCCTTACACACGGACATAGCCCATGAAATGCTTAAAATGAACCCAAACTCAACTGCTAAGAGAGATATGGGAAAAAGAGATGATACCAAGGAATTGGAAAAAAGGGCTTTTACAAAAACTTCCAAAGAAAGGGCACACCTAAAAATTATAGTGGAACAGAACTCTGAACATCAATCACTAGTTTATTTGAACTTTGTGGATTTAGAAAAGGTATTCGACTTCATAAGGAACGCTCAACTTCAACGTTCAATTAGGCAAGTAACCCAATTTGCTTTGAGTGGTGAGACGATCATCATCAAATCAAGCTTGAACGTCATGTTGTGACTTGACATGCTTCGTTAATCCACTTTTTCGCGTGAAAGATCTATCACACAAATCACAATTGAATTTTTTGTCACGCCCCTCATGCATTGCTACAATATGCCTACGAAAAGAACTCTTCGTGAAAGTCCCGTCACAAAATTCACACTTCAGCCTCTCAGCAGAATGCCTATACTTATTGTGCTGACGTAGACCATGCGCATTCCTGAATTGCGCATAACACACATTACAAGTCAAAATCTCCTCATGTGATGGGTGCATAAATTTAATGTGTTTGCGCAAGTAGTACTTATGCTTGAAGGACTTATCACATGAATCACACTTGAAGCTCACGCTATGCGTGATATGTTGCACTTGTAAATGATGGCGCAGATTAGCCTTGTGCTTGAAAATTTTATCACACTTGTCACACTTCAACTCGATACCTTTCGAATGCATTGTTTTGACATGAGCATTTAAATTACATTTGAAATTGAAAGTTTTATCACACAGGTAACACTTTAACTGGGAACCTTTCGAATGCATTCCCTTTACATGCTTATTCAGATTACCTCTGCGATTGAAAGTTTTATCACACAAGTCGCACTTGAATTGCGTATCACTAATGTCACAATCATCTTCAAATTTGGCGCTCTCGATAACTTCCTCCTTGATATCAAATAGTTCATGATCTAAATCTGTTTGTGGTTCTTGTTTGATTGAAATGAATGTCAGCCTGGAATAAAAGTAAAATTAATAATTATAAAAGCTTCATACAAAATAAGTCAGGTATTTAATACCTCACAACCAGAATAACTTGATATGCTTTTTCATTATTATCGATGATTTTGTCTCAGAAACTTTCAGGTTAGTCGCCTGATTGACCGTCGAACTCAAAAGACTTAAACGGTCAATTAGACAAGTAACTCCATTCCAAATGGTCTTAAATTTTTTCCAATTTGGGATTTTCCAAAATGATATATTACGAAAAAAATAACTAGATACAAGATGCTGTAAGAACATTCATTGCGCATGCTTCTTGATAATGTTTTTTGCCGACGTGGGTGCGGAAATTGGACTTGTCCCGGAAGGACTTGTTACAAAATGTACATGTGAAGTTACCATCGCAATGGTAATTTTTGATGTAAAGATCTGGAATATGGACGTAGTCCTCCTTGATTTTCGGGGGGTCTTGTTCCAGGTTTTCTTGAGGTTCATTAACTGGTTCTACCTTGATTTCAGTGGCAAAGCTGGGAAAAATTATCCGAGTAAGAGATAAATATGAAATAAATGTTTTGGGAGAATTTCCTTAAAAGTACGTCACAATGGCAACGCTTGTCAAATCATATTTTATGAAGAACTGACAATGCAGCGTTGCCAGACATAGCTTTCCTTACAGTCAATTGGGAAAAAGATCTGAATGAGTGCGATCGATAAAAATTATTGAATAACACATAAATTATAAGTATTGGAAAGTATGAAATTATTCTTGAAAAAAAAAGTATTTGGGAAACTTGAAAAGTTAATGAAATTTCCATGGAGGTAACTCAAAAAAGGTAAAACTCTCCAAAAAAAGCCAAAAGAATAATGCAAAAACTTCCCTGAAAAGTTAAAAAAAAAGGTGTATGTAATACGAGCAAAGATATGTAATTTAAAAAATCGAAAAAAGTCCTTGAAAAATATATTGATATTGAGCAAAAAAAAAATAATAATAAAAGTGAGAAAAACAACAAACAGTGGAGTCAAAAAGAAAATTGAGTGTACCATCCCAACCAAAATCCCCCAAAAAGTGATAAAAGATCGGTGATACTGAAACTCCAATAAAAAGTCCAAGAAAATTATTTAAATAAGAGCAAAGATGATTTAAACAGTTTAAAAAACAGAAAAACAATAAATGATAGTGACATTGAAAAAACTTCAAAAAACTCAACACAAATAAAAATAATTGAATAAATCATCATTTATAAAAGAAATCAGAGCGATATAAAACCCCCAAAAAAAATAAAACCTTAGAAAAACACCTAATAAATGAAATAACAGACAAAATAAACGTGCTAAAGAGTAACTGAGATTTCCTAAGCAGTACAAAATCGAAAAGCATCAATAAAAAAGATAGAAAATAGTATAATCTCCTCAAAAACAATTATTTTAAAAGTGAAAGTAAATCATGATAAAAAAAATTGAAAGAGGTTAAAACGATAAAAAATTCCCTAAATGGTCAAAAAATACTATTTGTGGAAAAAAAGCTAAAACCCATTGAAAAGTAACAAAAAACATCCAACGTGGTAAAAACAATTTAAAAAGTTAAAGTAATGCTTAATCATGAAAAAGAAATTGACAATGGTTGAAACTATAGTGTAGTTGAGACGAGAAAAAAATCCCAATGGAATGGTCAGAAAATAGCGTGTACCACCCTAAAACTCCAATAAAAAGTCCAAGAAAATTCTTTTAATATGAGCAAAAATGATTTAAAGATTAAAAAAAAAACTTAAAGTCCCTGAAAGGTATGAAAATAGGAAAAAAGTAAGTGGATAGGTGAATAGAAGAAAAAACTTCTTGAAAGTATGGGAAAAACAATAAAAAAACTTCAAATGTTGTGAAACTAAATACTATATCGTTGAAATTTGTGAGAAGCATAAATATACACAAATTAAAATAAATAGGAAAAATTATTATTCATAGAAGAGATCAAAGCGAAAGAAAACCCCCAAAAAGAATAAAACCCTAGAAAATCACCTAATAAATGAAAAAACAAAGAAAATAAACAAGCTAAAAAGTAATACTGAGATTTCCTAAGCAGTCCGAAACCATAAGCATCAATAAAAAAGATAAAAATTAGTAGAATCTCCCCAAAAACAATTATTTAAAAAGTGAAAGTGAATGATGAAAAAGAAAAAAATTGAAAATGGTTAAAACGATAAAAACATGCCTAAATGGTCAGAAAATACTATCTGTGGATAAAAATCAAAAATATTTAAAAAGTGAAAAAGAAAATCCAACGTGGTTAAAACTAGTTTAAACTTCCGAAAAACAATTTAAAAAGTGAAAGTAATGCTAAATCAAGAAATGGAAATTAAAAATGGTTGAAACTACAGTGTCTAGTTGAAACGAGAAAAAAAACCCAATAGAATGGTCAGAAAATTGAGTGTACTACCCCAACCAAAATCCCCCAAAAAGTACGGACAGATCGGTGATACTGAAACTCCAAGAAAAATCTTTAAATTTGAGCAAACATGATTTAAACAGTTTAAAAAAAGCTTAAAGTCCCTGAAAGGAATAATAATAAGAAAAAAGTAAGTGAGTAGGTGAGTAGGTGAATAGAAAAAGAATCTTCTTGGAAGTATGGGAAAAACAATAAATAATAGTGACATTGAAAAAAACTTCGAAAGTCGTGAAACTAAATAGTATATCATTGAAATTTGTAAGAAGCATAAATATACACAAATGAACATAATTAAAAAAATCATTATTCATAAAAGAAATCAAAGCGATAGAAAACCCCCAAAAAGAATAAAACCCTAGAAAAACACCTTATAAATGAAAAAACAAACGAAATCAAAAAGCATCAATAAAAAAGATAAAAAATAGTATAATCTCCACAAAAACAATTTTTTAAAAAGTGTAAGTAAATCAATAAAAAGAAAAAAAATTAAAAGTGGTTAAAACGATAAAAAATACTATTTGTGGAAAAATAGCAAAAACACTTTAAAAAGTAAAAAAGAACATCCAACGTGGTAAAAATAGTTCAAACTTCTCAAAAACAATTTGAAAAGTGAAAGTAATGCTAAGTCATGAAAAAGAAATTAAAAATGGTTGAAACTACAGTGTCTAGTTGAAACCAGAAAAAAATAGAATGGTCAGAAAATATAATTTTTGTTCAAAACAATCCAAAAAGTAAGAAAATCAAAGTAGTACTAACCTTCATTGCTTAGATTTTTCATGCAAAATAACTGATGTGTTGAATGAAGAATAAACACTTTCTTCTTCTCTGAAGTCCAAAACAAATAAAGAAAATTTACATCAGATAATTTAATTTATTGATATTTATTATGGTTTATATACAGGGTGTTTCCTAACCTCTGTGACAAAATGAAAGGGGTGATTCTCCGCTTAATTTCAAGACGAAAATGTGGTATAACTTTTTTTCGAATTTCGCTTTGTTTCCAAAATACAGGGCGTTTGATTTTTTTTTTGATTAGTTTTTTATTTTTAATTAATTTATCTTTCACTCGATTTTGTTGAAGTTTGGTAACGGTATTTATAGTGATAACGGGCTCATTTTGCCATGAACAAATAAAAATTATCGAATACAGTGGCGTCCCGAGCGGCACTTCAACCAATATTATTGGGAAAAAAATGTACGCCACTGACTTTTTGTGTCATTTTCATTTTTTTCTCAGGTTATTCAACTAAAAACGCAACTTTTTGATCTCTTGAATTTTTATCGTATCTTGCCTTATTTTTGAGATAAAAAATTAAATCTAGTTGAGTGAGTTTGGACGCAAAAAGTAATTTTATCGCTGATGTTGAATGTTCTAACAAATGCAGCAATCAATTATGATCATATTGATGGAGAATTCAAAAACACTTGATAAATAAAAAAAAAATATATAAAAATAAATAATAATAATAAAAAAAATTACACACCCTGTATTTTGGAAACAAAGTGAAATTCGAAAAAAAGTTATACCACATTTTCGTCTTGAAATTAAGCGAAGAATCACCTCTTTCATTTTGTCACAGAGGTTAGGAAACACCCTGTATAAGCAAAACGTACATTTATATTCTGTTAACATTTTCACTATTTGAACACTCTGATGAACTAGATTTACAAAATTACATTAACCTACCCTCAACCTATGAAAATGGTCGAGAATCTTACTATTGCTATATTTTTTGACAGCATCTATGCAAAAGCAAAACGAAACTGGTTTTACAAAATGTCAATCATACTCCCTCAAATTATGAAAATACTCAAAATATGGACTGTCCTCAAGAACTCAATGCTAAAATGTAGTATATCAATTTGACTAAGTATGAAATGTCTATTTGCTTGTCAATTAACCCAAAACAAAAATGTTTTACAAAATGACAATCATATCCCCTCAAATTATGAAAAAATGTCTAATCTTAAAAGTCAAGAATTATATGGTTTATCATTGTTTTCCATGCTTCTTCTTCATATGAAACATCAAAGTATTCTTATAACCATACGTTCTTTCACAAAACTCACACTTAAACTTACTCGTTACATGCTGCTTTTTATGGGCATTCAACCGATGCCTCGCAACAAACGACTTATCACAAAACTCACACTTGAAATTCTCAAACTCATCTTTAAAATGCTTCTCCCTCACATGCAAGCTCAAATGATGCTTATGCGCAAAAGCCTTATCACAAAAGTCACACTTGAATCTCTCATACTGACTCGAGTGATGTATTTTAACATGCGAAATCATGACATGTTTGTACTTGAAAGACTTTCCACAAAACTCACAGTGGAATCTCTGTTGCAAATGCTGCGATTTAACGTGCAAGTTTAAGTCGCTTTTACGGTTGAAGGTTTTTTTGCACAAATAGCAGGATAATTTTTCATGTTCTGCTGAATGTTGAATCTTCCAGTGTACACTCAGATGGTATCGACGCACGAATTCTTTATCACAAGAGTCACATTTGTATCGCCGATCATTTTTCTTGAAGAGGGCTTCAAGTTTGTCAATAGGGATTAAATCAGGTTCGTCAATGTCAATTGGTTCTTGTTTCAGCTCCAATTCTTGTTTGATTGACCTAGAATGTATTTATATGGAGATTCTGTTCAAAGAAAACATGAGCAATGGAGTGACAATTAATTAAAAAATGCCCACACATGGATTTAATTTATTACTTTGGATAAATAGCCATAAGCAGGATAAATGAGGAAATTTGACACAGTTTGGCAACCGTGTAACTACGTGGGGAGTAGCTGGATCGATTACTTAATTACCTGAATGCTTCTGCCTGACATGTTTCCGCAAATAAACCTCATGCTTAAATGTCATGTCGCAGAACCCACAATTAACCCTCTCATTATTCCCCGAGTGCTGCATCCTCTTATGAGTAATCAAATTCTCCTTATACTTGAAAAACTTATCACAAACATCACACTTAAAAATCTCATTACTTTCCAAATGTTGCTGCTTGATATGCTTGAACAACCCATCCTTATTCTTCAACATCTTATCACAAAAGCTACACTTGACTTGTCCACTATTATCCAAATGCTGCCGCCTAACATGCGCGCGCAGGTTCATCTTATGCGTAAACGTCTTCTCGCAAAACTCACACTTCAATACTTCGTTTACGTCCAAATGCTGCCGCTCCACGTGCATGCGCAAAGTATGCTTCTGCGTATACGACATGTCGCAAAAGTCACACTTAAACCTCTCGCTCAAGTCCAGATGTTGCGAGTCAATGTGCTTGCGCAGGCTCTCCTTGCGCGTGAATGATGATGCGCATAGAACACACTCGAAACGTTCGTTGCCTTTCAAGTGTTGACGTTTGACGTGTCTGTCCAGACAATGTTTGTAGAGGAAAGGTTTGTCACAGAACTGGCACTTGAGGGACTCATCTATTTCCGAATGTTGTTGTTGGACGTGTCTGCGAAGGTTCGACTTGAAGGAGAAGGATTTATGGCAAAAAGTGCATTCTGGAGATCCTGTTTCCATGGTTGGCAGGATGAGGGCACCTACTTTGATGTCCTGTTTGAGAAACATTTGTGGGTCTTCGAATTCGCTGTCGGATTCCTGTCTCATTGAAGCGGGTGTTGGTCTGGAAAAAATTAGTCAGTGCCTAAATATAAATTGACTCTTCTCAGAAGCTGCACTGCAAATGATCCTGATACAAATTTTATTGTCTACAACGTGGGGACTAGATCAGTCGATGAAACAAGCAACCTTGTTAAACAAGGTTGCTTGTCAAATCGACTGATCGAGTCTCCAGGAAAAAATAATTATTTAGATCAAATTGGGTCACTTTACAAGTTTATTGACACACAGCTCACAGAAAACGGAATATCTTTCCTTCTATGAAGCATGCAATGCATTTACAATACAATAATTATGTTTAGTCTGTCAACAATTTCTTGTTCCTGTGACGTTGCCAGATATGCTTTCTCAAATAAATTTCGTGCATTACAGTCACATCACAATAACTACATTTCAATTTTTGCTTATTTTCTAAGTGCTGAATTTTTTTATGAATATAAAGAGTTCCTTTAGTCTTTAGATACTTGTCACAAAAATTACACTTGAATTTTCCGTTGTTCTCCTCATGCCGATTGACATTTTCGTCCGGGTGCATTCGCTTTATATGATCTTTCAAAGAAGATTTGTACTTCAAAGTCACTTCACAATAATCACATTTCACTCCTCGCTTTTTTCCTGAGTGTTCTTCTTTTTTATGGTAATTCAGATGGTCTCTATACTTATAATACTTGTCACAAACATTACACTTCAGTATCTCGTTGTTCTCCTCATGCTGTTTGACGTGCTTGTCCCAATCAACTTTAGCATTGAAAAACTGCTCACAAACAAAACATTTCAATCTGCCATTAGTGTCCATATGCTTTTCATGAATGTGTTTTTGCAACTTGAACTTAGTTTTGAAAGAGTTGTTGCAAAAAACACACTTGGTAGGATGTATATAGTGTATCTTGATATGCCTTTGCAAAAGATGTTCACGATCATAAGATTTATGGCAAAAAACACACTTAAATACTTGATCATGGGCCACAGTACCGTGGATGTACTGCATATGCTTCAATAGACCTTTGAGAGGAAAACTGCTGCTACAGAATTTACATTGGTATTTTTTGCCAGACTGCTCGCAGGGTTCCAGATCTATGTCAGTGGTTTGCAACGAAGCACCGTATTCCTGATGAATTTCCTGATCTTTGATTATCAGTTCCGGGATTTCGATTATTTCTTCAGTGAAAAGTTCTGGTTTTATCAAAGTGGTTGTGAATCTGGAAAGGGTTTATGTCAATAGGAGTACATCTACAGAGAAAACGATTTATTATTTTCAGCTTTTCAGATAGCAGTGCCCTCTGGGTTAAGTTGTCATAAACATTTTTCAAATAAAAACCAAACGTACTTATATTCATTGGATAATTAATTTATGCGATGACTAAAATGCTATACTGAGCTGACTTTTCTGGTTTTTGACAAGGCTTCGCCGAATGCTCCCCGGCATTCTATCTGAAAGAACTCGTTTTTGCACAATACGCCTGGTGATAGTGGTCAGAGAATATAGTGCTCGATGCTATCACCAGAGTACTAGTATTCGAGAGCTCTCTGTCTCGTTACTATAGCCTCTGAAATTAAAGTGGTCTCTTTGCCTCTACGAAGGCTCTGCTCTGACGAAGGGTTTCCGAGGTGAGTTTTCCTACTTTCTAGGTCTCACCCATAAAATTCTCCAGGCTTCTGGGTAACGGATTATCTGAAGAGTACAATACGTTTGACTTTCTCACTCTCTGGGGCCTTTTCGTTAGAACTTTCAGATACCTCATCCTATAGGATCCTTGTCGACGGGCGCACTGGAGAATTCCGACGTTAAATCCTTCGGGATTTGGTCCGGTCTGTGACTCACCCTGCTGGGGAAGGGGAGGCTCGCTTGAGAAGTCCAAAGCAACAAGTAACAATTATCACCACCTGTGACTATACTAGTTCAACTAGTACCTGTGAACATACTGCTGGTAGATTAGTCTTAGCTTCTGGCGTCTATTCTTAGAACTCCAAAAGACCTGGTTTGGAAAACGGATTCTACAAATTTTATCACATCATCTTGGAGCCAATCGATTGAGGTTAGGTTATTCTGCGCATGCTGTTCAACATGCTTGTCTAAATCATATCTAGATACGTGAATATTACATTATCTGATATATTTTTTTTTCTTGGAGACTCAATCAGTCGATTAGACAAGCAACCCCCACAAGGTTGCAGATCAAGGGGGTACAGTCGGCATTATTCCATTGCACAAAGATTTTTTCCAAGTGTGAGTTGTACCTATCATTCACAAGTTATCAAACAAAGTCGAAAACATCCAAAGTCGATTTATCAAAAAAAATAAGCCACGAGGTATGGTCTCAGATTTGAGTGATTCTCTGAGATTTTTTTTAAGGAAAACCATAAAAGACTAAGCAACGTTGCCAGACTGACTAATTGATCTCGACTTGACTGAAATGAAACACTCCAAAGTGATCGCTGGACAAAAATGAAGGTGAGTGACTGATATACATATAAATTATCAATAAATAATATTTAAAACATTTAAAAAATCTCAAATCTTTTGAGGGTACCACCTGAAGTAGTCAGATGGTCAAGTAAATTTATTTTGAATTATTATTATTATGATCAAATTGTTTTTTCTATTTGTTATAGTCATCATGTTTTTAGCTGAATTATTGTCAAAAGGGTTACCGGTGTAGCCGACCGTTGAAGTCTCTTGAACTTCGATGCTCCATTAGAACAGCAACGTCAAAACGCCTTCATCACAGTGACAAGATAATTGATGGAAAATTTTATTTTTACAACTTTTATTGATACATAAACAACACTAACGAAAATATCCGACAATTTGAATATGCCTTGCAAGAAATGTAAACTTCAAGGAAATACTGAAATATCTTGTATAGGAAAAATACAAAAAATGCAAATAATTTAATCATTTGAAGTTATATTTCAGCAAACAGACTTTTTCTGGATGCCTTTCCCTTATATGCCGCTTCATATAAATCTCATGATTCACAGTCATATCACAATAACTACATTTCACTCTTTGTTTATTTCCTGTGTGCTGGATTTTTTTGTGAGTAAACAAACCTTTTCTAGACATCAAATACTTGTTACAAGCATTACACTCAAATATCTCTTTTTTCTCCAAATGCTGTTCAACATGCTTGTCCCAGTCACCTTTAGCATTGAAAAGTTCATCACAAAACATACATTTTAATTTGCCATCTTTGTCCATATGCTGTCTTTCAATGTGTATTCGACAATTGAACTCAGTTTTGAAAGATTTGCTGCAAAAACTGCACTTGGTTACCTCATTAGGCTGCGCATGATGCAACTTGACATGACTTTGCGAGCCACATTTGAGTACTTTCACCTGATGTACCCGCCAAATATGCATTTGAAGGAATCTGGGATTCTTGTACGACCTGAAGCATATGTCACAGACGTTGTTGATCTGCGAATTCAACAAATGGTTGATGGATTTGACACACTTGATGCGCAAGTTATCCGCATACTTGGAGGTCTTTTCGCAAATGGTACACTTGCAATCATTAGGGTGCTTGGTGTGGATATGCCTCAATTCGTCCTCTTTTAGTAAGAAAATTCTGGCACAAAACTTACAAGAATATCTTTGGCCAGATTGATGATAGAGGTCTTCCAGATCTTGTATGGTGATTTGTAACGATGCATCGCATTTCTTGTTTTCCTCAACCATATCATTGATGAATTCTTCCTCAATCTCTCCTTCACCTACTTCAGTGAAGGGATCTTGTTTTATCAAAATGGTTGTGAATCTGGAAAGCAGTTTTGTCATTATCTTTATGGTGATAGATTGTCTTTATTATATCTAAAACTGAATAAGAAATGATAGTTCGGGTCATTTGACATCTGATTTAGTAATTAATTTTCGATTTGATAATTTCTGTGATTGGTAAGGTGCCCGGAACATCGGGAGAATTCCGACTTATTCAGTCTTGACTCGGTGGCGCTAATCCCACCCTCTCTCCGGCATTGAGCCAGGGCCTAATTTGGCCCCGCAGTAAAGCACCCTCTCATTCCAGAAATAAAGTAGATTTAACTTAACTCTTTTCTTTGTCACCTCATTCTTTTTATTTGTACTACTCTAAGAGAAACAAAGAGCGTGACAAATTATTAGAAGAATATTTTAATGAACGTGTATGCTCTCCTTCAGGTCTGCAAAGAAAATCAGTTTTATCAATTGTATTTCAAAATAATTGAGCTGTATAGTATTTTTAAAGTCAATTGAAACTTTGGGCTTTTGGTTATAAAATACGATACTTTTAGATATGAGTGTATGAAAAATACGTTGGGATTCGGCAACCTTGATTGATATGCTTCAAATAAACCTTATGCTTGACTCTTTTATCAAATAACTACCTATATCACTGTTTGCTTATTTCCAGAGTGCTGGATTCTTGTGTGACACAGAAGACTATGATTATTCTTGAAATACTTGTTACAAGTATTACATTTGACTATCTCGTTCTTCTCCGCATGCTGTTTAGCATGCTTGTCCCAATCAGCTTTAGTATTGGAAAGTTTCTCACACAAAATACATTTTAATTTGCCACTAGTATCCATATGTTGTCGTTTAATGTGAATTTGCACCTTTTCCTTATACTTGTAGGAGTTATCGCAAAAAACGCACCTATAAGGCTGCGCATAATGTATTTTCCTATGCATTTGCAAACCTTGCTTACTTTTGGCAGACTTATCGCACAAGTCACACTTAAATTTTTTCTCGACATCTTCATGATCCAGCATGATGTGACTTTGATAGTTGTTCTTAAGCTTGAATGATTTGGGGCATAAGTCACACCAGTACACTTCCTTAGGCTCCGAATGCTCCAACTCAATGTGTTTGTCCAACCAACGCTTGTGCTTGAAGAGTTTGTCACATAAGTCACAGTGTATCATATCAATCCTTTCCTGCTGGACATGTAGGCGCAAGCCATCCTCATACTTGGACAAAGGCTCTTCCTCAGTGGTTTGCAACGAGGCATCGTATTTCTTTTTGCCTTCAGACAGATCCGAAGTTTCTTTTTTGATCTCAATTTCCGGGTTCTGGATTTCCCCTTCTTCAATAAATAATGGTTCTTGTTTTAGGAAAACGGTAGAGAATCTGGAAAGAGGTCATGTTAGTATAGGAAACCTACTGAACTCAGGTAAAGTCGAGAAGAGTCTCCTAAAAATCAGCCCTGTTCTCTCAACGACATACGCCACCAGGAAATAGACAACTATCAGGAAAATTAACGTTAGGTGAAGGAGAAGGAATTTGTCTGGAGAGAGCACTCATTTTCCAACGATTATCAAATGTTGATGAACATAAATTCAAAAGAATTTGACTTATAATATTGACAACAAATAAATGAAAAAACAGTTTCTTGTAAGTAACAGACGCGACCTCGTTGCACCTGAAATTTAATTGTTGAACTTGAACTCTACTTTTTCGCTTTGCTTGCAGTAAGCAATGCTTAGTTGGTGTTATTTACAGAGGAAGTACCCAAGTGTTGAATGAATTACTAAACTAGGCGATAGATGACCCTTAAAAAATATGAATACTTCATTGTTCATTGAATGCCCTTGAGCAATTTAAACTCTCACTAATGAGATTGAATATCAGCATTTTTGAAGTATCTATATTGAAACATACAAATGAAAATTTTATAAAAAAATGGACACAAGAAGGAAGAGATTCAAGTTATTTTTGGACAAAATTTACACAAGAGAAACATTCTGGTTGACAAAGAAACTTCTAACTGGCAAAAATATTCATGAATTGTTTGATGTTGCCAGGGGCCAGGTGCAAATAGAAAATGTTTTTCAGATTTATCTGCTAGTCCGTTTTTATTTTAGATGCCAGCATCTACCCTTCATATCAGGATATAATGAAGGATAGGTTGTATTTTTGAGAAGAATTTAAAAATCCAGACAAAATTTTAATTTTGTAATTTTTATTTATTTATGTTGTGAGTGGAGAACCTCAAGAAGGACTTCAAAAAAAAATGGGAAAGATTTTTCTATTTGTTATAGTCATGTTTTTAGCTAAATTATTATCAAAAGGGTTACCGGTGTTGTCGACCGTTGAAGTCTCTTGAACTTCGATGCTCCATTAGAACAGCAACCTCAAAACGCCTTCATCACGGTGACAAGAGAATTGATGGAAAAGTTTGTTTTTCACCACTTTTATTGATACATAAACAACACTAACGAAAATATCCCACAATTTGAATATGCCTTGCAAAATATGTAGACTTGAAACTTGAAATTCATAATGTATAAGAAATGCAAATAATATAATCATTTGAGGTTATGTTGCTCTGTCTGGATGCCTTTCCTTGATATGCTGCTTCATATAAATCTCATGCTTCACAGTCAAATCACAAAAGCTACATTTCACCCTTTGTTTATTTCCTGTGTGCTGGATTTTTTTGTGGGTACACAAGCTTCCTCTAGACATGAAATACTTGTTACAAGCATTACACTCGAATACTTCCTTTTTCTCCAAATGTTGTTTAACATGCTTGTCCCAGGCATCTTTAGCATTGAAAAGTTCCTTACAAAACATACATTTCAATTTGCCATCTGAGTCCATATGCTGTCTTTTAATGTGTATTCGACACTTGAACTCATTTATGAAAAAATTGTTGCAAAAACTGCACTTGGTTACCTCATCAGGCTGCGCATGTTTCAACTTGACATGACTTTGCAAACTATGCTCACGCCTGATGAAAGACTTTTGGCATGAGCCATATTTGAGTACTTTCACAGACTGATGTACCCGCCTAATATGCGTTTGAAGGTATCTAGGACTCTTGAACGACCTTAAGCACATGTCACAGACGTTTTTGATCTGCGAATTCAACAAATGGCTGGAGGATTTCACACACTTGATGCGCAAGTTATCCTCATACTTGAAGGTCTTTTCGCAAATGGTACACTTGCAATCTTTGCGTTCCACATTAGCGTGCCTGGTGTGTATATGCCTCAATGCGTCCTCTCTCAGTGGAAAAATTCTGGCACAATACTTACATTGGTATTTTTGGACAGATTGGTCTTCCAGATCATGGATAGTGATTTGTAACGAAGCATCGCATTCCTTGTTTTTCTCAACCATATCATTGATGAATTCTTCCTCAATCTCCTCTTCGTCTACTTCATTGAAGGGATCTTGTTTTATCAAAATGGTTGTGAATCTGGAAAGTTTGTTATGTCAGTATACATATGTACGTCTATAATGGAATGAAAATATTTAATGTTATCAGTACGCTTTCCAAAATTAATGAATTTCATTGCCCTCTTATGGTGATGGATTGTCTTTATTATATCTATAACAACTGTGTCCCTAAGTATTTTCTAATTCTTCAATAATCAAACAATCATCAACAGCAATTTCTATTAATTTTTCCATATTTGATAAAAAAAGTGGACAAGGAAATCAAATGAGAAAAAGGTCAGTTTTTGATTATTTTCACTTATAATCTTCCTGGAGCTCGAATTATTTGATTCGAGCTCGCGGGAGATTTGTCAAGAAAATTTCATGCCAAAACTGATCATTGGAAAAAACATAACCCAGGACTCACCTCGCATTTAGTGGAAGAAACCAACGGCTCCTTACTCTACTCGCCATTGAGGAAGAAAGAAGGGAATCAGGATTTTATAAAACATTTGGAAGTTATAACCAATCTTGTCCATAATTGATAACATTGCAACTTTGTATTGGAAGTTGAAAATAAATCATTAATCAAAAATATTTGTCATTGTTTTTAACAGCTGTCAAGCACTCGCGGCTGAATGTAGCTCCCATGCACCAACCACAGTGTTGCCATGTCTGTGAAAGTTGGGTTGAGTTGGAATTGTTATGGAGAGTGGGGACGGCAACACTGTAATCATATGGGAGCTACATCCATCAGATGCAAAGCCAGTGAGATTTCACTTATTAATCTTTCAGTCACGTGATTATGAGCAGGGTGATTTCCGATAAAATTAGGTCGTTCCATAGCAACATAATAAAATGCAAGCCTATGATTGGTTAGAATTGACTGGTAGGAAATTTTCTCCAACATTTCCAGGACTAAAGCTTTTTTAAAAGCTTTTCTGTTTTTTTTGTTTTTTTGTTTTTAAGCCAGATTTATGGCGTTTTTGATGATTCTCCTCCAGCATTTTCAGAGCTATGAAGGACTTTTGAAGGCTTCGTAACTTTTTTTAAGCTTTCTTCATCATGATTTATTTTTTAATTTTTGGAGCTCAGACATCTTTTATCGCTTTTAAATTTATGTTATGACGTTTTTGATGTTTTTTTTCTAACAATTTTAGGGCTTTGAAACAGTTGTTTTCCAATTTGGATTTTTTATTGTTTTAAAATAAATTTATGACGTTTTTGGTGATTTCTAAAACCATTTTCAAGGCTCTAAATCCTATTTTGAAGCTTTTTTGAACTTTTTCAGTACTTTTTTTCTCAAGTTTTGGATCCGTGACATCTTTTTTCATTTGACATCAATTTTGTTGTTTTTTCAACCATGGGAAAAAACATAAAAAAACAATTAAAATGCAATACTTTTGGGTACGAGTGTATATTTACAAAAAAATATGTTGGGATTCGGCAACCTTGTCCGGGTACATTCGTTGCTTCTTCAAATAAAACAAAAAAATAAAATGTAATGGTATATTCATTTTTATATATTTTAAAAGGGGATACATTTTTCTATCAAAAGATTGAAAAAAAAACAAAAATATTAATGATTTTTTTTTGTTTTTTTTTAAATTTTTTTCTTTGTTTTTTTTTTATAGGAAAATGTTTTCCCTTTTAAAATATATGAAAATGGATATACCATGACATTTGATTTTTTTGGAAAAAACTCAAAAATATGCTACCATTTCAGTTAACGCCATCTAGCTGCGACGGCGAATGTCACAAATTAAAAAGCAAATGAGCATTTTATAGCGCAGACTATTCTCTTTCATATGAGCCCAAATTTGTTAAACGGGAGAAATCTCCGTTCGTTTAAAAAAACAATTGAACTTCCCCCACCACTTTATTATGATAGATACAAAAAAACGTTTTTGACAAAAAGTGTAGGTAAATAGTCAGTAAATCTGAAAATGAGCTCAAAGATATATTTTCATTGGACAAAATTTTATAAAAATCCTATTTTTCTACTTGGTGTTGGTTGTTACGCCCCCTAGCGACCATTTCAGAAACTTGAAAATATTTTCCAGGTTTTTCTCTTGGCCGTTTTAGTAATAAATTTTTTTGTCGCAAGCCTCTACGATGAATAGTTTACGAGAACTGGCACCCTGTCGCTGAAAATGAATCACCCTGTACATACCTTGATTAACATTATCCATTGCAGAAAAAAAGTATCACGTTTCACTCGATTGTTTAAACCACCATCGTTCGTCTCACTGAAAAATAATTTTTACGACACTACCTGACCCTACTATGTTCCTTAGCCGATCCCAAAAAGTAGGCGTCGTGGAAAATTTTAATCTTTGGTCAAATTGTTTTTCGAACTAAACTGCATTGAAGATAATTTAATTCGAGGAGCTCGATTTTGATATTTTTTCTGAAATTTGTCTAGCTAGAATCACGATATCTGACAATGTGCGATGATCCAGATACCTCGATGGGTATTCTCTGGTAAAGACATATCCTCGACAACGGTGCAAGTTTTTTTGTGATGCAAGTGATGCAGCTTGGAAAAGTTATTGGCCTGATTTCTGGAGGAGATGGTACCTCACGAATTGGAAGAACCAAGCAAGGAGCAATATTACGACGTATACAACGTTTATGTCGACTTGAGATGGAAGAACATGATTTACCGTCAGTTGTTCCAGTTCCAGTTCCTGATAACCCGGTTCCTATCCCAATAGATCCAGTCCCCATTCTTCAAACGACCAAAAGTGGCAGATATGTTAAAAAACCATCAAGGTATAGTCATGTCACATAAGGTGAGAGGATGATGGAGCTTCATCGTTATGTAATACGTTATGAATTACCTATTTTTATTGATTTGATTGATTGATATACAGTTATAGAAATCTAATCGACTTCGGATTTATTACAATAGTATAATTTATCATGCTATGGTGCTGGGTTCTTTTGTGATGAACAAGATTTCTTCTATATTTGAAATACTTGTCACACGCATCACACTTGAATACTCCCTTGTTCTCCTCATGCTGATCAACATGCTTGTCCCAATCATCTTTAGCATTAAAAACTTCTCTGCAAAACATGCATTTCAATTTGCCATTAGTGTCTATATGTTGTTCTTTGATGTGCATTTGCAAAGTTTCCTTATTCTTGTAAGGCTTGTCGCAAAAAACGCAGTAAACGCACCTGATAGGCTGCGCAGAGTGTACTTTGCTATGCATTTGCAAACTTTGCTTATATTTAAAAGATATATCGCACAAGTCACACTTGAATGAACATTCCTTCAGCTTTTCATGTTTCCGTATGACATGACTTCGATAGAGGTTCCTGAGCTTGAACGATTCAGGACAGAAGTCGCACCGGTACACTCCCATCGGCAGCGGATGCTCCAGCTCAATGTGTTTGTCACACTTCTTGCAATCTCTGCGCTTCGCATCACCGTGCATGGTCTGGATATGCTGCAAAAGGCCCCATTTTTGCGAAAAAGTTCCTCCACAAGTCTTACAACGATGGTGTATGCCAGACTGCTCACAAAGCTCTTCCAGATCTTCTTCAGTGCCTTGCAACAAAGCATCGTATTTCTGGTTGTCTTCAGACAAATCCAGAGTTTCTTCTTTGATCTCAACTTTCGGGATCTGGATTTCCCCTTCTTCAATAAATACGGGTTCTTGTTTTCGTGAAACGGTAATGAATCTGAAAAGAGGTCGTATTTGTATAGAATGCAAAGGGGCTTGGGAAAATTACTGAACTCGCGTGAAGTCAGAAGGTGTCTCACCGGGAAACTCAAATTCAAATTTATTTTATCTAGTGCCAAAAAAAAAAAAAAAAAAAAAAAAAAAAAAAAAAAAAAAAAAAAAAAATTATTCAAATTACAGACATATATTTTCTAATGAACTCTGGGCTCGGTCATTTGATTGAGGTTAGGTTTACGCGCACTAACCTTGTCCGGATGAACTCGCTTCATATGCGGCCTCATATAAATCTTATGCTTCAGAGTAACATTACAATAATCACATTTCACTCTTTGCTCAATTCCTGAGTGCATGACTTTTTTATGAATGGCAAGACCATGTTTATGCTTGAAACTCTTGTCACAAGCATCACACTTGAAAATCTCGTTGTTCTCCTCGTGCTGCTTTAAATGTTTATCCCAATCGTCTTTATCATCGAAAAGTGCCAGACAAAACATACATTTCAATTTACCATCAGTGTCCATATGTTGTTTTTGAATGTGCACTTGCAACTTTGACTCTTGCTTAAAGTGCTTGTCGCAAAAACCGCAATAAGTTATCTCAGGTGGCTCATTGTGTAGTTGAAGATGCTTTTGCAAATTGTAATCTCGCGTGAAAGATCTATTGCACAAGTGACACTTGAATGCTTCCTCACGCTCCCTATGTTCCAGATAAACATGCCTTTCATAGTGCAATTTAAAGTTGAATGACTCAAGGCATAAGTCACACTGGTACACTTCCTTGTGCTGCGCATGCTGCAGCTCAATGTGCTTGACCAGCCAACGCTTGTGCGTGAAAAACTTGTCACATAAGTCACACTTGGTCATCTCGTCATTTTCCTGATCGACATGCGCGCGCATGTAATCCTCATATTTGGACGTTTTTTCGCAAATAGTACATTTGCAATCTCTGTGCACTACTTCAGGGTGTGTGGCTTGAATATGCCGCAATAGACCCCATTTTTGCAAAAAGCTTCTGTCACAAGTAGAGCAATGATAATTTTTGTCAGTTATTTGCAGTGAAGACACGCATTCTTCATCCAGATCTCCCAGGGGTTCTTCTTTGATCTCAAATTTCAGGTTTGAAATTTCTTCTGCCTCAGTGAATAAGGGTTCTTGTTTTAACAAAACGATAGGAAATCTGGAAAGTGGTCATGTTAGTATATTCTTTATTAACCTAGCTTGGTTTTAAAATTACATGAAAAATAACTACAACCAACGAAACGACAAAAAAATAAAAATTGACATTCGGAATGACGCCGTGAAAATAAAACGGACGGTAACGGCGCGGTGTTCTAAAGGAAAAGTCGGAGCACCTTCACAAGACTCGTTATCTTAATTATTATCTAGCTGAATATGTTTACTTTTTACTGTTGCAAGAATCACATTATTATTTTTTGTAGTTACGAATTTTCCAGTGATGTTTTGTATGAAATTTTGTCTCTCCTTTTCGAGACGGTTTTCTCAACAAGATTCCACGTTATGTGTAACACGTTATGTGCAAAAATCCCAATCCTATCTTTTGTGGTTTAGGAGTTACGAGTTTTTTAATAATGTCTTGTTGTCTTTTTCTCTCCTAATTTTTTGTCCCGAAAAAACGATAGTGAGAGGTTTTGCACCTACCTCAAGGAAAACAAGAAAACAGAGCAGAAAAAGACAGCAGAAAACAGAATCAAAGCAAAAAGATTTTCACGTTTTCCAGTAGATTAATGCAGAAGTAGAACAACAAGAAAAATAAAGATAACATGCAGAATTATTGAAATTAAAGAAAGCACAAGACAAAAATTTGAAAGAAGAGAAATAAGGAAAGTTTCCTGTAAATTCATGAAGCAGAAGGAGTGGAAGAAACAAGAAAAAACGTGAAAAAAAGAAAAGAAACAAGAAAAGCAGAAGGTGATGTTTTTGACTTTTTTTGAGATTTATGAAGTGGCAAAAGAACAATGATGTGGTGGGGAACGTAAAATAATGATTATTGTTAATAAGTATGAAGTTTATTTATTATTCAACACCACATGTCATTGTAGTATCATTATAAATAAAAATTCCGACTTCCTCCGAAATTAGCCGAAAAAAACCGAAGTTTTTCAAAATCGTTTTCATTTTTTTTTAACCACATTTGAAGTGATATTTCAAAATGAATGGAACTTTTTGCCCTTTACAAGATAGTCTTCTTAAATTTAAGAACCGACGTTTCGTCTATGAGCAGCCATCATCAGCTTTGTTTTTTTTAAATACGGTCCTGGATTTTTTATTACGGATTTTGAGAGCCTCTTATGTTCCTGAACCAACGATGTATCGCAATTATTCAAACAATTTAAATTATTGGATTTTTCCATAAGAACTCATGTGTTAGAGAGAGACAAAAAAATTATTTTTAATAGGATCAAAAACAAACACCTTTTTTTTTAATAAGTGCGATTTATCGTTGGTTTAAAAACATGAGTGGCTCTCAAAATCTCTAATAAAAAATCCAGGACCGTATTTCAAAAAAACAAAGTTGATGATGGCTGCTCATAGACAAAACGTCGCCTCTTCAATTTAATAACGCTTTTTTGTGAAGAGCTAGAAGTGTCAATGAAAAAGTTGCATTCATTTTGAAATATCAAATGTGGTCAGAAAAAAATTGAAACAATTTTGAAAAAATTCGTTTTTTTTCGGATAATTTCGGAGGTAGTCGGAATTGTCTGGCTTTCAAAACGGCAAAATACGCAACTTTGCCTCAATTTAACCGACCTTGTATCTCTTATGGTTTATGAGATCCTTATGCATACACTCGAATTTGTAACACCCTGTATATCATACTTCAACTAACTCTAAATAGTTGTTATTTGTTTCGTAATCTCTTTATTGTTGTTTTATTAGCTTTTTATTTGTTATTCTGTTTTTGGTAGACGTGCTCAAATGAAGATATATTTTAAATATTTTTAAGGGTTTTCAACTTGGATCAATCTTATTAATATGCGTTTCTATTTTTGTAAAACTTTTACTCAATTATAGCCTGGTTTTTTTTATGTAGCTGTCGATACTTATGCATATTATTATGTATCAATAAAAAAAAAAGATAAAACCACACAAATCATATTTTTTAAAATGGGACATTCGCCGATAGAAAATATGTCATTGGAAATGAGATGAAAAGTGAAAAAACACATCTGAAAAATATTGAAAAAATTTCTACTCAACTAAAAACAAGCTAAAAAAGTTTCGGACTGGAAAATTTTTAAATTGTTAAGGAAACTTTTAGATAAACGCGAGGATAAGTTATGTAAAGTGAGAAAACACCAAAGTTAAAGAAAAAAATTGCTATTTGGAAAAAAAAGAAAAAAATTGACAAAGTGTTTATACATTGAGTAGGTAATTATCCTTAAAAAAATGCAAACAAAAAATTAATCTGATGAAAACTCAAATTTATCATAAATAGAAAAGTCTTCATAAAAAAAATAATATTGAAGATTTGAATGTTACTTTGATAAATGATGAAAATATCATTTATTTTGCAAATATATACCATGAAAAAATAAATAAAAAAAAAATTATTTGGGTAGGTATTATAGTTCAATAAAGTCAAACTAAAAGTCATATAAAGTGGGAAAAACCAGATTTGAACAAACAACAACAAGCCACTTAAAAAGATCAAGTATTAAATGAAATAAATGACTTTAACAAAAAAAAAAAAACAAATATTTCTGTATTTTTCAGATTTGTTTAGTGTTCTTGGAAAATTTTTGGAATTTTGATATTTTGTTGATCGTTTCATTTATGATGTTTGTAATTTTTCAAGCTATAGTTTTCAATTGCTTTTTATTTCGGTGTAACGCTTTGATTTTTTTCATTTGTACATTAATAAATAATTGTCTTGAAACAATAATACAGTGGAATTTTTGTACTTTTATTATTTTTAAGTATCCAGTGTTATTTCAAGTTTTTTCCCAGTCGTTTGCAGAATGCATCCGGTTGACATGTTTCTCCAAATCAAACTTATTAAAGGATTGATCACAAAAGACACATTTCATCAACTTGTGACATTCCTGCGTATGCTGTCGCTGAGCATGCCTACGAAAATTCGTCACATAAGTCACACTTAACTATTTCGTTACTTTGAGCATGCTGTTTCTGCACATGCACGTTCAAGCTGTACTTGTACTTGTACACACTTGATCGACTCCCAATTGGACAAGTGCACTTTTCTAATATGAGCACCCAAATTATTCTTATAAACACTTCAAAAACTCTTTAACATCCGTATGCTGCATGGTGATGTGTCTGCGCAGATTATACTTACCGTGGAAAGATTTATTACATACGTGACACGCCAGCACTGGTTTGAGCCAATGGTGTCTCTTCAAGTGTTTTCGCAAATATGCGTAAATCGAAAAAGATTTGTCACAATATTTACACTTTCTTTCTTGGTTGACGTCCTGGTGATGTAATTTGATGTGATTTTGGATTTGACTAGAAATATTTTGGTAGGGATAAATTATTTATTTATTTAATAGAAAAATAGTCATCGTTTCATTTTGGTAAAATTTAATATCTTACTATATAAAAACTTGAATTCAAATTTAAAAGTACCCTAGAGACTTTTATAATTGATAATTGATTTGCATTTTTATTTATGAAGTGTTATCTCAAATTTCAACTTTTTTGACCTTACACACAAATCACATTTTGCCAAAATGCACTTTTCTTATATGAATACCCAGATTATCAACATTGTTAAATGACTGGTCACAATACCTACACTGCAAAAACTCCTTAACCTTTGCATGCATCTTGGTGACGTGTCTGCGCAGCTTAAACTCACTATTAAAAGCCTTATCACAGAAGTGACACGTCACCAACTTTTTGACCCCCGAATGGTATTTGTTCAAATGTCTCTGCAAAGTTGAACGAAGTTCGAAAATGTTTCCACAGAATTCACACTTTGACACTTGACGGTTGACAATCGAATGATGTACTGTGACATGGTCTTCTAAGCTTTTTCTATGTTTGTAAGTTTTGTCGCAATGGGAGCAGGCAAATTTGTTATGTTCTGTCCGGATGTGGTCTGATAAATCCTGTTTGAACGTGAAAGAATCGGAGCACAAATTACATCCGAATTTATTTTCTTCAATTTCTTCTTTGATGTCAAGCGATTCTTTTTTAACATACATCAGATGTGGGTCTGGTTCAGTCATAGTCGTGTAGAAGCTGCAATAAAATTGAATCGATTAATTTTAAGTTCAACCGAAAAAAAGCATTGATTGTTTGAAACTTCAATAGCAAAAAAATAAGTCATCCTTTTCCATATTGTATTTATCTATCTATCCATATATACATATATATATATATAGCAAATTGTGGATGAGTATAGAGATCGCTCAGAGTTCAGCTACTAAAGAAGGCTCCCTCTGCTCCACCTCCCTCTTTAAAGGTGGTGGTGCAGAGGGAGGATGCCCCTGCTTCTTCTTCCAAGAAGGAGGACTTTGAAGGTGGAGGAACAGTCTACTTCAAACGCGAAGCGGACGGACCAAACCAACACTCACCAGTCCTTCCACCTTCTTCAAAGGAGGAGGTACAGGTGACCGCGAAGCGCCCGGAACCCTCCAAAGTGATAGACTTCCAAACGGAAAGAGAGAGGGACGCGTTCTTCCCCTTGCCGTCTAAGAAGACAAAGACAAAGGCATTGAGATCAAAAAACCATGTCTCAGAGACCCATACAAGGGACCTGATGACCCCAAAGCCGGGAACGGTGACGGTGGGAGTCTGGGCAGCTCGCCTACCTTACCCTACTATGTTCCTTAGCCGATTCCAGGAAGTAGGCGTCGAGGAAAATTTTAATCTTTGATCAAATTGTTTTTCGAACTAAAGGGTATCTATAAGGGTGGAGATAATTTAAAAGGAGGAGCTCGATTTTGATACTTTTTCTGAACACTGTGCGACGTGAGGATCATTCCAGCTTCACTGGATGATCATACAAACATCCAGATCATTCTGGATGAGATGACAGCGGACTATCAAACCCCTTCTCTCGCCCAGAAGAGCGTTCGCTGGAGGCAGTCATACGGGTGATGTAACAAAAATTGACCAAGTGAGGTTATGTCTATAATAATTTTATAATTGTCCAAAAAATTATAAATGTAGGTTCTAATTGCGGATTTGATCAAGAAATATGTCACAAATTGACTAAGTGAGGTTATGTTTGCATAATTTTGTTATTTTTGAAGGATTTTGTTCAAGAAATTAAAAAAAAAACGAGAGATACGTTTCAGGTTTATACATTGAAAAAATACATAAAAAATAAATGCCCTGATAATAGTTGAGCTAGGGTAAGTCTGAAATGAGTGAGTATTTTTTGATGGTAGACAGAGCACATTATTCTCGTTAGGAAAATACAGGGTGTTAAAATGTTGAGAAAATTTCGCATGCTCAAAGGTCACAGAATTTACACTTGAAAAACTCCTTCACCTCCATATCCTGCCTGATCACGTATCTGCGCAGGTTGGACATGTTGTTGAAAGATTCACTACATACGTGACACGTCAACTTTCTGACCTCCGAATGGAAATCGTTCATATGTTCAAGCAATGATGAGTGAAACCAGTAAGTTCTTCCACAGCACTGGGTTGGTTTATACTTGATATCCGAATGATGTGCTTTGACATGGATTTTTAAATTTGTTTCATGGGTATAAGTTATGTCGCACAAATCACAGCCAAATTTGTCATGTTTTTCCCGGCTGTGGTATGATAAATCATGTTTATGCTTGAAAAAATCGCCACAAAAACTACATTCGAAGCTATTTTCTTCTTTGATGTCGAGCGGTTCTTGTTCAAGGGAGATGAGAGGTGGTTCTGGTTCTGTCATAATCGTGTAGGACCTGCAATCAAATGAAATCAGTCAATTTTTTATATAATAACTTTGATTAGAAAAAATTTGATTAAATTAGTGTATTCTGTATTAGTGATATTTCTTTGGTGGTTTTATTCTAGTTTATTTAATCATTGTGATTAATTCATTGATGATCTCAAACATTCTCATTATTGCATTTAAACAATTTTTTCAAATTCATGAGACCTCTAAACAGCAATAATTGAATCGATAAAATGATAAAACAATCAACGAAAACGCATTGACAGCAGATTGTTTTCCTCTGGTTCAACATCGAACTTATTTTTTTTTGGCAGAATAATAATCAATCGAAAAAACCTCATTGACCGCAGACCGTATTCTTTTGGTTCAACTCCGAACTCATCTTGTCTTTGACAGAACCGATAAACTAATAATTCATTCAACAAAGTCTTATGGACAGCAGACCGTATTCTTTTGGTTCAACTCCGAACTCATCTTGTCTTTGACAGAACCGATAAACTAATAATTCATTCAACAGAATCTTATGGACAGCAGACCGTATTCTTTTGGTTCAACTCCGAACTCATCTTGTCTTTGACAGAACCGATAAACTAATAATTCATTCAACAAAGTCTTATGGACAGCAGACCGTATTCTTTTGGTTCAACTCCGAACTCATCTTGTCTTTGACAGAACCGATAAACTAATAATTCATTCAACAAAGTCTTATGGACAGCAGACCGTATTCTTTTGGTTCAACTCCCAACTCATCTTGTCTTTGACAGAACCAATAAACTAATAATTCATTCAACAGAATCTTATGGACAGCAGACCGTATTCTTTTGGTTCAACTCCGAACTCATCTTGTCTTTGACAGAACCGATAAACTAATAATTCATTCAACAAAGTCTTATGGACAGCAGACCGTATTCTTTTGGTTCAACTCCGAACTCATCTTGTCTTTGACAGAACCGATAAACTAATAATTCATTCAACAGAATCTTATGGACAGCAGACCGTATTCTTTTGGTTCAACTCCGAACTCATCTTGTCTTTGACAGAACCGATAAACTAATAATTCATTCAACAAAGTCTTATGGACAGCAGACCGTATTCTTTTGGTTCAACTCCCAACTCATCTTGTCTTTGACAGAACCGATAAACTAATAATTCATTCAACAGAATCTTATGGACAGCAGACCGTATTCTTTTGGTTCAACTCCGAACTCATCTTGTCTTTGACAGAACCGATAAACTAATAATTCATTCAACAAAGTCTTATGGACAGCAGACCGTATTCTTTTGGTTCAACTCCGAACTCATCTTGTCTTTGACAGAACCGATAAACTAATAATTCATTCAACAGAATCTTATGGACAGCAGACCGTATTCTTTTGGTTCAACTCCGAAATCATCGTGTTTTTTGACAAAATCGATATAGTTACTCGAGTGAACACTCATTAGTCGCAGTGGAGGAAGTTTAAAAAAATTGGCCGCCATATTGAATATTTTGTTTTTTGTAACTTTCTTTTTTATTTTCATCACTATTGGTTATGATTGTTATGAATAACGTTCATGGTAGTGTTTTGATTTCTATAGTTAAAAAACGCTACAATATCTTGAATAAAAGATTTATTTATTTATCTAAAAATATAAAATAGATTATTCAAAATAATGCCGAACCGAGGATTCTTTTGATAATTCTTTTGAAAATGTTTTGCAATAATTTAGGGTAAGGCTTGCATATTGTTCAGCTAATCATGGCAAACAATTTAAACATTTGATAAAATTAGCCGATTTTATTTTTAATAATCCATCAATTTCCTTTTTATTGTGGTTCGTTTGAAATACCAAATAATAGTAATTATTGTTCAGGTTGTTAAACTGCTTTTTATTTTATTTTTTTGTTCTGAATTGTCTATGCAGTAAATACTTCTTAAGTCACCCTGAAGAAGCAAAAACATTGTTACATTTTGACTTATTTCAATTAAATTTTGCCTAAAAGAATCATAAATGCGTTTTTTTAATCAAATTGGTATAACTTCATAACATCCATAAACATATACAGGGTAATCCATTTGAAATAAAAAAGTTGATCATATTTTTGACTTATATATATTATATTTTTATCTTATTCCTCATTGAAAATTATGTGGGTAGGCAAATTTTTTTCAAAAAAATGCTGGCGGTATATTTCATTAGTTTGCTCATGTTGGCTCATTTCATCACATTTTGACAAAAATGCTTCGTTCTAAGATGATTACCCAAATTATCCCTGTGCTTGAAACACTTTTCACAAAAATTACACGTCAACCACTCCTCAACATCCGTTTGCTGCGTGATGACGTGCCTGATCCCCGAATGGTAATTGTTCAAATGTCTTCGCAAATTTGAGTGAAGTTTGAAAATTTTGCCACAAAATTCACATTTTGAAATTTCATGGTTGACAATCAAATGATGTACCGTTACGTGGTTTTTCAAGTTATTTTTTCGAGTGTAGGTTTTGTCGCAATATGTGCAGGCAAATTTGTCATGTTCAGTCCGGATATGGTCTGATAAATCATGTCTGTACTTGAAAGACTCGCTGCAAAAATTACATTGGATATTTTCTTCTTTGATGTCAAGCGGTTCTTGTTCAAGAGAGATCAGAAGTGGGTCTCGTTCTGTCATAGTCGTGTAGAATCTGCAATAAAATTAAACCGATTAATTTAAGATCATTCAACAAAATGTTGTTTGCAACTTCAAAAATTAATAAAGCACGAAAATAAACTAAGTATTATTGCGTATATTTGCAAAAAAAGGTTTGACAAATGTATCCGAATACTTTCTTCGGATACAAGGATACAGATGTTGATACTTTACAGAAAAAGAGCAGCACAGATGAAATTAAAACACGCTAGGGATCAATAACACAAAAAAGTGAAAATGACAATCATATCCTCGAAGATTGTGAAGATGGAATCAAAATACAAGGTAATCGATTTAATTTTATTGCAGACTAGCTGACCCGGCAAATTTCAAACAGTCTCATAATAAAATAAAATAAATATTCTCGAGGCACAGACAAATCAAAAATCATAAAAGTCGTCTCAGCGGGTATTCAAATATGATATGTTGAATATCTGACAATATTGTTGTATTTTTTTTCCAATACATAAACCTAGAATGTATCTCTCTTGTTTTTTAATTTCTTGAACAAATCCCATATTGAACCTACAATAACAAATAACAAAATTATGCAAACGTAGCCTCACTTAGTCAATTTTTGTTGAATTTCTTGAATTGAACTTCAAATTAGAACCTACGTATCATATTTGAACAAAATTCTTTGGAAAATAACAGAACTTTGCAAAAATAACCTCACTTTGTCATTTTTTTCTACAGTTTTTTGATGAAATCCCAAATAGAACCTATCAATTTAAACAGAATCTTTTGGAAAATAGCAAAATTATGCAAACATACAACCTCATTTGGTCAATTTTTGTTAATACTCTTGATCAAACCCCAAATCAGAACCTACAACATCTAATTGGAACACAATCCTTTGAAAAATAACAAAATCATGCGAACATAACCTCACTTGGTCAATTGATGTTGAATTTCTTGATCAAACACCAAATTAGAACCTGCATATCTAATATGAACAAAATCCTTTGGAAAATAACAAATCATTGCGAACATAACCTAACTTGGTAATTTTTTGTTGGATTCTTTGATCAAACTCCAAATTAGAACCTACATAATATCTAATTTCAACAAAATCCTTTGGAAAATAACAACATTATGCAAACATAACCTCACATGGTCAATTTTTGTTAAATGTCTTGATAAATCCTCTTCAAACCCTCAAACCTTCTTGACTAACCCAAACTTACCCTCAAATTAAAACCTATATATCTAATTTGTACAATATCCTTTGGAAAATAACAAAATTATGCAAACATAACCTCACTTGGTCAATTGATGTTGAATTTCTTGATCAAACCCCAAATTAGAACCTGCATATCTAATTTGAACAAAATCCTTTGGAAAATAACGAAACTTTGCGAACATAACCTAACTTGGTCATTTTTTGTTGGATTCTTTGATCAAACTCCAAATTAGAACCTACATAATATCTTATTTCAACAAAATCCTTTGCAAAATAATAACATTATGCAAACATAACCTCACATGGTCAATTTTTGTTAAATCTCTTGATAAATCCTCTTCAAACTCTCAAACCATCTTGACTAACCCAAACTTACCCCCAAATTAAAACCTTTATATCTAATTTGAACAATATCCTTTGGAAAATAACAAAATTATGCAAACATAACCTCACTTGGTCGATTGATGTTGAATTTCTTGATCAAACCCCAAATTAGAACCTGCATATCTAATTTGAACAAAATTCTTTGGAAAATAACAAAACTTTGCGAACATAACCTAACTTGGTCATTTTTTGTTGGATTCTTTGATCAAACTCCAAATCAGAACCTACACATCTAATTTGAACAAAATCCTTTGGAAAATAACAACATTATGCAAAACTAACCTCACATGGTCAATTTTTGTTAAATCTCTTGATAAATCCTCTTCAAACCCTCAAACCTTCTTGACTAACCCAAACTTACCCCCAAATGAAAACCTATATATTTAATTTGAACAATATCTTTGGAAAGTAACAAAATTCTGCAAACATAACCTCACTTGGTCAATTGATGTTGAATCTCTTGATCAAATCCCAAATTAGAACCTGCATATCTAATTTGAACAAAATCCTTTGGAAAATAACAAAACTTTGCGAACATAACCTAACTTGGTGATTTTTTGTTGGATTCTTTGATCAAACTCCAAATTAGAACCTACATAATATCTTATTTCAACAAAATCCTTTGCAAAATAACAACATTATGCAAACATAACCTCACATGGTCAATTTTTGTTAAATCTCTTGATAAATCCTCTTCAAACCCTCAAACCTTCTTGACTAACCCAAACTTACCCTCAAATTAAAACCTATATATCTAATTTGTACAATATCCTTTGGAAAATAACAAAATTATGCAAACATAACCTCACTTGGTCAATTGATGTTGAATTTCTTGATCAAACCCCAAATTAAAACCTGCATATCTAATTTGAACAAAATACTTTGGAAAATAACGAAACTTTGCGAACATAACCTAACTTGGTCATTTTTTGTTGGATTCTTTGATCAAACTCCAAATTAGAACCTACATAATATCTTATTTCAACAAAATCCTTTGCAAAATAACAACATTATGCAAACATAACCTCACATAGTCAATTTTTGTTAAATCTCTTGATAAATCCTCTTCAAACCCTCAAACCTTCTTGACTAACCCAAACTTACCCCCAAATAAAAACCTATATATTTAATTTGAACAATATCCTTTGGAAAATAACAAAATTATGCAAACATTACCTCACTTGGTCAATTGATGTTGAATCTCTTGATCAAACCCCAAATTAGAACCTGCATATCTAATTTGAACAAAATCCTTTGGAAAATAACAAAACTTTGCGAACATAACCTAACTTGGTGATTTTTTGTTGGATTCTTTGATCAAACTCCAAATTAGAACCTACATAATATCTTATTTCAACAAAATCCTTTGTAAAATAACAACATCATGCAAACATAACCTCACATGGTCAATTTTTGTTAAATCTCTTGATAAATCCTCTTCAAACCCTCAAACCTTCTTGACTAACCAAAACTTACCCCCAAATTAAAACCAATATATCTAATTTGAACAATATCCTTTGGAAAATAACAAAATTATGCAAACATAACCTCACTTGGTCAATTGATGTTGAATTTCTTGATCAAACCCCACATTAGAATCTGCATATCTAATTTGAACAAAATCCTTTGAAAAATAACAAAACTTTGCGAACATAACCTAACTTGTTCATTTTTTGTTGGATTCTTTGATCAAACTCCAAATTAGAACCTACATATCTAATTTCAACAAAATCCTTTGGAAAATGACAACATTATGCAAAACTAACCTCACATGGTCAATTTTTGTTAAATCACTTGATAAATCCTCTTTAAACCCTCAAACCTTCTTGACTAACCCAAACTTACCCCCAGATTAATTAATATATATATATCTATATATCTAATTTGAACAATATCCTTTGGAACATAACAAAATTATGCAAACATAACCTCCCCAAGTTATCATTCATTTTAAATTTCTTGATCAAATCTCGAGTCCAAATAGAACCTAGTCTTCTCAACGGATACCCCAGTCTGGATATATGTGATCTATTGGTTCGCAGATCAGTGAGAAAGAAATGTTGTGTTTTTAGGTTTTTCCGGGAGATTTTTCCAATTTTTCTTCTCATAAGAACATTCCTCATATTTCAAGAAACATGTGAAAAAAAAATGACCAAAATTGCTCCAGCCGTTCTCAAGTGATGCACTGACCAAGGAAAACGGGATCCAAATTTATAATAATAGATTCGCAATTTTGCGAGTTCTGAAGAGCCAAATTCGACTGAAAATTGAATTGAATAAAATAATATTTCAATCTAATTACTGCCTGATTGCGCTGAGAGAACTGCGATGAACAAAAACTCACCAATAAAATCACCAATATAAAATCCATGTCATAATGACAGCACACCATAGAGATGACACACGAAAGTAGAATGTTATGATGGTAATAGAGAAAACTTGTTCAATAAGGTAATCAATGTTATGATAGTTATTGATAAAAAATAATTGATTTAATTATCGGAAACCAATAACTTTTTGGAATATTTTATCATTTTCTGGATTTTTCAATGGGTAGCTATCTAGTAATAATGGTAAGAGTTGAGTTAAAACATAAATAAGTGTAAATAAAATAATAGTGAGTATACATCAAAGTGACTTTGATTAAATTAGTTTAGTTTTTTGAAATGTTTATTTCAGATTCGTGTTTTCCTTATCTCGTGCGCCACCCTTTGGATTAACGTGGTAAAGGTAGCTTTTAAACAGTTAAGAAAGTCCAGGCGTTCGTGGTCCTCCAAACTATACACAAATTCCTCTCTGAAACTCTTAAGACTATTTCGTTAAAAAACGCGGCTTTTAAAACTGTTTAAGATTTCTCACTCGGAAAAGTATTGATTCCACTGAAAAAAACGATTATTAAATTAAAACACAAGAAACAAGAAGAAATCTGAGAAATTTCCTTTGTTTCATATTTAATAATTGGCAGAAAATGCAAAAACAATCCCACCGAAAATTCCCAGTTGTCCTATGCTCCCCCTTTCGAACATTTTCCTTCTTCGTCACACATTTTGAGGAGTTGTCGAGTATTGTCAAGTCAGCTGATGCTGATAGATTTCTATTGATTTCACGAATCTGGTTTTTAAAATGTCGGAGTTGTGTCTGAAATTTTGAATTTAATAGACGAAGATTGCTTGACATTTCAGAAATGCCTCGATTTTGATTTGACTTTCTATAGCGAGACATGACTCGAGGAATGATTACAGGACATTTTATGATAAGGTGAGTTTTTAAAAATTGCCGAGTCTTTACACTGGTGCTTTTTACTTTTTTGCGTTCAGTACGATTTATTTCAATTATGTTTTTGCTTTCCAACGATTTTTTCATATTTAAACCTGAGATATCGCGTTAAATGTTAGAGGTTTGTGGATGGTCTGACTGGCAAATCAAGTCATGCAAAATCTGAAATAAAACTAAATTAATTTCTGAGTCAACTGAAAATATATTTGAAGGAAAAATTTCAATATAATAAAGACAGTTCTCTTTATTTTTATTTGATAAATTTATCCTGGACTGTAAGTACAAAAAAATAGAAAATATCACAAAACATAAAAAAATTAAATTTGATTTGAGGATGAGACTTTTTCTACCTAATTCTCTATTTTTTTCCCTTATCATTTTTATTCCTCTAGAAGGTCCATCCACTGAAACAGTGCAGGTAAAAAATCAAATGATTGTATCATACAGACTTCCAATCGATAAAGTATATTATCTAATTCAAAATATTCAAATAAATCATAATAAAGCCTAGACTCAAATTAATGAGTACCTTATGATGCCCTATTACGTATTTGATAGTTTTAATGTTATTGGTTGAACAAGACCATCAAATGATTATAATTATGATCAGATAAGTTCGTCTATTAATTATAATTTTCACGTATTTTGTGTAAATTCAAATTCAAGCTTTTGTTCCGAATGCACTTGCATGACATGCCTCTCGAAATCAAATTTATTAAAAGATTGATCACAAAAAGCACATTTAATTGACTCGCAGCGTCCCTGCGGATGTTGTTGGAGAATATGCCTACGAAATTCCGTTCTATTATCAAAAAATGTGTCACATAAGTCACACTTGACTATTTCGTTGCTTTGCGAATGTTTTTTCTGCACATGCAACTTCAAGCTTATTTTGTACTTAAAGACAGCATCGCAGTGATCACACTTGAACCAATCAGAATTTGCCAAATGCACTACTCTAACATGGACGCGCAAATTATCATTATTCTTGAAGGTCTTGTGGCAGAATTCACACTTCAAAAACCCCTCAGCCACCATGTGCTGCGTGGTGACGTGTCTGCGAAGACTATACTCACAGTTGAACTTACCATCACATATCTGACACGTCACCACTTGTTTTACCTTCAAATGGTTTCTTTTCAAATGTCTACGCAAAGTTGCTGGAAGCTCGAAAGTTCTCCTACAGAATTCACACTTTGATTTTTCATGGTTGACAATCTGATGTTCTATGGTGACATGGTCTATCAGGCTTTTACTTCGTGTGTAAAATTTGACGCAAAAATCACAGGCAAATCTGTCATGTTCTGCCCACATGTGGTCAGACAAATCATGTCTATGCATGAAAGAATCGCTGCAAAAATAACAACAGAATCCGTCTTTAATTTCTTCTTTGATGTCAAGCGGTTCTTGATTTAACAAAATCAGAGGTGGTTCCGGTTTTGTCATAGTAATGTAGAATCTGCAAGGAAATTAAGACGATAATTTTCTCAAAAAACTTTAACAATTTTTACCCATGACCAACATTTAATTCATAATTGAAAAATCGTATTTTATCTCGGGCGCCACCCTTTGGATCAAGGTGGAAGAGAGCCCACATTGCTCATCGAGTAGCTTTTAGACAATGAAGAAAGTCCAGGTGTTCGTGATTAAAACACAAGTTGTGGAAAATAAATCATTCTATTGTCCATCAGTTTTTACAGCGACTGATCCCCGATCAGTTATAAAAAATAGAGTTACAGCTGATTTAACAGTCTGAGAAACTAGGCTATCGATACATCAAAGTGGGGGTAGAATGTTCAATTTTACTGCGCTTGGTACAATGAAAGCATTGATTAGTTGGTTGATAGAGACGCGGCGCACGGGAAACGATACTTTAATTCTGTATTATTTACGATTTTGGAATTGTTCGGGCTTTTTCGGGCTTGCTCATGATGTTTCCTGACATGCATTTTAAGGGTGTACTTGTGCTTGTAATACAAATCGCACTGATCACACTTGAACGAATCACCTTTTGCCAAAAGCACTTGTCTAACTAACATGACTACCCAAATTGTCTTTATGTTTAAAAGACTTGTCACAAAATGTACACTGCAAAAACTCCTTAACTGCCGTATGTTGCGTGGTGACGTGTCTGCGCAGCTTATACTTACATTTGAATGCCCTATTACATACGTGACACGTCACCACCTCTCTGTCCCCCGAATGATACGCTCTCAAATGTCTTCGTAGATTTACGTGAAGTTCGAAAGTTCCTCAACAGAATTCACACGTTGATATTTCATTGTTGACAATAGAATGATGTATTGTGATATGGTTTTTTAAGTTTGTTCTTTGTGTGTAAATTTTGTCGCAATGGGCGCAGGCAAATTTGCCATGTTTTGCCTGGATGTGGTCTGATAAATCATGTCTAAGCATATAAACATCACTACAAAATTCACATTTGTAAGGGTTTTCTTCTTTGATGTCGAGTGGTTCTTGTTTAAGGAACATCTGGAGTGGTTCCGTCGAAGTCGTGCAGAATCTGAAAAAAAACTTATTTTTGATGTATAACTAAAAAAAACATTACATCGGATTAATATCAAATAACACAAACAATTAATTATTATACTTGTCTATATTTCATATTTTGTTAAAACTAGACTCAAAACATAAAACAGATTATTTAAAATAATGTAACCACTAGGCTCAGAGCCCGCGAGCTTTTGAGCGAACTAAAAGTGGTTCAGAAATACACGTTTTTCTCAAACATCTGTTGTCATTTCCGAACAGTTTTTTTTTTCTGATTATAGAAAAAGACTTGATTGATGTCCTATACTGCATAAAAAGTTTCAAAATTAATCAGAAAATATTAAAGATTCTTGATCAACTTTAACCATCATTTCCAAACTTTGAACTTTTTTTATCTGGTCAAAATATAGTATAGGACGTGTATTGAACATTTGTTGAAAGTCTCAAAGAAAATCATGGAGAAATGTTTCACCGTTTACTAATAAAGTGCGTTTTTCAAAACCTTAACATTACCAATAATTATCACTTATTTTGACCCCATTCAGTGGCGACATCACAGATTATTATTTGAACTCATTTTGAGACAAATTTGGAAAATATGAACAGAGAGTACCTCTACCTCGTGGTACTATTTTTGATGTTTGGAAAAAATGAGTCTATCGAGTAGACGGAACGGCTAGTAAGGAGGTGCTGAATTCATCTTCAGTTCCACCTCCTAGCTAAACTAGGCAATCGATACATCAAAGTGGGGGTAGAATATTCAATTTTACTGCGCTTGGTACAATGAAAGCATTGATTAGTTGGTTTATAGAGACGCGGCGCACGGGAAACGATACTTTAATTCTATATTATTTAGGAATTTTGAATTGTTTCGGGCTTTTCCGGATGCATCCGCTGAATATGTTTACGAACACTCGTTTTACAATCAAAAACCCTGTCACAAAAGTCACACTTGAATACTTCTCAAATTTGCTCATGATGTTTCCTCACATGCATTTTAAGGGTGTGCTTGTGCTTGTAATACAAATCGCACTGATCACACTTGAACGAATCACCTTTTGCCAAATGCACTTGTCTAACATGACTACCCAAATTGTCTCTATGTTTAAAAGACTTGTCACAAAATGTACACTGCAAAAACTCCTTAACTGCCGTATGTTGCGTGGTGACGTGTCTGCGCAGCTTATACTTACATTTGAATGCCCTATTACATACGTGACACGTCACCACCTCTCTGTCCCCCGAATGATACGCTCTCAAATGTCTTCGTAGATTTACGTGAAGTTCGAAAGTTCTTCCACAGAATTCACACGTTGATATTTCATTGTTGACAATAGAATGATGTATTGTGATATGGTTTTTTAAGTTTGTTCTTTGTGTGTAAATTTTGTCGCAATGGGCGCAGGCAAATTTGCCGTGTTTTGCCTGGATGTGGTCTGATAAATCATGTCTAAGCATGTAAACATCACTACAAAATTCACATTTGCAAGGGTTTTCTTCTTTGATGTCGAGTGGTTCTTGTTTAAGGAACATCTGGAGTGGTTCCGTCGAAGTCGTGCAGAATCTGAAAAAAAACTTATTTTTGATGTATAACTAAAAAAAACATTACATCGGATTAATATCAAATAACACAAACAATTAATTATTATACTTGTCTATATTAAATATTTTGTTAAAACTAGACTCAAAACATAAAACAGATTATTTAAAATAATGTAACCACTAGGCTCAGAGCCCGCGAGCTTTTGAGCAAACTAAAAGTGGTTCAGAAATACACGTTTTTCTCAAACATCTGTTGACATTTCCGAACAGTTTTTTTTCTGATTATAGACAAAGACTTGATTGATGTCCTAAGTAGTTAGGGCAATGGGGGTTCTGGCTCACCGCCCAAAATGCCCGCTAGGTGGCGCCACGATACGGTGGCGCCACGATAGCGCGACCGTCACCACGTGCGCGTGACATCATCCGTCGTCGGCGTGTTGTGTGGGGGTTGGGGTGGGGTGTGGGGGTCTTTGCGACCACGTGCGCGTGACGTCATCCGTCGGTGTGCGGTGTGACCGTTGGTGGGGGTGGGGGTGGGGGGTTTGGGATGACATTACATTTTATGAACAAAAAAAGTTCATGATTCAAGCCTTGAAGAAATTGAATATTGCGGGTAAGTGTTATCATCATTCAGTTCTAAATTTAGCTCGAATGCACGGTTCTCTTATCAGTAACAAACGAGTCTCAGCACGCGGTATTCTTATCACCAGTAGACAGCATGTGGTTTTCACGTCACACTCCTCTTATCAATAGTTCTAAATTTAGATCGAATGCGCGGTGTTCTTATCAATAACTGACGCCTCATGGTCTGCAGGAAACTATAGTTTGATATTTATCCATGTAAAATTATCTCATTTCAATTTTATTCATTTTTTCAGAACCAATATATCAGTACGAAAATTCAATGCAAATAATTGTGGACAATTGTCAATCGAATTTCTATATAATAATATGACATGATCGAGAACCATCAGTAGCGTTGAGAGTGTCATCATGACTAGAACTATAACAATAACGGGAAATACTTCTGTGTTGAAAGCAGAATTCAATCCACCCATATTTTTGGATGAAAATAAAGAATATTTTTTGGGGTTGGCTGATTTTGAATCGTTTATGAGTATACCTAACATACAACCGGGTAGCAATAAAATATATGTAGCGGATAAAGTTATCACAATTCCAGAAGGAACTTACGATTTAAAAGATATTGAAACATATATTAATTCTGTAATTGATGACATTTTTGGAGAAAAAGTTGGGTTTAAGATGAAAGCAAACCCCAATACATTAAAATGTCAGCTTTATTGCACAAAGGAAATAGATTTCACACCAAGTGACTCCATAGCGAAAATATTGGGTTTTAAGAAACGAAAAATTGCATCAAATGAATTTTCTGAATCGGATGAAGTTGTTAATATATTTAAAGTTAATGCAATTTGTGTTGATTGCGACATTTGCATTGGATCATATAGTAATGGTCTACCCGTTCATATAATTCATCAGTTTTTTCCTTCTGTTCCTCCAGGGTATAAAATAGTGGAATCACCATTACCAATACTTTATTTCCCCATCAGCGTCAAGACAATCAACAACATCACTGTTAAAATAGTAGATCAAGACGGTGATTTGATTAATTTCCGAAACGAGACCATAACAGTTCGATTACATCTTAAACATTAGAAAATATTATGGTTATTAAATACAACTATCGCTATTTCAAACAATCGCCATATAAAAGGGAGAAGCTGTCTATAGAAACCAGTCCAAGACGAAACTCCAACCAGTTAACATCACAAGAAACCAGCCCAAGACGAGACTCCAGCAAGTTAACATCACAAAATCACCAATTTCTTATATCTCTGGGGTTAAAAGTATTGAAATAATGGATATATTAAACGTTGATGAAAAATTATATGTAGATAATTCAATAATAAGCTCTGAGCTTCATTCATATCAACCGTTTGTCTCTTCAAAATTTGAATACAATGATGAAATTCGCATACCTGTTCAAGAACTTGATATATACACACTACCTTCAGGGAGTCATCTTTACATTGAAGGTACCTTGACCAACAATAAGGGTGCCTATTCTAAAAAATTACAATTTGTCAACAATGGTATAGCTTATTTGTTTCGAGAAATTCGCTATGAACTTAATGGAGTTACTATAGATTCCGTAAGAAATGTTGGTTTAGCTTCAACCTTGAAGGGTTATCTTTCATATAATACAAATGAAAGTCTAAAGCTGCAAAATGCTGGATGGTTTCCAAATAGAGATGAAAAGGAAAACATTTTAGTTGATGATAAAGGAAAATTTAATGTATCTATACCTTTGAAAATGTTGATGGGATTTTTTGAAGACTATAAAAAAATAATCTTGAATATGAAACAAGAACTGGTTTTGATCCGAGCCAGCGATGATGTTGATGCAGTTTTATATGTTGAAGATATGCAAAATCCGTCACCCGAAGCGGAAAATCCAAAAGTTACATTTGACAAGATCTATTGGAAAGTACCTCATATTCAAGTTGATATACCACAACAACTAGCTTTAACACAAATTCTTGAAACAAATAAAGATCTGTTACTTGGATTTCGTAGTTGGGAAATTGTTGAATATTCCTCACTACCTGAAGCGACCCGTCATACTTGGCCTGTTAAAACAAGTAGTAAACTTGAAGCACCTCGTCATATAATAATTGGTTTTCAAGAAAATAGAAAAGGACACATCATGAAAGATGCTAGTCAATTCGATAATATAAATCTCTCAAATATTAGAGTATTTTTGAATTCTGAAAGATATCCATATCATGATTTGTATTTGAATTTCAATGATAACAAGTTTTCAGCTCTCTATGAAATGTTTGCAAACTTTAAAAATTCCTACTATGATATACCAAACGAACCAATTTTCAACCCTCAAAACTTTAAAAATAAGTGTCCAATCGCACATATTGATTGTTCCCACCAGAAAGAAACACTTCAAACAGGTACTGTTGTTTTGAGAGTTGAATTCGAGACAAATAATAATACAAAAAAGGATACATCAGTATATTGTCTGATTTTACATGATAAATTATTTAGCTACAATCCTTTAACAAAAATAGTCAAGCAATTGTAATACGCATGTTCTCAAATAATTATATAAACCATTTTATTTCTCTAAATGATGTTCAGTATGTCTCGAGAATTGAAGCTCTGCTTATCTTACCATTTAAAGAGATCGAAAGAATTGAAAAACAAATTCAAGATTATAGTGGTGAATAGCAGATGATGGTGAAATTCTCACAATTGAAAATATGAAACTACTCGTTTTGGATGTACAAGGATTTATAATTGAAAACAAAAAATTTATTCCTAAAGAACTGGCTGCCTATGATGGAGAAAAAATATGTCATTATATATTTAGATGTCCCTTTTCTATGGAACACTTGCCTCCAGAACTGCGTAAACAAGCAAACTGGTTGATGAAAAATCATCATTGTATTTCATGGAATGAAGGATTTACGCAATCACATAAGTTTTCCGACATTGTGAAAAACATAACAAGAAACGTGGATCATGTGTACGTGAAAGGAAAAGAAAAGGCGCAATACATTGGGAAATATTCATCGAAGCCCGTTATCGAACTTGATGACAAACCACCTTTATCGTTGGAAAAACCACATTGTCTATACCATTTATCATCACCCGCAATGTGTGCACTTACTAATGTTTTTAATTTGTATAAAACATGTTTAATGATTGAATAAATCACATTTTTGATTACATTTTTATTTTATTTCAAACACCTTTTTATAAATATTTACAGGTAGGTATTCACAAATTTTCAACCCTCAAAAATAAGTGTCGAATCACACACAGTGATTGTTCTCATCACAAAGAAACACTTCAAGCAGGATATACTGCTTTGTTTTGAGAGTTGAATTCGAAACAAATAATAATATACAAGAAGGATTCATCAGTATATTGTCTGATTTTTACATGATAAATTATTAAGCTATAATCCTTTGACAAAAATAGTCAAGCAGTTGTAATTCGCATGTTCTCAAATAATTATATAAACCATCTATTTCTCTAAATGATGTTCAGTATGTCTCCAGAATTGAAGCTTCGCTTATCTAACCATTTAGTATGAGAATTTTATGGTGACTTACAAATAAAAGGTTCTGTATTGATTGAAAATAAAACAGTTCAATTATGAATACTATCAAAGAAGATGTGGTGAGTGAGCTACACAAACCAGCCAGAAGATTTTTTAAAAGAAGAGCAGTAATTGTAAAGGGGATCAATGATCTTTTTCAAGCAGATTTAGTTGAAATGCAACCATATTCAAAAATAAACAAAGGATATAGATATATTCTGGTTATAATTAATGTGTTTTCAAAATTTGTTTGGGCAATTCCTGTCAAAACAAAGACTGCTAAAGATGTAACCACAGCCATGAAATTAATTTTAAACAGTGTAAAAACACCCCCTAAAAATCTGCAGACTGATCAGGGAAAGGAATTCTTTAATACAGAGTTCCAAGATTTGATGAAAAAATTCAACATCAATCACTACTCAACATTTTCCAATATGAAAGCTAGCATCGTAGAGAGGGTGAACAGAACATTGAAAAACCGAATGTGGAAAAAATTCAGTTTGCAGGGAAACTATAAATGGTTAAAAATATTACCTGAGATAGTATCAGAATACAATAATACCAAACATTCTGTTATTGGAATGAAACCTATACAAGTATCTAAGGAACATGAGAAGCACCTACTATCAAAAGTTTATGGTCGCATAAAAACAGTGAATCCTTCCAAATATGAAAAGGGAGACTATGTGCGAATAAGTAAGTTTCGTGAGATGTTTTCAAAAGGGTATACACCTAACTGGTCAAATGAAATCTTTGTGATTAAAAAAATAAAAATCACAAATCCAACAACCTACATATTGGAGGATCATAGAGGTGAAGAGATACAGGGTGCATTTTATAAGGAGGAGTTGCAAAAAGTTAAACATCCTGACGTGTATTTGGTAGAAAAGATTCTAAGACGGAAGGGAAATAAAGTTTATGTTAAATGGTTGGGCATGAATAATTCACATAATTCATGGGTTATGAAAAATAATGTATTGTAATATCTTGTAATTCAATAAAAAACACTTGCTAGTAGATAATTCTTTTATTTCTATACAAATATACTCCTAGAATGGGTAGCATGATACAAAAAATGAATGCAAAGATTGATATAATAGCGAATTCTATATGATTTTTACATTCAAACGAATCAATAAGTACATTCCAGTTTGTTGGTTTAAAATTTTCATCTACAAAATAAAGTCTTAACTTAAAAGCTAAATATGACAAATTTTTAATTGACTCATCAATTTTTAGCCAATCAATCCATTATTAACAATTAATTTTTCTCAGTTTGATGGTCAAGAGTCATTATGATTGGTTGATATGCAAATAAACGTTTCTTGTATATTTGAATCCACTTGTATATACAAGGTATTGTTAAAAAGGCGCTCAGAAACAATACTTTTGCTGGAAGTCCTGTTGTCATTGCTAATTTTTATACTAAGGGATATATCGTGGCAATATTTATGTGTTCTAGTGTTCTTGTTTTCTTGTTGTCTTGTTTTCTTGTGTTCTAGTGTTCTTGTTTTCTTGTTTTCTTGTTGTCTTGTTTTCTTGTTTTCATGTTTTCTTGTGTTCTTGTTTTCTTGTGTTCTAGTGTTCTTGTTTTCTTGTTTTCTTGTGTTCTAGTGTTCTTGTTTTCATGTTTTCTTGTGTTCTTGTTTCCTTGTTTTCTTGTGTTCTAGTGTTCTTGTTTTCATGTTTTCTTGTGTTCTTGTTTCCTTGTTTTCTTGTGTTCTTGTGTTCTTGTTTTCTTGTTTTCTTGTGTTCTAGTGTTCTTGTTTTCATGTTTTCTTGTGTTCTTGTTTTCATGTTTTCTTGTGTTCTTGTTTTCTTGTTTTCTTGTTTTCTTGTGTTCTAGTGTTCTTGTTTTCTTGTTTTCTTGTGTTCTAGTGTTCTTGTTTTCATGTTTTCTTGTGTTCTTGTTTTCTTGTTTTCATGTTTTCTTGTGTTCTTGTTTTCTTGTTTTCTTGTGTTCTTGTGTTCTTGTTTTCATGTTTTCATGTTTTCTTGTCTTGTGTTCTTGTGTTCTTGTTTTCTTGTGTTCTTGTTTTCTTGTTTTCATGTTTTCTTGTGTTCTTGTTTTCTTGTTTTCTTGTTTTCTTGTTGTGTCCAATCACACACACACAGTGATTGTTCTCATCACAAAGAAACACTTCAAGCAGGATATACTGCTTTGTTTTGAGAGTTGAATTCGAAACAAATAATAATACAAGAAGGATTCATCAGTATATTGTCTGATTTTTACATGATAAATTATTAAGCTATAATCCTTTGATAAAAATAGTCAAGCAGTTGTAATACACATGTTCTCAGAAAAGAAAATGACTAGATTGAAGGCTATTTGTGATTGACAGCTCCTTGATTTTGAAATCTTCTGCCAAATTGAAGCCCTGCATGTCTATTGCAATGATTGTTTCATACGAATACCAGGATTCATGGACTTTGTAATGAGTTCTCAAATAATTAACGAGTTTGATAGGTGGTCTCAAGTTTCCATAACCATCAAAATAAAACGCTTAATTTTCATTTATTATGTATGCAGTACAATGAGTTCCATGATTTTGTTAACTTTCTAGATTCAAAATACCACATTCCTTCACTTTAAATTTTTTTGAGAAGGTTGTCACACATAAATACACCTCTTTAATGTGAGATATTCAATATTTTCACATATTTTAGTATATCGTTATTTGAAAGGGATCTCTGCGAAAATATTATTTGATTTTTTTTATGGTTTTTTTCTTGATAGTGCCTCCTTTGTAGGGTTTAATGTATAATCCACCACCCTGCTTGGAAAGTTTTTCCATTTCTTTATTGTGTCGATGTAATTCTTCGAGTTGCTCCTTTGATACTTTAATATCATTAACGGCCTTAGCTATTCCAGCTGCACCACCGCCTAAAGCTCCTAGTGCACCCAAAATTGGAAGTAATAATGGAAGAAATCCACCAATTTTTTTGGGGGGTTTGATAACTCGTGTTTTCTTTTTTCTTTCGGTTCTCTTGATCCCCATTCCAAGTTTCCGTTTACCTTTCATAATTCCACTTACTGTTAGAGCAGCAATTCTTTCTCCTACCGAGGAATCTTTTGCTCCAACTCTCTGCCAAGCTTTATCTGCTAGAGCTTTATCCGCTCGATGTCGTTGAGGTAAATCAGTTGTTTGTGAGTATGCGATATCGTGTTCTCGACACGCAGCATCCAATGGATTGATACCAGTTTCTCCCCTATTCAATCTTTCTTCTAAATTTGTACCAGGACCACAAAATTGATAGCCAGGAATATGAAGCTCAACAGGTAGTCTATTAATCAGAGTGTTTATTAAACCTCGACCTTCCCTCTTGGAGTGTTTGGAGGAAGTGTACTTTCGTGAAGCGTGTACAATCATTTTATACCTATAGAGGTTTGTGTGTATCATTTAAATACTATTTTCAGTTTAAAAATTTGCAACACGATTGTCTATCGATTTCATGCTATCTGATCAATATGTCCATCTGATAAATGTATAAATACTTTTGCAAAAAACAATTCTGTTTATTGATATCTAGAATGCGGATAGAAAAACAATCGTTTTCCTTACCCATCACAAACCATGATGTGAAGGATTTTACGAAACCAATTCAAAAACATGGCGATTTATTTGGTGGGGAATCGAAAAGATGTCTCATTGTTGGACCATCTGGTTCAGGTAAAACCAACGTGATGTTGGCTTTACTTGAGCATCCAAATGGAATAAGATTTGCAAACGTGTACCTTTATTCCAAATCATTACAACAGCCAAAGTATGAATATTTAAGACAACTATTGGCACCCATGGAAGAGATTGGATATTTCGAGTATGAGAGCGATGAAAATATCATTCCTCCTCATGAAATAGCACCAGAATCGGTCATCATATTTGATGATATACCATGTGGAACACAAACTATAATAAGGGACTATTTCACACATTCGAGACATAAAAATACAGACTGCTTTTTTATTTTTCAAGGTTATTCATCAATTCAGAAAAGACTTATACGTGAGAACGCTAATTTGCTAATTTTATTCAAGCAGGATTCTATGAATTTGAATCATATATATAATGATCATTGTATGCTGGATATGTCATTTGAGCAATTGAAGCAACTCTGCGCACACTGTTGGAAAGAACCTTATAATTTTCTGGTTATTGATAAAGATTGTGAACTGAATTGCGGAAGATATAGGAAAAATTTTGATTCATTCATATATCTATAAAATGGATAAGCGGTTGGCTGAGGAATTGATGAAGTCAAGAAAAGCTGTCAAGGATAAATATAATAGTCTAAAATTAGCTATGACCACTACACAATCACAACTAGAGCAAGCTTACAAACCAATAACTCAACCGCTACAACAACTCATTTCCAAAATAAATGAACCTTTCAACATAAAGGAAGAATTCAAAGAAGAAGAAGAAGAAGAACCTGAAACTTCTATGTTTCACACAACACCATTAAAACCTAAACCAAGTTTTTCAAGATTATTTTATGAGACATCAACACCTACAAGACCTACAAGAACTGGTAGAACTCCTATTCTACCGATGGAAATACCATCATTTTTTGATACAAGCCTTGCATCTGTTAGCCAGTTACCATCTATACAAGAACCTAGTCAGTTACCTAATACTATACAAGAACGTAGTCAGTTACCAACTATACTAGAAACTAGTGTTATAGCTCAAACCAACCCCTTCGAAAGCTCGGAAAATCAAAATCTTTCAGATATATTGGAACAGTCAAGGCAATCGGTTCAAAATTTAATCGACACGCAACCATATGAAATATGGTTAAAAAGTTTTGATCCACTACCAAGAGATTATATTGATGCTAGTGTGAAGGATACTGAACATAATTTTGATCATCATTATGGAATAGTACATGACATAGATACTGATAAATTCTATTTGGGGACCACACTTAAATTTGTAGAAATTATTGGAAAAAATGTGAAAGTAGATGGAAAAATTTATGATGGTACAAAAGGATTGTATGAATTACTATTTAAAAAATATCCTAAAGACTATGAAGATGAGGATTTGGATAATTATATGGATATTTTAGCTAAAACCAATGCATATCGAAGAAATAATGATCCAAATGAACGTGTGCAGGGAAATGGATCATCAAAATATATAACTATAATAGGACCATACCTACAAAAACATGGCATAACAAAAACACGACACATCAAACCATTATATTCTCGTTTTTTAAAGAAACTAAAACCTCCAATAACTAGAATGCGAACGGGAAAGGGGTTGTGGAATATCAATAAAAACGATATAGATTATGTTTATTGGGATAATATCAACGAACTTGTTGATAGATTGAGACTAATAACAGCTTCCATGAGAGCTGGTCATACTGGTCATAATAATGAAATACTATCAATAATCGAAGAGTTACGTGAAGCTAAAGTAATTGCATAAATACATCCTCAAATACGTAAAACGAATCAATCCGAAAATGTCACTCAACAAGTTCGGTTCTCATTTATTCAAGAGAGATGAAACAGAAAACAATATCAAGTTATTTAATTTTTCTGAGGTTAATTTATCTTATGTAATGGTTTTACCATTTATTGGTCGCTATACACCAACAGAAAAAAATTTCGTGTTGATGCAAGATGGAAGAACTTCATACCGTTTCCCATTTGAAAAAGGAATCATTTTATTCGGTGAATATCCTAAAAAAGACGTTTCCATGTTGGTTAATGGAAAAGCAGGAAAGCTGGAAAATAGATCTATTAAGAAAGGTGATTTGATAGCGTTTAGACGTGAAACGGATAGTAAAATAACAGAATTTTATGGTGAATTACAAATAAAATGCCCCGTAGTGATTGAAAATAAAACAGTTCAATAATGAGTACTATCAATGAAGATGTGGTGGATGAGCTACCTACACAAACCAACAAACAGATTTAGATGAAATGTAGCCATATTCAACAATAAAAAAGGATATTATACCTAGATATATTTTAGTTATGAAAAAACACATTTTCTATACCATTTATCATCACCTGCAATGTGTGCACTTACTAATGTTTATAATTTGTATAAAACATGTTTATTGATTGAATAAATCACATTTTTGATTACATTTTTATTTTATTTCAAACGCCTTTTTATAAATATTTACAGGTACGTATTCACAAATTTTCAACCCTCAAAAATAAGTGTCCAATCACAGTGATTGTTCTCATCACAAAGAAACACTTCAAGCAGGATATACTGTTTTGTTTTGAGAGTTGAATTCGAAACAAATAATAATACAAGAAGGGGAAAAATTGTGGATAATGAGTTTGAAATCAAAAATGTTCACCTCAAAAGCTCTACCGATTCGTCTACTACTTAAATTCCTGCCACCGTTTGAAAAACTAACAGCTGTGTATGAAAGACCATCGGGGCAGATAGCTGTAGTTATAAATGATTATTTATATATACTTAGCGAGGATAGATTTAGATTAATTGACCGAATCAATATAACAAAAAGATTTGAACCATTTGTGGATGGTAGAAAGTTACTTGGAGCAGTCAATACCTATTCTGGAAAAACCATCTTCTTTTATGATAATAATGCCTTTGCAAATTTGGATGAGTGTACTCTACAGCCAGAGTCCTTTGGCTACACATCAATACATTTTAATGGTATACCACCCCTATTCACCACAGTTTTTCGATATGTGAATGGATTGTTATACTTCATTCAAGATGGTCGCTTTTTTGAATATAATGAATTTGAAAATTCCCTACAAAATTCCGGTAAATTGGAGTTCAATACATTTGGTATAGAGTGTCCCATGATATCTTTATATGAACAACTTAGACTGTTACTTAGGCAAATTGTAAGTAAAATTCCTATGAATTCATAGTTTTAATTTATTAATAAAGTACAGCAACTATAGCGCCAAGTTCAAGGTTGTGGTTGACTGATAAAGAGACACGCGTCCGATGTGCTATTGTGAATAAAATTCTTGTGAAATAAAACATTGTTTGTTTTAATTAAATAACTTGATATTGTTTTCTGTTTCATCTCTCTTGAATAAATGAGAACCGAACTTGTTGAGTGACATTTTCGGATTGATTCGTTTTACGTATTTGAGGGTTGTAATTTCAACTAGGTGAATCAATTTATAGTCGAGAAAAAACCAGAGGCTGACACATGTTACTGATAAGAACACTGCATTTGAGCTAAAATTGTTGTCTACTGGTGATAAGAAAACTGCAGGCTGAGACTCGTTACTGATAAGAAAACCGCGAGCTAAATTTAGAACTGAACGATGATAACACTTTTACATAAAATGTAATGTCATCCCAAACCCCCCACCCCCACCCCCACCAACGGTCACACCGCACACCGACGGATGACGTCACGCGCACGTGGTCGCAAAGACCCCCACACCCCACCCCAACCCCCACACAACACGCCGACGACGGATGATGTCACGCGCACGTGGTGACGGTCGCGCTATCGTGGCGCCACCGTATCGTGGCGCCACCTAGCGGGCATTTTGGGCGGTGAGCCAGAACCCCCATTGCCCTAACTACTGTCCTATACTGCATAAAAAGTTTCAAAATTAATCAGAAATATTAAAGATTTTTTGATCAACTTTAACTATCATTTCCAAATTTTGTACTTATTTTATCTGGTCAAAATATAGTATAGGACGTGTATTGAACATTTGTTCAAAGGCTCAAAAAAAATCATAGAGAAATATTTTGCCGTTTACTATTAAAGTGCGTTTTTCAAAACCTTAACATTACCAATAATTATCACTTATTTTGACCCCATTCAGTGGCGACATCACAGATTATTATTTGAACTCATTTTGAGACAAATTTGGAAAATATGAACAGAGAGTACCTCTACCTCGTGGTACTATTTTTGATGTTTGGAAAAAATGAGTCTATCGAGTAGACGGAACGGCTAGTAAGGAGGTGCTGAATTCATCTTCAGTTCCACCTCCTAGCTAAACTAGGCAATCGATACATCAAAGTGGGGGTAGAATATTCAATTTTACTGCGCTTGGTACAATGAAAGCATTGATTAGTTGGTTTATAGAGACGCGGCGCACGGGAAACGATACTTTAATTCTATATTATTTAGGAATTTTGAATTGTTTCAGGCTTTTCCGGATGCATCCGCTGAATATGTTTACGAACACTCGTTTTACAATCAAAAACCCTGTCACAAAAGTCACACTTGAATACTTCTCAAATTTGCTCATGATGTTTCCTCACATGCATTTTAAGGGTGTGCTTGTGCTTGTAATACAAATCGCACTGATCACACTTGAACGAATCACCTTTTGCCAAATGCACTTGTCTAACATGACTACCCAAATTATCTCTATGTTTAAAAGACTTGTCACAAAATGTACACTGCAAAAACTCCTTAACTGCCGTATGTTGCGTGGTGACGTGTCTGCGCAGCTTATACTTACATTTGAAAGCCCTATTACATACGTGACACGTCACCACCTCTCTGTCCCCCGAATGATATGCTCTCAAATGTCTTCGTAGATTTACGTGAAGTTCGAAAGTTCTTCCACAGAATTCACACGTTGATATTTCATTGTTGACAATAGAATGATGTATTGTGATATGGTTTTTCAAGTTTGTTCTTTGTGTGTAAATTTTGTCGCAATGGGCGCAGGCAAATTTGCCATGTTTTGCCTGGATGTGGTCTGATAAATCATGTCTAAGCATGTAAACATCACTACAAAATTCACATTTGTAAGGGTTTTCTTCTTTGATGTCGAGTGGTTCTTGTTTGAGGAACATCGAAGTCGTGCAAAATCTGAAAAAAAAACCTATTTTTGATGTATAACTAAAAAAAACATAACATCGGATTAATATCAAATAACACAAACAATTAATTATTATACTTGTCTATATTTATTATTTTGTTAAAACTTGACTCAAAACATAAAACAGATTATTTAAAATAATGTAACCACTACCCAGGCTCAGAGCCCGCGAGCTTTTGAGCGGCCTAAAAGTGGTTCAGAAATACACGTTTTTCTCAAACATCTGTTGTCATTTCCGAACAGTTTTTTTTTCTGATTATAGACAAAGCCTTGATTGATGTCCTATACTGCATAAAAAGTTTCAAAATTGATCAGAAATAATTAATATTTTTCGATCAACTTTAACTATCATTTCCAAATTTTGTACTTATTTTATCTGTTCGAAATATAGTATAGGACGTGTATTGAACATTTGGTGAAAGGTTAAAAAAAAGTCATGGAGAAATGTTTTGCCCTTTACTAATAAAGTGCGTTTTTCAAAACCTTCACATTACCAATTATCACTTATTTTGACCCCATTCAGAAGCGACATCACAGATTATTATTTGAACTCATTTTGAGACAAATTTGAAAAATATGAACAGAGAGTAACTATATCTCGTGGTACTATTTTTGATGTTTGGAAAAAATGAGTCTATCGAGTATACGGAACCGCTAGTAAGGAAGTGCTGAATTCATCTTCACTTCCACCTCCTAGCTAAACTAGGCTATCGATACATCAAAGTGGGGGTAGAATGTTCAATTTTACTGCGCTTGGTACAATGATAAAATGTGCGGCTGTTATGATATGATAATTGAACTATTGTTTCACGGAAACGTTGTGTAGACTGTTCCGAGCATTGATAAGTTGGTTGATAGAGACGCGGCGCACGGGAAACGATACTTTAATTCTGTATTATTTAGGAATTTTGAATTGTTTCGGGCTTTTCCGGATGCAGCCGCTGAACATGGTTACGAACACTCGCTTTACAATCAAAAACCCTGTCACAAAAGTCACACTTGAATACTTCTCAAATTTGCTCATGATGTTTCCTCACATGCATTTTAAGGGTGTGCTTGTGCTTGTAATACAAATCGCACTGATCACACTTGAACGAATCACCTTTTGCCAAATGCACTTGTCTAACATGACTACCCAAATTGTCTCTATGTTTAAAAGACTTGTCACAAAATGTACACTGCAAAAACTCCTTAACTGCCGTATGTTGCGTGGTGACGTGTCTGCGCAGCTTATACTTACATTTGAATGCCCTATTACATACGTGACACGTCACCACTTCTCTGTCCCCCGAATGATACGCTCTCAAATGTCTTCGTAGATTTACGTGAAGTTCGAAAGTTCTTCCACAGAATTCACACGTTGATATTTCATTGTTGACAATAGAATGATGTATTGTGATATGGTTTTTCAAGTTTGTTCTTTGTGTGTAAATTTTGTCGCAATGGGCGCAGGCAAATTTGCCATGTTTTGCCTGGATGTGGTCTGATAAATCATGTCTAAGCATGTAAACATCACTACAAAATTCACATTTGTAAGGGTTTTCTTCTTTGATGTCGAGTGGTTCTTGTTTGAGGAACATCGAAGTCGTGCAAAATCTGAAAAAAAAACCTATTTTTGATGTATAACTAAAAAAAACATAACATCGGATTAATATCAAATAACACAAACAATTGATTATTATACTTGTCTATATTTATTATTTTGTTAAAACTTGACTCAAAACATAAAACAGATTATTTAAAATAATGTAACCACTACCCAGGCTCAGAGCCCGCGAGCTTTTGAGCGGCCTAAAAGTGGTTCAGAAATACACGTTTTTCTCAAACATCTGTTGTCATTTCCGAACAGTTTTTTTTTCTGATTATAGACAAAGCCTTGATTGATGTCCTATACTGCATAAAAAGTTTCAAAATTGATCAGAAATAATTAATATTTTTCGATCAACTTTAACTATCATTTCCAAATTTTGTACTTATTTTATCTGTTCGAAATATAGTATAGGACGTGTATTGAACATTTGGTGAAAGGTTAAAAAAAAGTCATGGAGAAATGTTTTGCCCTTTACTAATAAAGTGCGTTTTTCAAAACCTTCACATTACCAATTATCACTTATTTTGACCACATTCAGAAGCGACATCACAGATTATTATTTGAACTCATTTTGAGACAAATTTGAAAAATATGAACAGAGAGTAACTATACCTCGTGGTACTATTTTTGATGTTTGGAAAAAATGAGTCTATCGAGTATACGGAACCGCTAGTAAGGAAGTGCTGAATTCATCTTCACTTCCACCTCCTAGCTAAACTAGGCTATCGATACATCAAAGTGGGGGTAGAATGTTCAATTTCACTGCGCTTGGTACAATGATAAAATGTGCGGCTGTTATGATATGATTATTGAACTATTGTTTCACGGAAACGTTGTGTAGACTGTTCCGAGCATTGATAAGTTGGTTGATAGAGACGCGGCGCACGGGAAACGATACTTTAATTCTGTATTATTCAAGAATTTCGAATTGTTTCGAGCTTTTCCGGATGCAGCCTTGTCTATATTAAATATTTTGTTAAAACTAGACTCAAAACATAAAACAGATTATTTAAAATAATGTAACCACTAGGCTCAGAGCCCGCGAGCTTTTGAGCGAACTAAAAGTGGTTCAGAAATACACGTTTTTCTCAAACATCTGTTGACATTTCCAAACAGTTTTTTCTTCTGATTATAGACAAAGACTTGATTGATGTCCTATACTTCATAAAAAGTTTCAAAATTGATCAGAAATATTAAAGATTTTCTGATCAACTTTAACTATCTTTCCAAACTTTGTACTTATTTTATCTGGTCGAAATATAGTATAGGACGTGTATTGAACATTTGGTGAACGGTTAAAAGAAAATCATAGGGAAATGTTTCGCCGTTCACTAATAAAGTGCGTTTTTCAAAACCTTCACATTACCAATTATCACTTATTTTGACCACATTCAGAAGCGACATCACAGATTATTATTTGAACTCATTTTGAGACAAATTTGAAAAATATGAACAGAGAGTAACTATACCTCGTGGTACTATTTTTGATGTTTGGAAAAAATGAGTCTATCGAGTATACGGAACCGCTAGTAAGGAAGTGCTGAATTCATCTTCACTTCCACCTCCTAGCTAAACTAGGCTATCGATACATCAAAGTGGGGGTAGAATGTTCAATTTCACTGCGCTTGGTACAATGATAAAATGTGCGGCTGTTATGATATGATTATTGAACTATTGTTTCACGGAAACGTTGTGTAGACTGTTCCGAGCATTGATAAGTTGGTTGATAGAGACGCGGCGCACGGGAAACGATACTTTAATTCTGTATTATTCAAGAATTTCGAATTGTTTCGAGCTTTTCCGGATGCAGCCTTGTCTATATTAAATATTTTGTTAAAACTAGACTCAAAACATAAAACAGATTATTTAAAATAATGTAACCACTAGGCTCAGAGCCCGCGAGCTTTTGAGCGAACTAAAAGTGGTTCAGAAATACACGTTTTTCTCAAACATCTGTTGACATTTCCAAACAGTTTTTTCTTCTGATTATAGACAAAGACTTGATTGATGTCCTATACTTCATAAAAAGTTTCAAAATTGATCAGAAATATTAAAGATTTTCTGATCAACTTTAACTATCTTTCCAAACTTTGTACTTATTTTATCTGGTCGAAATATAGTATAGGACGTGTATTGAACATTTGGTGAACGGTTAAAAGAAAATCATAGGGAAATGTTTCGCCGTTCACTAATAAAGTGCGTTTTTCAAAACCTTCACATTACCAATTATCACTTATTTTGACCCTATTCAGTGGCGACATCACAGATTATTATTTGAACTCATTTTTGGGGCGCAGTTTGAGTATCAGCTGTTTAGCTTGAATTGGAATACTCGGGTATTTACTTTTCAGGAAGTACTTAGTTTAATGAAGAAAAGCTTCTGTGATTGAAGTAAGATATCACAATGGGGGTTTCCACTTCCAATACAAAGTTGCAATGTTATCAATTATGGACAAGATTGGTTATAACTTCCAAATGTTTTATAAAATCCTGATTCCCTTCTTTCTTCCTCAATGGCGAGTAGAGTAAGGAGCCGTTGGTTTCTTCCACTAAATGCGAGGTGAGTCCTGGGTTATGTTTTTTCCAATTATCAGTTTTGGCATGAAATTTTCTTGCCGAATCTCCCTAGAGCTCGAATTAAAAATCCGGAAATTTGTTCTCGTTGCGAATTTTTCAAGAAAATTGGCAACTCGACAAAATTTCCAGAAATAATTCGAGCTCTAGGGAGATTATAAGTGAAAATTACCAATGAAATCACGCGGGAACCCTTATAAGAAAAAAATCGTCCAAACCAGTAGATACAATAACGCAAAATAGGCCCTGGAATTCGCGCCGTCTTCAAACCACGGGTGGAGATGCGAGAGACGAAGATAGACACGCCTTTTAAAGCCCGCGCCGATCCCCTGTTTTAATCGAAAGACCGGAACTCTGAGCCTTAATCCACTTTAATCATCCCATGTTTTTTTAAATTATAATTTTCGGTACTACTTTTTGATTTTTTCCAAAATTTAGTCACATTTAAACAATAATTGATTGAATCGAATGGATTTCCCTAACGTGATCCTCGAGATCATACTTCCTGACTAACTTGCCACAAATGCTGCACTCAATTCTGCCGCTTTCTTCTGAATGCATACGCCTAAGATGTCTCGGTAACAAATCTTTCCTGAAAGACTTTTCACAAAAAGAACATTTTACCAATTCCTGCACATGCTGCCGCTGAACATGGAAACGCAAAGTCACATTGTGGTTGAAAACTCTGTCACATAAGTCACACTTGAATATTTCGTTGGTTTGCACATGCTTCTTCAAGTCTTTTTTCTTGAAAGAAACATCACATTTTTTCGAATGCTTTCTTCTGACATGACTACTCAAATTATCACTATGCTTAAAGGACTTGTCACAAAAGTTACACTTCAACAACTCTTTTACCTCCGTATGCTGCGTGATGACGTGTCTGCGCAGCTTATACTTACAGTTAAAAGGTCTTTTACATACGTGACAAGTCACCACCTTTTTTACTTCCGAATGGTATTTGTTCAAATGTCTTCGCAAATTTGAGTGAAGTTCGAAAATGCTACCACAAAATTCACACTTTGATATTTGATGGTTGACAATCGAATGATGTACTGTAATATGATTTTTTAAGCTATTTTTTCGTGTGTACGTTTTGTCGCAATAGGCGCAGGCAAATTTGTCATGTTCTGTCCGGATATGGTCTGCTAAATCACGTCTGAGCTTGAAAGAATCGCTGCAAAAACTACATTCGAAATTTTCTTCTTTGATGTCAAGAGGTTCCTGTTCAAGAGAGATCAGAAGTGGCTCTGGTTCTGTCATAGTCGTGTAGCATCTGCAATAAAATTAAACCGATTAATTTTTCAGTACGAACAAAATAATCAAAATATTGATTTTTTGCAACTTCAATAAAAAAAAACAATTATCCTTGCCCATATTTTTTTTTTTTTTTTTTTTTTTTTTTTTTTTTTTTTTTTTATATATATCTTATATCTTTCATATCTATGAGAAATTTTGTATAAAAACCGCATACAATAATCTTCACAAACACAGATCAAATTTGCTCCACTAAGATCTTTACGGGCATCGTGGAACACCGTTTGACTCAATACAGTATGTGAGAGAAAGAACGTACGTCAGCCAGTGGCGGCTCGTGAAGTGTATTTATGAGTGAGCTACCAAAAGGAAACCACACCAATAATGGTTATTTACTTGAGGTTCGTGACTTCATCAAAATAAAATTCAAATAAAAATTATTGTTTCGTAAAAAACATTTAAACCGTTAAAAAAAGTCCACCTCGGTAAAAGTAGTGGTATCATTATTAATACCACTCGTAAGAAGGGCAACATTGTTAATCTTGAATGAATACATGCTGACCGCAGACTGACAATGACAATAGTGACAGCTGACTAGACAGAAGACAATTGTACTGGAAAATTGACAAATGTACTAGATGTGTTTGTTTTGAACCACGCTTTTGAACTAAGATATCAGTACAATCAGCACAATTGTACTGGGTTTGACACACAGCTGAAAAAGTAAAAACGCTCCCCTAGTGTGTATTCAAATGGCGCACGGTGGCGCCTTTACATCGGGCGATTTCCCGAATACTTCCGACAAATTTCCATACTTTTTGTCACAACGAGTGACCTGCCATTTGTATCTTCAACAGAACATCAATCGAAACCAAGGCAGCTACTGAGCTACAGATCAATTCAACATCAGGAAAGCAGACTTTGTGACGCTATATGATGTGTTACTCCAGTGCTCGTCAACGATAACTCAAATGATGCCTGTCAATCGTTTTACGATATGTTGAATGTAGATTCTTTCAAACATGTTCCACTGAAGGAAAAACGCAGAAGAGATCTTCATCGATAGTTCAGCAAGGAAACAATCAAAAATATCTACAAAAAAAAAGTTACTCAAAAAATATAAAATCCATAAATCACTAATTCTTCACAATCAGTTTTTACAAATTCATCGTATTGTCAAAGCTCAATCAGAGAGGGATAACAAAAAGTATGCATCCAGTACTGAAAGGGTTATAGTTTCGGATCCCTCAAGGTTCTTTCACACTAAGATCTCACATAATGGCCGGGCTGGCGCAACGTGTAAAGCGTTGGGTCAGTAAGTGGGAACCGGCCGGTGATCGGGTTCAAGACCCGAGGTGGGCAGAGATTATTTTCTGTTCGACATTTAGTGGTATTCTCACAGTGGTTCGGATTCCACTTTAAAATGTAGGTCCCATTGCAAGGAATGTAAAACCGGTCCTCCCTCCCTTCCCTCGTGCTGAATTCTGAACTTCGTAAAAACCATAGAATGGTTAAAGAACGATTAAGAGTAAAAGCAAAGCCAAGGGAACACCTCCTCAATAACAAGGAACCACAATGTGCCATCTGGCCTCCGAGTGAAAGCACTGCGAAGCAGGAAACTGTGGACCAGGGCATACTCCTTCGTAACCTAACCTAAGATCTATTCGCCACTACCAAACTATATTGGAAATAAACGACTATCATTATTATTATTATTATAGCTAAAATGCATTTGACTGGAGCGCCGATTGCATACACACATGGGCTGGGACAGACTGAGAGAACCAAGACTATGCAACGGAGTAGAAGATGCTATAGAGGCGCCGGAGGTTTGAGTTGATGGATAACTAAGTTAAAAAGCTTCTGTGGAACTCTATATAGAAATAGTGAAAATGCAGCGTTGTTTTTTAATAAAATTGTTATGAAGATTTGATCTAGTTGGTATTGTTATCAGTGAAGGAGAAGTAGAGGAAACAAGCATACAAACCAAATACCCATGAAGACATTTTTTTTTTAATAGGTCATCTGAGAAAAATGAATCCTATTCAGTACACATGGAGTGAGCATATTATAGAGGAGATGTTGGAGAAGTATGAGATATATCCTGTAGAAAGAGAAAGACCAACTTAGATTAAACCAAAACAAAAAAGAAGAAGTGACAACCATATACCGAAAGATTGTGAAATATTGAGTTCATAACCCGACAAACAGTAGAAAAAAAGCAATTTTGTTGACTATACCAGCTCCTGTGATAGGAGCGGATGAGAGCATGGAGTGTTGGTTAGAAGTGGTTGACTGGAGGGAAGGGGTACTACTGTGGTATGCAATAATGCAGAGGTGGTTAACGATATGTCGGAGGAGAAGTGAGGAAGCGTAAATTAGTGGGGATGAATGTTGCGAATCAGCTCTCCACTAGAGACAGATAGGAAGAAAGCAAGAGAATTGGGGAAACCAGAAGAGGATCGGGCTAGAAAAAGACGGGAAGTCCAGGAGTGGCATGAGTATTGTCCATATCGCCCCAGACCCAAGAACGCAAATATTTGTCCTCCAACGCGGGATTAGCACCCACTGTAAAATATAGATTTCTTTCTAGTAGCGAGAGTATTGGAGAAACTAGAAGAGGATCGGGCTAGAAAAAGACGAGAAGTCCAGGAGTGGCATAAGTATTGTCCATATAGCCCCAGACCCAAGAACGCAAATATTTGTCCTCCAACGCGGGATTAGCACCCACTGTAAAATATAGATTTCTTTCTAGTAGTTTCCAGCAAAGCCAGAAGCCGTCACAGCTTCTAGACAAATCGATAATATTCTAGGAGTTTTCAAGAAATTAAGTACGAAGATTCTAAGGGCATATTCACCAGTCATAAATAAAAAAATGCTCATATAAACATGTGTCTTGACTTGACAAAATTTGGCAAGCTTATTTGTCTTTCTTTTGTGTAATTAAAATGAAACTGTCCATTTCAGTGGCGTCTCAGAGGGTTATCCAATTGATACTCACAGATAAAACTATGGTACGCCACTGATTTTTTGTAGATTTCAAAATTTTGTTATATAAAGCAATTGCTTTTTTGTCTCTTTGCTTTTTAATGTATCTAGCTTCGTTTTTAAGATGAAAATTAACAACTATTTTCTTGTAAGCACCTTGACCTTGACACGTGGCCTTGTGTAAGACGGTTTTTAATTTTTATCTCTTAAACGAAGCTTTATACAGAAAAAACGGAAAAGACAAAAAAGCTTGACCTGAAATAATTAGAAATTCTTCAAAAAAGCAGTAGCGTACCATAATTTTACCTATAAATATCGAATAGATTAGCCTTTAGGACGCCACTGTAATGATTGATCTAATTTTAACCGCACAAAAAGACAACAAACAATCGTGCCAAATGTTGTCAAAATTAGCTAAAAGGTTTTTGAGTAGTTGATAAAAACCGTTTTTTTTTTCATGGAAACGGTTTTCAATTTTCATCCTACAAACGAAGCTAGATACATAAAAAAATTTAAAAAGTTGAAAAAGTAACATCTTTAATTGCTTGATATGAAAAATTTATAAAATCTTCGAAGACGCAGGGGCGTAACGTATTTTAACCTATAAATGTCAATTAGATGACCCTCTGGGACGCCACTGTGATGAATGATTTTATTTTAATCACACAAAAAAAATACCCTTATGACGATAAATAATCGTGCCAACGTTGTCAAAATCAGCTTAAGGTTTTTGAGTAACTCTGACACTCTGTATCACGAAAACGAAGGAAGTTAGGACATACAGAGTGACCCATTTGATAGCGGGCCACATCATTTTTAATAATGGAGCGATTTTGTTGATTTTTTTTTAATTGTGGAAAGTGGAAAGGTTTATTTTGTTTTTTCAAAATTCAAGGCCTACTAGATCATATTTTAGAGGCTGAAAAATCCAGAATCCATATTAGAAAAAATCTGTCTACGCCACTGGATTCGTCATACTCTGAAATGGATCTGTACCAAATTTCATGAAAAAGTATTAAAAATGAACGATAAATTTTTTTATGTATTTTACCTCGAAACTCTTGCGATAGCAAATCTATCGGAAAAAAAAATTGAACATAAACATTTAATAGATATTCTCATGTCAAAATCCAATGAAAACAAACAAACGAGACTGACAAAAAAAAAATACACAGAAATAATATTTTTGTATTGAATATTTTTTCATGAAATTTGGTACAGACCCATTTCAGGGGATGAAAAATCCAGTGGCGTAAGCATATTTTTTCTAGAAAAATTGCTAATATGTTTTCTGCATTTTCAGCCTCTAAATATGCTCTAGTAGGCCTTGGTTTTTGGAAAAAACCGACGTTTGTCCTCAAAATACACCTTTTTCCTCTCTACATTTCACTGGGTCTCTCTGTATATTTATAGGAGAAAACTTTATTTTGGGCTGGTGAATATGCCCTTGAAATTTTCGTACTCAATTTTGAAATACCCTGTATAAGGCCGCCACCATAGTGACAACAGTTCAGTCGTGTTTAATAAATTGTGAACAGACAGTTAAATACATAAATAAGATTGATTCATATCACAATCAATGTAAATAGTAAGTGTACATAAATATTGACTTTAAATAAATTGGTTTAAACTAAAAAAAAAAGGATCACATCGCAATAATATCAAATAATACAACCAATTATGCTTCTTTTTATTTTTATTTTGTTGAAACTTGCTTACCTACATTACAAAAAAAGATTATTTAAAATAATGTCGAAACGGGTTTTTTTACTAAACACAGCGAATTTGTTTCGTATCATTTTAGTTAACTAGCGAATGCATTCGTTTGATATGATTATTTAAATTAATTTTCCTGAAATATTTATCACAAAACCCACATTTAATTTTGCGATCATCTAAGTGTATTTTTCTCACGTGATCCTTCAGATCAAATTTCCTGAAAAACTTCTTACAAAAGCTGCATTCAATTCTGCCGCTTTTTTCTGAATGCATCCGGTTAACATGACGCGATAAAACATGAGGCCTGAAAGACTTTTCACAAAAAGTACATTTTATCAATTCCTGCGGATGCTGCCGCTGAACATGAAAACGCAAAGTAACTTTTTGAGCAAAAACTTTGTCACATAAATTGCACTCGAATATTTCGTTGGTTTGCGCATGGTGTTTCTGCACATGTACCTTCAAGCTTATTTTGTACTTGAAGGTAGCATCGCAGTGATCACACTTGAATGACTCACGATTTGCCAAATGCACTTGTCTAACATGGACGCTCAAATTATCAACATGCTTGAAGGACTTGTCACAAAATTTACACTTTAACAACTCCCTAACTTCCGTATGCTGCGTAGTCATGTGTCTGCGCAGATTATACTTACATTTGAATATCTTATTACATAAGTCACACGTCACCTCTTCTTTGACACCCGAATGTCTTTTGTGCAAGTGCCTTTGCAAATTTGTGTAAAGTTCGAAATATTTCCCACAAAATTCACACTGTGATTTTTCATGGTTGACAGCAGAATGATTAACAGTGACATGGTCTTTTAGATTTTGATTTTTCGCGTATATTTTGTCGCAAAAACCACACGCAAATTTGTAATGTGCTGCCCGGATATGGTCGCATAAGTCTTGTTTGTACTTGAAAGATTCGCTGCAAAGTTTACATTCAAAATTGTTTTCTTCTTCTTTGATGTCAAGCGGTTCTTGTTCGAGGGAGATCGGATGTGGTTCCGTTTTTGTCAACATCAAGCGGAGCCTGCAAAAAAATTTGATCAATCTTTATTTGACCTAAAAAAAATTGACTGATATCTATTGTGACAACTTCAATTATTATTAAGAAAAACAACAAGTTATTTTTATTTGCATAATTTTATTTGGTTAGAGATATACATGAAAAATGTCGAAACGAATAAATAATAATTTTTTTTAACCATCAAACATAATGTATTTATAAAATACTGTTCAGACATATCGATTAATTATTAAGAAATAAAAATTGTACTAAATTCAAAATTTGCCCTGTATATCTATAAATACGAATAATGGTTTTGGAAATGTTTTGATATACAGGGAGACTTATGCATAATCGAGGAGAGCTATTAACAATTCCAGTAATTGTTTAAAAATGTGATACTATCTGTGTTTCACTCACTTTTATCAATTAAGTGATTTTCATTCATCTCTCAGAGGTACTGTTTTGATTAGGCTACCCTATTGATCAAATCCCTCAAAGGACCGCTATATTTAAGTTCAACAAAATCCTTTGGAAAATAACAAAATAACGCAAACATAACCTTATAAAGTAATTTTTTTGAAAATTTCTCGATAAAATCCCAAATAGAACCCACATATTTAGTTTGAAAAAAAATCTTTAGAAAATAACAAAATAATGCAGACATAACCTCACCAAGTCATTTTATTAAAAATATCTTGATAAAATCCCAAGAGAGCCCACATATCTAGTTTTAGCAAAATCCTTTGAAAAAAAACAAAACAATGCGAACATAATCTCACTGACATTTTTTTTTTAATTTCTTGATAAAATCCCCAATAGAACCGACATATTCAATTTGAACAACATTCCTTAGAAAATAGCAAAAGAATGCAAACATAACCTCACTAAGTCATTTTATTTAAAATATCATGATCAAATCCCAAATAGAACTCACATATTTAATTTGAACAAAATCCTTTGGAAAAAAAACAAAATAATGCTAACATAACCTCACCAAGTAATTTTTTTCAATTCCGTGATCCTACATAATATCATCCAATTTGAACTAGATCCTTCAGAAAATAACAGAATAATGCAAACATAACCTCACTAAGTCATTTTATTTAGAAAATCTTGATCAAATCCAAAAAAAACCCACATATTTAATTAGAACAAAATCCTTCGGAAAAAAAAAACAAAATAATGCTAAAATAACCTTGCTGAGACATTTTTTTTTCAATTTCTTGATCCCACATATTATTATCTAATTTGAGGTAAATCCTTCAGAAAATAACAAAATTATGCAAACATAGCCTCACTAAGTCTGTCTTTTTTTTTAATTTCTTGATAAAATCCCAAATACAGCCTACATATTTGATTTGAACAACATTCTTTAGAAAATAACAAAATTATGCAAACATAACCTCACTAAGTCATTTTATTTAAAATATCATGATCTTTGGAAAAAAAACAAAATAAGATCAAAAAGAAATTGTTACCTCTATATTTATGTAATAGAATAAGATATTTTAGTGAAGTACATAGCTATAATACCCGAAATTGCAATGACTTTATATTAAACAACAGATGTTACACTAACCAAATGTTGAATTCGGTTTTGTATAAAGGACTCCTCGATTTTAATAATCTACCTAGTGACCTGAAGAACTGTAATAATCTGTACAGATTCAAATATTTGTTAAAGGAACATCTTATGAACACATGATATTTAATTTATCTATTCTGAAGTGAATATTGTAAGATTTTTGAACTGTTATTTTTGTATGTTCTATTAGTATACCATATTATTTCTTTTTTACTTTGTAGCAATTTGCTAAATAAACGATTTATTATTATTATTATTATTTTTTTTTCAATTCCGTGATCCCACATAATATCATCCAATATGAAATATCTTGATCAAATCGCAAATAGAACCCACATATCTAATTTGAACTAAATCCTCTGGAAAATAACAAAATTATGAAAACATAACCTGACTTGGTATTTTTTTTTTAATTTCTTGATAAAATCTAAAAAAGAACCGACATATTTAATTTGAACATCATTCTTTAGAAAATAACAGAATAATGCAAACATAACCTCACTTAGTCAAAATACACTCAAGTGCATAGAAATCGGCCTATCGGCTTAAGTGTATTTCGAAACATGAAAAGCATGATTTTTTTATTTGGAAATGGTGGAAGATACCGATCATTTTTGTTATCAAGTCCATAACTCATGTTTCACCCTGTATATGGATAGTGAGGATGGATTCGATACACAGGTTTTTTTTTTCTAGTCAATCGGTTCTCGAAAGTTGGAAATATGGTGAAAATATCGATGTTTTATTGATTTTCCATGATTTATCCTGTATACTGGGTGTTTCCTAAGTGAATACAAGAAAATTAATGGCACATTTTACTAAAAAAAGTTTATTCAAAGACATGTCCGCAAATGCTTTGAAAAAATATATTTTTTTAAATTTGGTACAAACAATCTCTGGATGTGGCGCAATTTCCACTGGTTTTTTTCAAAAAAAAAATATGTTTGAAGTTTTCATTTACTTCTGAGCAAATTTTGCAATTTTTTTTTCGTCAGACGCATAGTTTTTGCTTAATTGATCCAATCACCCACCTCCCTATATCTTGGAAAAGAAAAATTTGCAGAGATTTTTCATACAATTGGCTCAAGAATATGCTCTTTGTTTTCTAGGACTTACTTAGGAAACACCCTGTATAATATTCAGGGGCAATTTGGAAATATTTTGGTACCCCCAGCGATTTTTATTTTTTTCCTTTTGTCAAAAATAGGTTTCTTCAAAGAAAAAAAATATCAAGCTTAGGGTTACATATTACATGGTTCGTCCTGTATATTATATCAATTGCAAATTTGTAAATGCATTATACAGGGTGTTTCCTAAAGATTGGTAAAAAATTCGTTGTGTGATTCCTGGGGTATTTTCATGAAAAAAAGTTCCTATAAACATTTGCCGAAAAATGCTTCCTAAGAGAGCTACGCCCCTTTAAATAGGGCACCCCGAAGACGGTTTTTCCTCAATATTTCCGAAACCTTACATACAAAAATCATGAAATTTGGTACATCATACAAACTTTTAATGCTGAATGAGAATTTGAGCTCAGAATTTCAAAATTTTAATCAGGGGCGTACCATACTGGCGGGGTTAAAGGTTAAAAGAATCCAATTTTTTAAATGGTATGGTACGCCAGTATGGTACGCCCCTGATTAAAATTTTGAAATTCTGAGCTCAAATTCTCATTCAGCATTAAAAGTTTGTATGATGTACCAAATTTCATGATTTTTGTATGTAAGGTTTCGGAAATATTGAGGAAAAACCGTCTTCGGGGTGCCCTATTTAAAGGGGCGTAGCTCCCTTAGGAAGCATTTTTCGGCAAATGTTTATAGGAACTTTTTTTCATGAAAATACCCCAGGAATCACACAACGAATTTTTTACCAATCTTTAGGAAACACCCTGTATATACAAAGGATGATTTTTGATAGATTTTTAAAATTTTAAACCCTCAACTTTTTAATTTATTGATCGATATTGACGATTTTTTTTTTGAAATGTAGAGTGGTGTATTTTGAGGCCATAAGTCGCAAAGTTTTTTTCCAAAAACCAAGGCTACTAGAGCATATTTAGAGGCTAGAAAATCCAGAAAACATATCAGCGATTTTTTTAAAGAAAATCTGCCTACGCCACTGGATTTTTCATCCTCTGAAATGGGTCTGTACCAAATTTCATGAAAAAATATTCAATTCAAACATATTATCAAATTTCTGGGTGTAATTTTTTTTCTTTATTTTTTGTCAGTCTCGTTTGTTTTTTTTTCATTGTATTTTGACATGAGAATATCTATTGAATATTTATATTTAATTTTTTTTTTCTGATAGATTTGCTATCGCAAGAGTTTCGAGGAAAAATACTTCTTGGTGCATAAAAAAATTAATCGTTAATTTTCAATATTTTGTCATAAAATTTGGTACAGATCTATTTCAGGGTATGACGAATCCAGTGGCGTAGACAGTTTTCTTTTTTATTAATCTATAATATGGATTCTGGATTTTTCAGCCTCTAAAATTTGATCTAGTGGGCCTTGAATTTTGGAAAAAATTGACGCCATCTGGCCTCAAAATGAACCTTTCCACTCTCCACATTTGAAAAAAAAATCGTCAGAATCGCTCCATGAATAAAATTGTTATGGGGGTGACCCGCTTTCAAATGGGTCACTCTGTATAATGACAAGTAGTATTTTTTTGAAATCATTATAGTTCACAATCTACATGATCCACCCAGTATACAGGGTGTTACTTAATGGTATGTCATTATTTTAAGGGGGAGTTCCTGGATAAATTATAAGTCGAAAAGGTCATATAAACTTGGGTCTTAAAATGCTTGGTTTTTAAGATACAGGGTGTTAAAGATTTATTTAATTTTCAGTTTTTAATACAGTTTCCAAAGACGGTTTGAGATATTTAACTGAATTTTGCCACAGGATATTATGGTATAGGAACTCACTTTTTTTTATTTTTCTTTTTATTTTTTTTCTTTTTATTTTATTTTATTTTATTTTATTTTATTTTATTTTTTTTTAGACCTAAGTTAATATGACCTTTTCGACTTGAAATTTATCCAGGAACTCCTCCTTAAAATAATGACATACCATTAAGTAACACCCTGTATAGTATTAGGCGTGAATCTGCAGATTTTTTGATATACAGGGTGATTTTTGTTTGTATCCCGTCGAAAGTAAATTTTTGTACAATGAGTGATTTTTCATCTTTTTCCAATTGATCAGTTTTAAAATTTTGAATACATGTACGAAATATTCAAAAAATATCGACATTTTGGGAAAATGAACATTTTTATAGTTGACAAATTTTCATAATAACATAAGCCATCCTGTATATAATTTTAAAGCTGAATTTGGATTTTATGTATGCTGATGAATTTTCTAATGTTTTCCTGTCAATCGTTCTTTTGAATTTTGAAAATATGGTGATGTTTTGAGAAAATGTACCAGAATCACAATTTCACGTGGCTAACCCTGTATATAATATAAAGGGTTTTTATATACAGTGTGATTTCGAAAATCGTGATACATGACTCACCCTGTTTCTAATATTGAGAAATAATACATTGAAGCCAACTATACTGATTGAATAAAATATTTAAAAGAAACAAACAAAATGATATTTTCAATGAAATCAACAAATAGGTACAAATTATTTCTAAGTATCATAGAAAAAACTCTGATTCCTTCTTTTGTTCCAAATGCATCCTCCTAACATGTCTTTTTAAATAATAATTGAGTTTCTTGGCAAAGCTAATTCGGATGGAAAACTGAACGAATTCTGGCTCCGCCTATCATAATACATACCTAGTTAAGAGGACGGATGGAGAACCGAACGATTTTTAACCTAACCTAAACTTTTCGTTTCAATTTTTTTTTTTAAAAAAACAATGATTAATTTTCTAAAATAATGATGGGTTATAAGTTTTTTGAAGCCCTTGAAAAAACCTCCTATTTTAACGCTTGGAAGATTTTTCAAAACATGTAGAAAGGGATTTTTTTTCAAAAATGTTTTGATAAACAGGATGATTTTCAATTGTTTTTTTATCAATGGTTTTTAATTTCGAAAATATGATGAAACATCGATGTCTCATGTAGATAAAAATGTAAGAATTTGACATGTCTCATCCTGTATATTATGACAGTGTAGGTTAATTGACAAATAATATACAGGGTGATTTTCGATCGTTATCCTGCCAATCAATTTTTGGAATTTGCGGGAAGGTTCTCAGCTCCGTCGAGGATCGATACGGAATACACTGGAAGCTTCGACACTTATCGGGAGTCAAAGAATTGATTATAAGGGAATTGCCAAAGCGCGTGTGTACATAAATAGTGGGTGTAAATAAATTAGTTCTAATCAATATGTCAATTCTATAGCATACTGCTTTGGTCATAGTCATGCAAAATCTGCAAAAAATCGATCAGTATTCAATTCAGTCAACACATGTTTCACCATAACTTTGCCATCATCATAATAGATGATGACAAATATAACATCAAATAAAAGGAAAAAAAAAACAATAATTATGCTTCTCAATAATCTTTTTTTGTTAAAACTCACCTAGCTACTCTACGAATAAAAAATAGAAAACATCCCAGAACGTTGAAAAATATATACATAAATGTATTTTTTATTTATTTTCATAAATATAATTTTTTTGTAACTACCTACTCGATAATTATTCAAAATAATAAATTTACATAATTCATTATGCACCCTGTATATGATTACTGAAGATGAATTTGAAAAACATTCTGATATACAGGAAGATATCAAAATTTTAAGAAAATACAAATGTATACGTATCGATCACAATTTCACAAGATCCACCCTGTATATAATGTCGAGGACAAATTTATGAATATTTCAATATACCCTGTACTTTTTGAATGTTTAAATTAATTCGAATTTTGAAAATATAATACGTTTATAAATATAACCCTGTATTAGCAGTTTTATATACAGGGTGATTTGTGATTCATCAAAAGTTTTACGAATGTTGAATAAATATATCGAAGACAATTTTAAATAATTTTGTGTAGAATATTGGGGATACATATACAGGGTGATTCCGATAAATATGGTCAAAAATTTGGATATCTTTGGAAATTCACAAATTTACATGATTTACCCTGTATATTATATTGGAGGTGAATTTTTGACTCTTTTGTATACAGGGTGATACAGACATTTTGAAAATAAGGTATAACATATGACTGTTTTACATAATGCTGTGTACAATACTGGGAAGTCATTTTAGTAAATATACAGGGTGATTTTTGATTATTGTCCCGTCAATAATGCATTATTATAAATATGGTCAAAAATATCGATATCTTTGGAAATAGTTACACATGTACCAATTTCACAAACTCAAATGATTTACCCTGTATATATTGCGGGTGAATTTGTGACTCTTTTGTATACAGGGTGATCAAGAAATTTTGAAAATAAGGTATAATAAAGATGTAAACATTTACATAATTCTGTGTATAATATTAGGGAATAATTTTTTTATATATACAGGGTGATTTTTGAATATATTCCCGTCAATTATGATCTAGTTTGAAACTCCTTTTCCTTTTGACTTTCCAAATGCATCCTTTTAACATGTTTTCGCAAATCAAATTTTTTGAAAACCTTATCACAAAAATCACACTTAACTTTCTCAATATTCTGCGAATGCATTCGCTCCACATGCATCCGCAAATTGGCCTTTTCTCTAAGAACCTTCTGACAAAACTCACACTTGAAAAATTCCTGATCATGATTTTTTTTTACATGCTTCCTCAAGCTCTCTCTGTATTTGTAACAAGCATCGCAGTGATCACATTTGAAAGATAGGAAATTTTCTGTATGTATTGATTTAATATGATTATATAAATTATCCCTGTGTGTAAAATATCTATGACACAAGTCACACGAGACAACTTGACTTTTTTCCGAATGTTTACGTCGCAAGTGTTTTTGCAAATAGATTTTAAGCCTGAAGGCTTTGTCGCAAAAATCACATGGAAATGTTTGGTGGTTTGATCGGATATGTTGGGGTAAATCTTTTGTGATAAAAACATTGTAGCAATAATCACATTCAACGTAATTTTCTTCTTCTTTAATGTCCACTGTTTCAATGATAATTTCAACTGGTTCAGATTCAGATTTTGGTTCTTTTTTTATCTCAATGTGGAACCTGAAATCAAAAAAAATTTTTTTTATAAAAAACAGCTATTTATGATAATTTGCATTTTTTTACTTTCTTGTTCTGTCATTTGAGACATTTCATTTCATTTTTTACATTTTTGTTCATACATTTTCCTATTAAAAAAAAAAAAAAAAATAAAAAAAAACAAAAAAAAATCATTGATTTTTTTGATTTTTTTTATAGGAAAATGTATCCCCTTTGAAATATATAAAAATAAATACACCATTACATTTGATTTTTTTTGGAAAAAACTCAAAAACATGCTACCATTTCAGTTAACGCCATCTAGCGGCGACGGCGAAGGTCAAAAATTCAAAACCAAAAAAGTTTTTTGAAGTGCAGATCATGCTCTTTCAAATGAGACCAAGATCGCGTCAATCGGTTGGATTGTTTCAAAGTTATGAGCATTCTTGCGTTGTAAGGTTTGACAGCTGATACCTGTCTTATTTAACATGTTGGGAAAAAAAATCAAAAAAACAAATTTGAAGGAAATCTCTCAAGGAATCCATAGCGGTACTCATTTTTATTTGTTTGTATTTAAAAATCACGAAAAAACAGCCATTTTGTGTTCTGATAGCACCGTCACGCCATCTTGTGGCGATCTTGGGAACTTTTGATATATTTCCAGCATTTTCTCTATTCCATATTACCTAGTAGTTTTTTTTCCGCAAGTCTCTCGGATGCCTAGTTTCTGAGATCTGGCACCTTGCCACTCTTAAATAGACACCCTGTACAATTTTCACTTTATGATTAGATACAGTTATTATATTTTATTTATTTCTTATATTTATTAAAATTTTTAATTAATGCTTTCTTTCGTTTCTGTGGATTTTTTCTTGTCATCGGGAACTTGACAAAAAAAAACAATAAAAGAAATGAAAATTATATTATTTACTGACAATTTTTTTTATGAAATGAAATACAAATGTGGAACTTTAACAATAATTTTAAAAAACAGCAGGACAAACGGACAAAATGTTTTCTCTTACATCGTTTATTAAAATAGGACAATTCATATTAATGATATTTTAGATAAAATCATTAATTAGCTATTAAATTGCAGAATTTTTATATAAATGACTATAAAATAGATTAAACTTCACAATAAATACAGTAAAAAAGACAAAGTGGTGAAAAATTATTAAAAGTAGAAATACTAATTTCAATTTGTCGAATGAAATTTCTTCAAATGACGAATCAAATTACCCTTTTCCGAAAAAGTCACCCGACAAACGTCACATTTGTTTGTTTTGTCAGTGTTTATCAAATTTGAGTGAAATAATTCCACATGTTTTTTCACGTCATTTTCAGACTTGCGAATGGCCTGACAATGGTCACATTTGAATAATTCAGGAATTTCCGAATGACACTGTTTCAGATGATTCAACAAACTTTCTTGATATTTGAATGTCCTGTCACAAAATTGACATTCGTGATCCATTTTCACGTGATACAACATGCTTTGTTGGTATTTGAAACTCCTGTTACAAAATTGACATTTATAATTTGTCGAAGTTTTCAAATGATACTTTTTCATGTGAAACTTCCATTGTTTTTTATACTTGTATCGCTCATTACAAAGTGTACATTTGAATTTTTTGTCAGTTTCACTATTTGTAATTTTATTTTCATCCGATTTCATCTCTTCCTGGTCAAGGCTGTCCTTCTTGGTTTCTTCGATGTTCAATTGTTCGTCTTGCAGGAAATCATCAATTTCTTCTTCCTTGATTATGACCTCATCTTTTATCCAGGACCTGAAAAAGACTATTTAAGTAACAGATTTTTTTCATGTACTTACTTTTTTTTATCAGCGTAAATCAGACAAACTATATTTTTATTTATTTCATTTATTTATATAATACAACGCTATAGAGTACACTCCAAATGGCCTTAACCTAAATACATTCAATCAAATTATTTTTTTCGATTTAATCTACCTGACTCATTTCTTTTTGATACTTTTTAATGCTTTATTAGAGGATTCTCTATATCAATTTTATCGCTTTAGAGATTTTTTTACGGATTTTGTAACTTCTTAAATTTTTTGGCTTTTAAAGACTTCTTGCCTGTTCAAGTGATAAATAATTAAACTGTTTGGCATATTTTTAACGCTTTTAAGAATTTATCTTAAACAAGGATTTTTTACAACTTCAAGAATTAAGTGTTATTTCTTTTCCTCATTAATTTGATGATTATTTCTTTGGCTTTTATTTGGGGATTTTATTTTCAGTTTGTTAAATGACTATTTTCAAATTACTATTTTAAGGACTTTTTAAAATTTCAACAAATTGTTTTATTTCATGTTCAATAATCTGTTTCGCTTTCAAGATTTTTTTACGACTTTGAGGTCTCTTAAACTTTATTTTACTCCTTGTTTAATGTTTTCTTTTCAAATTTTCCAGCGATCATTTTTTTTTAAACTTCGGGTAATTATTACGTGTTTCAAGTCATTTCTTACTTTTTGTCTGGTATTTTTTTTATAACTTCAGATTCCCTGTACGCTTTCTAAACTTTTATATTTTCATGATTCTTTCTCATATTCTTTTAGTTTTTCGGATTTTAACGGCTTTGGTGGTCTGGTACGTACTTCAGTACTCGATTAATGATTATTTTCAATTTTTTCCGCTTTAAGGAAATTTAATTTTACCTTTTCAGGTCTTTCCAACTTTTTTTTATTGTATGTTTATAATTAATTTTTTGTATTTTTTACGTTGAAGAATTTTTTACGATTTAAATAATTCACATTCGTCTATCAATTCTTTATCAAATTTTTCGGCTTTTATGATCTTTTTCAGAGAAGTGGAACACGAAATAAAAAAATCTTAAAAATTGGTAAATAAATTGGAAAATCCAAGTTAAACCAAAACACTCCAACGTAAACCATGCAGCCTTATATGTCACGAACAAACCCAATCCAACTCAAGCCAACCCAGACGATCCCATACTAACCCAAACAGTTCCATATTAACCAAAATCAACCCAAACTATTCAGATTTTAGGGACTTTTTACCATTTTGAGGTGTGGCCCCTTTATTCCTTCTCATATCTGTTCACTTTGAAAATATCTCAACGAGTTATATAGTTTAGTTCGCGTATTAACAATTTTTCATTTTTCAAAAAAAAATCTTGGCATCAAATGTTTCATTTTTTTTTTATTATGCACCTTAGTTTACATTTCAACATAATTTTTTAGATATAATATACAGTATGCGTTATTTAAGCACAACCGGAAACCTTGAACCATCACTCATAGTTTTCAATAACTTCCTAATGGGAAATGAAATAACTTCCTTATGGAAAATGAAAAAAAAATCATTTTCCATAATTTTCAAAACTTCTCATAAATATTTGAATAAGCTTAAAAGTTTCGATGAAGGAATCTTCAAACTTCTTGCGACTGAAATTTCAACATACTGGAGAAAAGTTTAGAGGCAATAATCATAACTGAAGACGATTGAAACGTCTGGCAAAATAGAATGAAACATATAAAAGTTCGGAATTCTGCATAAACATCTACATCGTCTTCCAGCTACAATAATAAAAAAAAAAAAAAAAAAAAGGTTACTTGTCTAATCTAGCGTCGAAGTCAAAGAAACTCTAACAGTCCATTAGACAAGTAACCCCAATGATAATATTTTTGAATTTCCAAAATAATTAATATGTTTATAATCAATTTTTTTGTTTGTTAACTCATTGTTTCTGATAAATAACCTACAAATACTATTGAAGCCATAAGGTTACTGGTCTAACGGAGCGTTAAATTTGGGAGACTTCAACGGTCAACTGGACACGAGTCCCCTAGTGAAATTATTTTTCAATTTACATTTACATTTACCTACAGCAAAATAGCTTTGATGATTTTAATTGTCAGAGAGGCTTTTTCTAGCAGTGCAGCAAAAGTAAAAAATATTATTCTTTGGATTTTACACCCCATTTGGGATACTTTACATTATATTTATTTTATGCGAGTGCATGGTTCTGACATGTCTACGCAAATTAGTCATTTGCGTGAAGGCTCTGTCGCAGATCACACATCTGAGTTTATCGTTATCTTCCGAATGCATCCACCTGACGTGACGTTGCAAATCAAACTTCCTCAAAGTCTCTTTACAGATTTCACACTGTACCATCTCACTTTTTTCCGAATGCATCCGCTGGACATGTTTTTGCAAATTGATTTTTCTGAACGACTTGTGACAAAATTCACATTCGATTTCCTCAATGTTGTACGGATGTCGTCGCTCAACATGATGACGCAAGTTGGACTTGCGATCACAAACTTTGTCACAGAAGTCACACTGGAAAGTTTCCTGGATATCCGAATGTTTTGTCTTGACGTGATTCATCAAATTATTCTTGGACTTGTAAGAAGCATCACAATTGAAACAATTAAATCGTTTGATATCGGAATGCACCACCCTAATATGTTGTTTAAAACTACTTTTGTACTGGAAACCCTTATCACAGAGCGTACACTTGTGCAGGACTAAATTATTCGAGTGCTGCATCTTTATATGAATACGCAAATGTTGCAGCTGTTTGAAGGGCTTCTCACAAACCGCACAAACATATTTTTCCATTTGTTCGCCATAATAACCCGCTACGTCCATGGTTTCTTGTTTATTATCCTCAAACTCCAATAGTTCTGATTTTACCACATCGTCTTCATTTTTGATGAGTTCATGCTTGACCAAGTCTATGGACCTGGAAGAAACCGTTTATTAATGGAAGAATTATTATCGGCCACTCAACAATTTCGCCCCACAAAGAGAACTCATGTATTGGAGAAATTACCATTTATTGTTGAACATGCAGTCTCTTGACATGCTTCTGCAAATTGTATTTATTATTGAAAGTCGTACCACAAAACTCACACTTCAATAAGTCATAATTTTTCAAATGGCGCATCTTAACATGGTTGCTCATATTATCCTTGCGCTTAAAAGTCTTATTACAAAACTCACACTTGAATGCTTCATCATTAGAATGCTGATCCCTGACATGCTTTCGCAAATATATTTTACACTTGAATGACTTGCAACAAAACTCGCATTTGATTGGTTGACTCTCCGAATGCTTAAGCTCCATATGCCTGCGCAGATTGACTTTATGTGTGAAGCCTCTATTACACAGAGTACATTTGAATTTATCGTGATATTCATTATGCAGAACCTTGATGTGATGATTTAAGTTGTTCTTACGCGTGAATAACTTGTCACATAAGTTACATTTGAACTTGTTACTTTGTTTTATCGTGTCTGATGATGATTCTTTTTCTTTTTTGATGTCTTCAATGTTCAATAGATCAGGAATATCATCAATTTCCTCTTCTTTGATCCACTTGGTGAGGAAACTGGAAATGATGATTTCAGTTTCACAAGTCAATTGTTGATCAGAACGAACATCTTTAGCATCTTCAGCAAATATGTGAAGTACAATAGAACTAATCTAGTCAAACACTAAAACTTAAACAAAAGATCGGGTGAAAATATTAAAATGAAGGTTGCTGGTCTAATGGACCGTCTAATTCTGGAGACTTCAACGGTCCATTAGACGTGTAACCCCGATAATGAACGAAGGAAGTGAGCTCAAATATAAAATAGAACGGATCACAATCGGGTGAATGTGGCGGCAATCCAATTGAGTTGCTTTTTATGTGATCCGTCAAATGATGGTTGATGTGGATGATGATTATGAATGCACTCTTGATCTGTCTATGCAAGTAATGTTTATTATTGATAGATTATCGCAAAATTCACATTCCAATGAGTAATTAATTTTTAAATGAAGACTTATGACAAAACTCACACTCAAATGCATTTCCCCCAACATATTTTGATTCACGTGGCTCCTCAGTTTCTGAGAATCACCCCACAAACATATTCTATTTCCATTCACCTTATTCCAATAAAAAAACATAAAGTTATTGGTCTAATAGGGCGTTGAAATTGAGAGACTTCAACGTTCCATTAGACGAATGACCACATGATGTGTCTATATTCTTCAATGTCACATCACAAAAGTCACATTGCAACCTACCTTCACCACAATGCTTTAGCCGAAAATGCTGACTTTTCATCACAAAACTCACACTTCAGCTTGGTGCCCACATGTATCCGCTGAATGTGATCACACAAGCCTCCCTTATCGCTGTAGGACTTATCACATAGATGACATTTGGCTTTTTCGTTAGATTTTAAATGCCGTTGCTGCCGTGCTTGCAGGGGCCATACAAGTCATAGTTAAATGTATTTTTGGAATGTACGAGCATAACATGTCTGGTTGGTTTTAGACTCGAACTTATTTTTAACCCAACAGGACCTGAACTCATTCCAACAACAAGGAAGAAGGGTTGAGATTTGGAGGATGATACAAGATACAAAAAGTCTCCATTCATTATAAATTTTTGTTTAACTGTGATTATGTCAAACATGTCGTGAATAAAATAAGGAAAATGGAAGTGATGGCCACTTCCAATAAAATTTATGAAATGGTAAACACACTAAAACACAAAACAGACATTTTAATGATTTTATTAATCATTATCAAATTAACTTCTGAATCTTTCATTTCAGAAGTCTTCATCTCATTACATATTCAACTCCATGATGTTGAAATTTCACATGACTTCTAAGACTTTCTTTTTTCTCAAAGGTTATGTCACAAATTTTGCATATGAATGGTTCAATAGGATGTACTCTATTAACATGCCTTTGTAAGTAGTATTTATTCTGGAAAGTCTTGTCGCAAAGTTCACAGTTGAAACTTTCATTGCCTGTTGGATGGATTATGTCGATATGTCTGCTGAGACTTCTTTTGTGCTTGAAAGATTTGTTACAGAAATCACAGTGGATTCCTGCATGGTCGCTGAGAATTATTTTAAATTGATCATCCAAGTCTATTGTTTGTTCTTTAATTTCAAGTGGTTCTTCTTTGATGTCCATGATATTCTCAATATAATATGTTGTTGGTCTGAAAGAAATTTTCATTAAAGATTTTTGTTCTCTTTATTTGTTGAGTTGAAGATATCTCTATTATTGTGCTATTATAGCGCCCTCTCATGCCACACCCTACTACTAACTTGAAAAACAAAAAAAGGTTGCTGGTCTAATGGAGCGTCTAACTTTGAAGACTCTGACGGTCAATTAGACAAGAAACCCTGATGGCAATATTTTCGAATAAGCATACATCACAAATTTGAGAACTCTGCTCCTGCTGTTTCTAGCAGAGCAGCAAACAAAACAAAAAATATGCTATTTTTCTTTATTTATTTTTTTTTCAATAGGGAGATTTGTTGTTACCATTGGTTAACAATTAACATAATATCTTTTCATTTAATTTCAGTGCATAGTTTTAAAATGTCTACGCTGACTACTCTCATGCGCGAAAGTTCTGTTACACAACACACATTTAATTTTATCATTATTTTCCGAATGCACCCACTCGACGTGTTTTTGCAAATCAAACTTTTTTAAAGTTTCCTCACAAAGGTCACACTGTACCATCTCGCTATTTTCCGAATGCATCCGCTTGACATGTTTTTGCAAATTGATTTTCCTAAAAGGCTTGTCACAAAATTCACATTTAATTTCCTCAATCTTGTGCGGATGCCGTCGCTCAACATGATAACGCAAATTCGCTTTACGATCACAAACTTTGTCACAGAAGGCACACTTGAAAGTTTCCCTGATTTCCGAATGCTTTTCGTTAACGTGCTTCTTCAAAGTTCTCTTGTACTTAAAAGAGGCATCACAATTGAAACACATGAAAAGTTCGTTATTGGAATGCATCGTCTTGATATGTCTGTCCAAACTATTTTTGTACTTGAAACCCTTGTGACAGATGGTACACGTGTGCAGGACCGTAATATCCAAGTGCTGCATCTTTGAATGCAAGCGCAAATTTTTCAGCTGTTTGAAGGGCTTATTACAAACCTCACAAACATATTTTTCTATTTGTTTGCCATAATAACCCATCGATAGTTCTGGTTTTACCACATCATCTTCGTTCTTGATGAGTTCTTGCTTGATCCAATTGACGGACCTGGAAAAAACCATTTAATAATGCAAAAATTATCAAAAACATACGGAGAAAGATCGGGTGATCACTCAACGATTCTGGCCTACTAGAAAAAGAGTTGTGGACATTTTTTGTTTAATCTTCCAAAGAAATCTCTTTCTAGATGGTATGGTTGATTCCGCAAGCAAATACAACGATGGCTTGCACATGACCATATATAAATGAAAGTGAAGATTTTTTTTTTTTTTTTTTTTTTTTTTTTTTTTTTTTTTTTTTTACAAAAATCAACCGCACAACAATCTCTTAAATACCTCAATTCAACACATTTTTATTATCGAAATGTGCTTTTGCCAAATGCTTAATCAAGTCACCATTATACTTATAAGACTTATCACAAAACTCACAGTAAGACCTTTCATGCTTTACCGAATGAAACATCTTCTCATGCTTGCGCAAGTGAAACTCAAACTTGAAAATGGAATTACACAAATTACATTTTAAGTTTCCATCACCATTCGGATGATGTATCTTGATATGCTTGCGCAACAAGTGCTTCTTATTCTTATAAGTCTTATCACAATATTCACATTTATAATAAGTGTGATGTTTAAAATGCACGGCATTAACATGATTAGTCAAATATTCCTTGCGCTTAAAAAACTTATCACACAATTCACATTTGACTGATTCATCTTGATCATTGTGCACTTGCTTGACATGTCTTTCCAAATATAACTCACACTTGAAAGATTTTAAACAAATTTCGCATTTTATATCCTGATTGTCCGAATGCACAAGCTTCATATGCACGTTTAAGTTTACTTTACGCGTACAAATCTTGTCACACAGCGTACATTCGAAATTGTCGGGATTTTCGTTGTGCAGAACCTTGATATGTTGATTTAAGTTACTGTTGCGGGTGAATAACTTGTTGCAAAAATCACATTTGAATCCGTTAAATTGAAATTTTTTTTCTTCAACGTCCGATAGTTCGAGAAAATCAGGTTCATCTTTGATGATGAGTTCTTCTTTGACCAGTTGTATGAGCCTGAAAAAAAATCAGTTTCAGTATTATACTAGTACATATCATTAAAATACTACATTTTCAAAATTTCAATAAATATGTCAATAATATTGATATTGTCTGATAAAAAAGATTTTTTAACTTGACTTTCTAAAAAAGTACTAGGGCTCTTAATGAACGTCCATAAAACGTATGAAGAGCGGGGTGTGACAGGGGTATCAAAATTTTATTTTCAATTTCACAAATAATGAAATGATATGAGAGATATGGTTTCTCTGGCATTATCTTGTTAAAGTGTAATAAAGTGCGTCAAAAGTCATAAATAATACGATCGATCAGTAAAAATATAATTTAAAAAATATTTTACAAAAATGCACCGTCAAGTCGTTGGCAAGGCACTCCTATCTTTTTGATACAGTTTACAGAGGCTGTTTCAAAAGTATTTCTCGAGAAATTCCTCAACTCTTCTACTTCAAAAGATTAAGAATTTTTTTCCAAATTACATGATTGAGGCATCTGTTTAGTGGGTTTGGTATTTTCGGTAGTTCAACGGGGAAAATTTTATTATAGAACCATCACGCCCCCTTGCGGTGATCCTAGAAACTCAAAATATAAACCAGCATTTTCTGTTGGGTACATTACTCTACAGATTTTTTTCCTGGGTGTCTATGATGAATAGTTTACGAGACTGGCTAAAAATGTACAATAATAACATCATAAATCCTTTTGATATTGTTTAGTTTAGTATTAACAAATGCGTTTCAAATCTAAAAGTTTATCAACATTTTAACAGTCAACCGTATGATTGATGATTGTATTTTATTCAACGAGCGGGAAATGGTGGATATTACTCACGAGGATGAAGTTTGCGCAATCATCTGAATGAGTAATAGCTATTTCCCGCGAATAGAATACTATACTTTTTCTATGATTATTCGATAATTGAAGCGAATTGTGCAATATTTGATTTCATTTGAACGGCACTTTTTGACAACTACTTTACTTAAAGTGAGGTTATGTTGTCTACACAATGACAATAAAACAAGAATGGACGGTTAAATGGGCTGTTTCAAAATGATGGATTTGAAGGTTTTTTTAACATTTCTTTGATACTATTCCAGATATCTTTTTTAAATTTGGTACACGTCTTCTATGCATCAATATGCATGGGAATGTTGGAGGGGGCGCCTCTGATTTGAAAATATTGGAATTAACAACAGGGTCTCAATGCAATCAAGTCGATCTTATTTTTTTAAGCGCCGGACGAAAAAAAACCAGAGAACAAATTGGCTCAGCAATAAATAGAGAATTCAAAAATAATTTTTATTTTGGAAGAAAGCAGTGGGGTACAAGTTTTTTCATAAAAAATATTGAGTGTAAAACCCAATGATCTTATAACTATAGATGAAACATTTCATTCATAAACTGTGACAAATTGTGTGGCCAACATCGAACATGGAAGAGACGTGAGAAATGGTTGAGCGGGGCACTGAGTGGGGATACGTTTGCACCTCACTAAAATGTGCTTCGATTACTACACGCGAAGCTGCCAGTGGCGTAACTATTTCATAGAATTCTCAAATTCTTATTTACTGCAAGCTTGACACCTGCGAGTCATTCCAATATACCATATAAGTAAATAATGGAGCACTACGAACTGAACCAGAATAAAAACACAATAAACATTCACAAAATCAACACCAAACCCCACTCAAAAAACAAGAGACGCCAATGAGGCGAAATATGAATGACACGTTTAGACAAAATCCGATCGATAGGGGCGGACCCAATTTTGGCACGTTGCCGTACAGTACGATGTTGTCCTCATGTTTATCTCGCTATGTTTCATCTATAGTTATAAGATCATTGGTAGAACCCGTACGGACGTCACTGGTGAAAATGATAAAATTGTTTGGGTGATCAGTTAAGGATAGCGACCGACCATAGGCTTGCGGCAAAAAATTTTATTACTAAAACGGCCAAGAGAAGAACCTGGAAAATATTTTCAAGTCTCTGAAATGGTCGCAAGGGGGCGTAACAACCAACAACAAGTAGAAAAATAGGATTTTTATAGAATTTTGTCCAATGAAAATATATCGATTATATTATTTTCAGATTCACTGACTATCGTTTAGCTACACTTTTTGTCTATAACGTTTTTTTCTATCTATCATAATAAAGTGGTGGGGGAAGTTCAATGGTTTTTTTTAACAAACGGAGACTTCTCCCGTTTCGCTTGACCGATTTTAACGAACTTGGACTCATATGAAAGAGAATAGTCTGCGCTATGAAATGCTCATTTGCTTTTTAATTTGTGACATTAGCCGTCGCCGCTAGATGGCGTTAACTGAAATGGTAGCATATTTTTGAGTTTTTTCCAAAAAAATCAAATGTAATGGTATATTCATTTTTATATATTTTAAAAGGGGATTAATTTTTCTATTAGAAGATTGAAAAAAAAAACATAAAAATTATTGATTTTTTTTTAATTTATTTTTTGTTTTTTTTATTTTTTTTTATAAGAAAATGTATCCCCTTTTAAAATATATGAATATGGATATACCGTTACATTTGATTTTTTTGGAAAAAACTCAAAAATATGCTACCATTTCAGTTAACGCCATCTAGCGGCGACGGCGAATGTCACAAATTAAAAAGCAAATGAGCATTTTATAGCGCAGACTATTCTCTTTCATATGAGCCCAAGTTCGTTAAAATCGGTCAAGCGAAACGTGAGAAATCTCCATTTGTTTAAAAAAACAATTGAACTTCCCCCACCACTTTATTATGATAGATCGATAAAAACGTTTTTGACAAAAAGTGTAGGTAAATGATAGTCAGTTAATCTGAAAATAAGCTCATCGATATATTTGCATTGGATAAAATTCTATAAAAATCCTATTTTACTACTTGGTGTTGGTTGTTACGCCCCCTAGCGACCATTTCAGAAACTTGAAAATATTTTCCAGGTTTTTCTCTTGGCCGTTTTAGTGATAGAATGTTTTGCCGCAAGCCTCTACGAAGAATAGTTTCCGAGTTATGGCCGCTCGCTATCCTTAATTGATCACCCTGTACATCACAAAATGCATAATAATGCATAGAAGACGTGTACCAAATTTCATAAAGATATCGGGAATAGCCTCAAAGTAAATATAAAAAAATCATTTATTTTTAAAAATTTCAACACCTTTTAAAAATTAGGCTCTTGCGGACCTATGTCTATATGAACTTTTTGTCTTGAAAAGACTTGAAGGATTATCACCCTTAAGTATCCGCATTCAATTATTAAACACCCTGTATGAACTAACAAATAATATTGATAGGATTGTTCGATGAAATACAAATAGAATTTCTAAAAAAGTACTGGGACTCTTAATAGACGCTCACAAGACGTAAGGCATAGCCGCCATTGTGTGCGGGATTCAATGGAAGAGATCCTTAAGAGCCTCAAGCCTTAGAATAAATTTCAGTGAAAAAAAGTTGAGATGCTATTTTGTATCTCATGTGATCATTCCAGTGTTTCCAAAGCAGAAAATTGTCCTCCCCCTCTAAAATAAAGCTATTATTGCTAAAATCAGAAATAAGAATATGTAGAGGCTTGAGGCTCATGGTGAATATTACATGAAAAACCTTTCAGTTTTTAGACTACGAATATTAGTATTCCAAAAGGAAAGTTTTACTGTAGTTTTGATTCTCTCACCATTTATGTTTTTTTGTACAACCTACACGTAAAGTCCACTTTTCAATAAATGCAAAGCAGGCGGAAAGTCGCTAATTTTGGCAGCCGGGCCTAAAAGTAGGTCGCTTAGCAACGGTTCCTTGGATCCCAACGCCTCTGAATCTAATAACCACGTGACAGTCTAGCATACTAAAAGGAACTGATCACGTGACAATCTTGGTGACAATGAATCCGCACCACAAAAGAATACAGGAACACACCTATTGTAACGATGAATACCATGATTGACATTTGTCTGATTTGTCAGCAGTGTAGTGCAGTGTATCGGAACAACTATTTATTTTTGATTTTCATAATTATTCAAATGATTACAAACTGGTTGTACCAAAAGCACTGTTTGCACCACGTACGAAAGATGATTTTGACTCGGCTAATATCTGCCCTCGCTTCGCTCGTGCTGCTACTTATACCCTCGTCAAAATCATCTACTTTCCGCCCTTGATACAAAATGTACTATTTGTTTATTGAGCCAATGAACATGAATTTGTTGCAGGGAACTTTGTTTTTTGGGCACATTTGAACCAATTTTCAATTTTCTCCCTTAATTTTGACAAGCACGTTTGATATAAAATTGAAGCAGACAAAATTTCCTATATTACTTCCAAAAAGATTAACCATTTCGCTGCTAGAGTACCCAGCATAGGTTCTGTTGCATATTATTTTTCCCTTTTTATAGTATCATGGTTAACATAAGGCTTTGTATAGAATTGACATTTTTTGAATTATAATCAAGCTGGACATGGTTTATCAAACCTGAACGTAAACAATTATTTGAAAAAAATGATAAGGTTTGTTGATAATAAATAAAGATAAATTCATTAATATGATTCAAACAAATAGTTACCATGAGCACTACTACAACACATGTTCCTTGTTCACATGCTTGACCAAGTCAGGCTTATACTTATAAGACTTAACACAAAACTCACATTTCCACCATTTGTAATTGATTGAATGGATAAAATGCACATGCTTCTTCAAATATAATTTACACTTGAATGATTTGCCACAAAACTCGCATTTTATTTCCGGATTCTCTGAATGCATGCGCTTCATATGCACGTTCAAATTCGTTTTACGTGTGCAAGACTTGTTACATAGCATACATTTGAAATTTTCGTGATTTTTACTATGCAGAATCTGGATATGTTGCTTTAAGGAACTTTTATGCTTGAATAATTTGTTGCAAAAGTCACATTCGAATCTGTTATTTTCAGAATTTGGTTTTTCTGATGATGGTTCCGGGGTTTGTCCTTCAATATCTCCTTCTGAATAATCAGGGTCTTCCTGTTTGATGATTAGTTCTTCTCTGGCCAATTCGATGAGCCTGAAAGAGATCAGTTTCAATTTTGCTATCCTAACGTTCTATCCTTCTTTTCAGGTCAATTTCCAATTGTATGAGGCTGTAAATAGTCGGTTTGAGTTTGTTATTCTACCATATACTACAAAACGTTCAACATGTCAACAAATAGGTCAATAATATTGATATTTGACCCTATGCAGAAACTCTATTGAAATCATATAAATTTTGACATCTTATCAAGATTCTCTTGACTGGAGTGTCAGTCAATGTTGAGAACAATTGGTATGCAGAATCGCCGCTTGAGAGTGATTTAAATTGATTCATGTTTATTGACTATTTTGTCAATATTTCAATTTGGCACCCTCGCCTTTCCTTTTCCACAGTAAATAAAAAGAAGAGTTTTTTACATTCTAACCTGACAAAAATACATAATCATCTAAACATCAAACATTTCTGATTTTTATGAAAAGTTGTAGTACATAACGCCATCTATCGGCAGAATTTGTCAATCTAATGAAAGACATCTACCATTTGGTCGCCATAGTGTCTACAACGGGTTAATGAGTAAACCTCCCGGGAAAGCAAAAAAGGAAAATCTTGAAACTGTTTCCTCAGTCTGACCATGACCAATCCATATACGTTTCGTTCTACTAGGACTCATCAGTATGGCTATGGGTCTAAGTCAGTTTTTTTGCTTTCCCGGGAAGTTCACTCATTAAGCCGTTGTAGACACTTTGGCGACCTACCATTTGGTCGCCAATTAGATTGATGGGAATTTCCATCCTAAGATTGACAAATTCTGCCGATAGATGGCGTTATGTACTACAACTTTTCACATTTTATTTGCTTGTCAGCTAGACGTGAACTCACTTGAAACTGTTCTCTTCAGTCTGACTTAGACCCATAGCCATACTGATGAGTCCTAGTAGGACGAAACGTATATGGATTGGTCATGATCAGACTGAGGAAACAGTTTCAAGATTTTCCCTTTTTGCTTTCCCGGGAGGTTTACCCATTAACCCGTTGTAGACACTTTGGCGACCAAATAGTAGATGTCTTTCATTAGATTGATGGGAATTTCCATCCTAGATTGACAAATTCTGCCGATAGATGGCGTTATGTACTACAACTTTTCACATTTTATTTGCTTGTCAGCTAGACGTGAACTCACTTGAAACTGTTCTCTTCAGTCTGACTTAGACCCATAGCCATACTGATGAGTCCTAGTAGGACTAAACGTATATGGATTGGTCATGGTCAGACTGAGGAAACAGTTTCAAGATTTTCCTTTTTTGCTTTCCCGGGAGGTTTACCGATTAACCCGTTGTAGACACTTTGGCGACGAAATGGTAGATGTCTTTCATTAGATTGATGGGAATTTCCATCCTAAGATTGACAAATTCTGCCGATAGATGGCGTTATGTACTACAACTTTTCACATTTTACTCACTTGAAACTGTTCTCTTCAGTCTGACTTAGACCCATAGCCATACTGATGAGTCCTAGTAGAACGAGACGTATATGGATTGGTCATGTTCAGACTGAGGAAACAGTTTCAAGATTTTCCTTTCATTTCTGATTTCTGTTGAAGCTGTTAAAATATTCTCATCGATCACATTGATCGATGAGTATTATACAGAGTGTCCTAGAACGGATGGTAAATGTTGAAGAATTTAAGAGCATATCCTATAGCTATATTCATGTCCAGAGATGAGGGGGCAGAGGGTCTAAGTTTTCGAACTTTATGATGTATGTGAAATGTTGTGGTACATAACGCCATCTATCGGGAGAATTTGTCAATCTTAGGCATGGTCAGACTGAGGAAACAGTCTCAAGATTTTCTTTTTATGAGGTATCTTCTGGAACTATTGGAGGTCAAATCAATTATTATTGACCAGATAAGTATACAGGGGGTTTTCTGATTGGAATATTGAATTCAAGGGCGTATTCCTGAGCTTGTTTCATGAAAAAAAGTTCATATAAAAATGGGGCCGGAAGTGCATTGTTTTTACGATACAGTGTGCTCGTTTTTCAACAAATGTGACAAAAAGCCCACTTTAGCCCTAGCTAGATAAAAATTATAAATATCAGTGCCGTCCTGAGGAGCATCCTACCGAATATTTCTGATAAATAAATGTACGACACGGACTTTATTGTAATTTTAATTTTTTTCCTGAATAAACCTTCGAAAAAACAACTCTTTTTGCCTCGTTTTCGGAAGAAAAAAAATTTTAAGCTCCGCAAAATATTTTTATTTTTTATTTAACGAGTAAAGTATTTCAAAATAAGTAAAACAAGACCAAATAAAAAAAAAATCCGAGAGGGAAAAAAGTTGTATTTTTGGCCCCACCAGATTTTTATTTATGGTGTGATATTCAAAGTCTACGTCGATAAACCGGAAAATATTGAAAAATGATAAATTGAAAAAAAAGAATAAGAGTCAAAATAGAAAAAATTCAGCCACAAACGTTATTCTAACTTTTTTTTTTTTTTTTTTTTTTTTTTTTTTTTTTAGCTGATTTGCTAAATAAACGATTATTTATTTATTATTCTTACTGTCAAGAAGTTGATGGCCAACACATTTATTTTGATTTCTAGTTCTGTTTTTCAGTAAATCAATCAATAGTGAATTTCTCGATCAATGTTGATGAGGTTAGGTTGAGGACATGGTGCATGAAACTACTTATAATTTGATGTAGAATTCAAAAATAAAATAAAAAATAGGTGCTTCCATTCGAAAAAATGAAGTCGATGGTCGTTACTTGTTCTTGGTTTACTCTATACAGGTAAGGTGTGTCCATTTAAGTGTGCAACGTATAGGATTTTTTTTTACTGATTGCTGAACGAAAATCTAAATATCACAAAAAGTTGGTGCATGTTCGATAAACTTTTGCAAGTCAAAAAATATAAAAATTGTACAAGAATAAAAGTACCCTCCTTTCAAAAAATTCCGCAAAATGTTGCAATGAAAAGTTGTCTAGGATTAAAAGTTATATGGCCTCCTGGATTTTTTTGTTTAGAAAATCACATATACTTCATCTTTGTTGCAACGATATTAAACACAACTTTAAAACACTGGAATTTTTTTTTTCAACATGGTAAACTATCAGTCATCATAATATGCATACCTATCAATAAACTCTTATTCAAAGTGCAATTTTGGTATTTCATACCCTGGAACACCCTGTATATTATTTCAAATTTTTGTAGACTTTTTATTCTGTTTTCAAATATATATTTTTTTTCCATTTTTGTTCCATTTCAAAAAATCATCAACCTGTCAATATTTGACATCTACTTGCTTTTATTGACATTTTTGCCTACAGATTCTAAAAGTTCATAAAAAACCATGAAAGTTTTGTATTTACCTTATTTCAATATCTTTTCAAATAAACTTTCTAGGTGGGGGGGTGCAAAAATATACGGGAACACCCTGTACATAAAAACACTTCTTCACGTAAATACCGTTGACATTTTTGATAGATACGTTTACGGATACGTATACCGGTACGGACTACGTATCGATACGTAACATATATCTGTCAACGTATCGCATCGATACGGATACGGTTAGATTTTCAACTGGACTTCAAGTGTCTATCGTTGATGAATAGCAAGCGTAAACAAATTATTTCAAACAATCATACGGTTTATTGGAGTGTTACATACTATGACAAAATACGTCCAGCGCCTCGATAATTCTACGCTATTCATGAACTTCCAGAGTATATACGGGGTGTCCGGAAATGATGAGCAAAAAATTCAGGTGCGAAGTCTAGACAAAAAATAAATGCTACCTCTTCCTATAATATTTTTTCGAAAATTGATCATTGACGAAGTTACAGGGTGTTGAAGTTGCATTTTATTTGCAGTTTTTTTGCAATACCTTTTGCCATGCTAGTAATATTTTGACAAAATCATGTATTTGGGGCTTTATCGGGATGAGGAATTCAAATTTGCTCACCATTTTTTCGCATTTTGTAGAGGGCGCCACATACGAACCTATACTTTGATTTGAATGGTCTTAACTTTTTTGTGCTACACTGTACATGACTTTTGACCATATATTTTTATTCTCTTGACCTCTTGACATAAGAAAGGGATACTTCTTTTGTTGCGATAATTCCAAGCGTTTTCGAGAAAAACGCTGAAATAAATTTGCTTAAAATGAATACGAAATCATTTTAATTTATTTTCAACCCTAAACATAGCATGCTTTGGAAACAAGTGCTATAGTTGCCGTAGAAACAAGTTTTGGAAAAATTAGTTTTGAAAGTTGGTAATTTTTTGGAAATTTGTTGTTTCACTGATGGTGCATGGTCAATGTTACGACCATTCAAATCAATGTATAGGCTCGTATGTGGCGCCCTCTATAAAATGCGAAAAAACGGTGGTTGAATTCCTCATCCCGAAAAAGCCCCAAATACGAGATTTCGTCAAAATATTATGAGCGTGGCCAAAAAAACTGCAAACAAGTTCAAGTTTAACACCCTGTAACTCCTTTAATAATCAATTTTCTAAAAAAAATTATAGGAAGTGGTAGCATTTATTTTTGGTCTAGAATGCTCTCCTGCTCATCATTTCCGGACACCCTGTATAAAAGTGGGCGCCGTCGCCATCAGATGTGTTTTGGTTTTGATCGTTGACAATAATTGTGGACGGAAAATTTAAATAAGTGACTGTACATAAATAGTTGTCACTAAATAAATTAGTTAAAGCTGGACACACAAATGGTTACAATACCATAAACTGGGAGAGTTGGATGGTTGCGATTTGGTCAAAGAAATTCATTCTTATGATATAAAGAATATATTACAACTGTATCATGCTAATTCTAATGCATTATAACACATTTTGATTTCCCAAATGTTTTTTGTTCACATGCCTGACCAAGCCTGATTTATAGTTATAAGACTTATTACAAGACTCACAAGCAAACTTCTTTCGTTTTGCTGATTGATGTCGCTTCTCGTGTTTGCGCAAGTAAACCTCATGCTTAAAAACCGAATCACACAAATTACATTTGAAACTTTCATTACTTTCCGAATGATGTGCCTTGATATGCCTAAGCAACAACTGCTTGCTATATTTGAAATTCTTACCACAAAACTTGCATATCCAACATTTGTAATTTTTTGAATGCACAAGACGAACATGCTGAGCCAAGCCATGCTTGAGATTGAAAGACTTATCGCAAAATCCACATTTGAACGCTGAATCTTTTCTTTTATCTGTGGCTGTATCTTCATAGTTGGAATGCTGTCGTTTGACATGTTTCCTCAAATATGTTCCACCCTTGAATGATTTGTCACAAAATTCGCATTTTACCGGATTCACTGAATGCACGACTTTCATATGCACGGTCAAATTGTATTTATGGGTGCTAGACATGTCACACAGCGTACATTTGAATTTCATGGGATTTTTATTATGCAGAACCTTGATATGTTGCTGCAAGTGACTGTTGTGGTTGAATAACTTGTTGCAAAAGTCACATTTGAATCTGTTATTATGAGAATTTGATTTTTCCAGGGTTTGTTCTTCTGAAGAATCAGGGTCTTCATCTTTGATGATGAGTTCTTCTCTGACCAATTGTATAAACCTGGAAAGGATTGCTTTTAGTTTCATTGATTTTGAAAAAAAAAGTTTGATGATATTAGACCCGACGCGTTTTGATCTTCTCGGTCATTTTCAAGGGATTAATCAATGTAAAGGATAATCGCAGTGAGGTTATGTTACATAAAAATCGATAAAAGGTACTCACAGCGATTCACAAAACAAGGTGCAGCGCTAGCAGTCTACCCAACCAACATAGATGGTCAAATTTACCGCTTCTCGACCTACGAATTGGTCGAAAGATAATAATGTCCTGCCACGCTTTTATTTGGTTGATGAAATTGATAAAGGTTTAGTACCTAGTTTAGTCCCAAAAGTAGCGTCAGCTGAAATGAAGTTGTCGAGTGATCGTGCAAATTGCCCTAGCTCAAAAGACCCGGAGAGCTGGGAGGGTTAGCGCCACTGACTTGTAACGGACCAAGTCAGAAAATCAAAGACGGAAACGTGAAGTCAAATTACGTTACGTTGCAAATCAATAATAGTTAAATGGTGAATGGCCCTAAGTGATCACTTTCAAAACAATAAAACTAAAGATTATAAACTACTCATAATTGTACGTTACCACATTACTTGGTACGTAGGTTCAGTGAATTCGGTTCAACACGAACTAATACATACCAATGTTGACTTCAACCGGTGGTCATTCACAAAGATCTCAGTATGTAGCGTCGAATTGTTTCGACATGGAACGTACGTTGAATTGAGCCACGTACATAAAAAAACCCTACAGAAGTAAAGACTGATATAACTCCCTGTTGTACTGTAGTTTATATAAAATGAATAAAATAAATTCCATAACAGTCATCAGATTAACAAGAAAATGACATTATCACAATAATTAATAACATTGCAACGTTAACAGCCAGCCTTTTTTCCTAAATGATTTCCACAGTCACTTAAACTGTGATGGAAATGTGATATCAACTGTGTAGGTTATGAATTGAAACAGCATAACATATTGATAGTGAAGCGTTACAACGTAAATTAATTACAAAAAGTTTATTCATTAGCCGAAATTGAATTTGGAAAGAAAACAGTACGGAAAGTACTTGAAAATTTGTCACTTTAAAAATAGAATGTGGACTGTCATGGTATAAAAAAATGATGAGTACAATGAGCTTACCTTATAAAAACAAGGGTTTTTTTCTTAAGTTATTCCCCGCAGAAGTGTTCTGACTGCAGGTACGCCGGTCCACCTCGATGTTACAGTGGTCTGACCCAACAATTGAATCTATTCCCAAGAAATAGCCATTTAGTCATGCATGGTCACATGCAAAAAGAGCAATCTGACTCACCTCTAGACAAAAATCCCCAAAAAGGCACAACTCTGGAGAAACGACAAAACGGAAACTAGTTCCACACAACTAAAAACTCCAGGGTTAAAATAAGGTGTCCACTTACAAGATCCATCAAAAGATGACCAGAATTTCTTCCGATTGAAGTTGTTAGCCCCTTTGAACGTGAGACATTCAATATCAGAATGGCCTTCGACAGATGACCATGACAATCATGACTGAGACAATATGACATAAGTGAAGGTAGGTCAGTTGACACGGGTTACCATTATGCTCGTTTGCCCCAGGGTGTAGAAAATCGTAGAAAGACAATTTTTCCACATGCAAGAAACCAACAAAACTACACCGGGTTGGGCGGAGAAAACAGAATAGTGATTACAAGGCAGTTCATGTGAATAACAGTGGTTTAAGTCTAAGAGTATCACGTGGTCCGTTTTCTGGATGTTCAGGTCCAGGAAATTGATAGATCCGTTATTCTCAACCTCCATAGTGGACTGACAATTGGGATGTGAGGTGTTCAAGAAGCTGAGAAACTGGTCCAATTCAACCCTAGATCGCTTAAAAATAACAAGAGTGCCGTCCACATAGCGCCTTCAAAAAACTATAATGTCTAACAGTGGGTTGGAGATCTTGAAGAGGAGATTGGATCCGAAAAAACACATAAAAATTCCGCTAGTTGTGGCGATAATCCATTTGACATCACATATAATTTGAAGATTTCCTTTTTCAGACAGTCTAAGTCTCTATTTGGGAAATTGGTGGTAGACATGGTCCTCCAAAATCTGTAACAGCAGAGCAAATTGACCACATCAAAGGAAACTAGGATTTGGACAGAGTGAGTTTCTCAAGTATTTATTAATAGTAGAGTGTTCTTGACAGCATATACATTAGTGTGGCTCATTTTCTCTGCTAAGAGACGATTTAACCACTTCGCAACAAAATACGCTGAGGAATTGATGGAACTTGGGTATTTTGATCATACCGTATAGACTTGGAGTGTGTGAGTTCATGGGAATAAAGGAGTTCTTAGTTAATAATTTCCATGACTCATTACTCTCTATGAAATCTTCCACCTTCCTATTGACTATAACTAGACCCTTGTCAGCTTTTTCCATCACTAGCTGTGCTCTGGATTGGTTCGGTCTCGATGGCGGTAACTTCCGGTTATCAGTTAAGCGAACCTCGATATCGACTAAAAGGGAGTTATCGACATCTGATCCAATTTCAGTGTTTGGCTAAAGTAAAGTCCCTTGTTGAGAAAATCTGATTTAGATTCATTATTTTACAATAACGTGCCACGCTCTTTGTTTCTCTTGGAGTGGTACAAAGAAAAGAATGAGGTAATATAATGGAGAACAAAAAAGTTATCTAATTACTGGAATGAGAGGGTGGTTTATTGCGTGAGCAAATTAGGCCCTAGCTCAATGCCGGAGAGAGGGTAGGATAAGCGCCACCAACTCAAGACTGAATAAGTCGGAATTTTCCCGATGTTCCGGGCACCTTTCCAATCACAGAAATTATCAAATCGGAAATTGAATTACACAATGATTTACATATAGCCAAATAACAACACGAGAATTCAATGAATAAAAATGTATTACTTTATCCCCTAATAACTCATCATCATAATACAAACAAATATATTACCCCAACCGTATATTGCTAATTATAATGCTTACCTACAATACATTTTGATTTTCCAAATGTATTTTATTCACATGCTTGACCAAGTCTCTTTTACTGCTATAAGACTTATCACAAGACTCACAAGCAAACCTCTTCTGATTTGCCCATTGATGCCGCTTCTCATGTTGGCGCAAGTAAGACTCGTGTTTAAAAACCGAATCACACAAATTACATTTGAAACTTTCATTACTTTCCGAATGATGTACCTTGATATGCCTAAGCAACAAATTCTTGTTGTATTTGAAACTTTTACCACAGAACTCGCATTTCCAACATTTGTATTTTCTTGAATGCACTAGATAGACATGCTTAGTCAAATATTGCTTAAGCTTGAAAGACTTATCGCAAAATTCACACTTGAATGCTGTATCTTCATTGTTGGAATGTTGTCGCTCTATATGGTTCTTCAAATATAATTCACACTTGAATGATTTGCCACAAAATTCGCATTTTATTTCCGGTTTCTCTGAATGCACGACTTTCATATGCACTTTTAAATTGTATTTATGGGTGCTAGTCATGTCACATAGCGTACATTTGAATTTTTCGGGATTTTTCTTATGCAGAACCTTGATATGTTGCTGTAAGTGACTGTTGCGCTTAAATACCTTGTTGCAAAAGACACATGGGAATACGTTATATTGAGAATTTGATTCTTCCAAGGTTAGTTCTTCAATATCTTCAATGTCCGATGGTTTTTTTTCTGAACAATCAGGGTCTTCATCTTTGATGATGAGTTCTTCTTTGACCAATTGTGTGAGCCTGGAAAGGATCGGTTTTAGTTTCACTATTACTGAGTTTTCAAATTTCAACATGATATCCGATGAGATTTTTTAAACCAAAATAAGTACTGGGTTAGAGCAGAGCCGCCGCTGGTGAGCGGGATTCAATGGAAAAGATCCTCAAGATTTCCCATCCTAATAATAAATTTCAGCAAGAAAACCAGAGATGTAATTTGAGATGGGATGTTGTTTTGTATTTTATGTGACATTTCCAGGTTAACAATAGCGCAGGAAATTCCTTTCTTTAGAAATACAGCTAGTATTACTAAAATCAAGAACGAAAATATATGGCACTCGATTATGAACTTCCAAGGCAGCAGAGACAACGTTCCAACTCTCTTGAATATTTCGACACATGTTCGAACCACTGTTTTCTATGTACAATGATCTAGTATTTTAGCCTATATCTAGAATATTGGAGAACTTTCGCCATCTATCGAGGAATGCAAGAGGATATAAAAGTCCGCCATTTGGGGAAGGGAAATCAGTTGTGTTCTAGGGGCATCAGATAAATCATGAATACTACTGTACATAAATAGTTGTCAGTAAATAAATTAGTTACCTAAAGTGGGACAAGTGTTTTACATAGCGAAAAAATATTATATTATAAAAAACCCTGAATGCAGAGAAGTGCCAAATTTTGGAGGTCTTGAATATGTTACCATGCATGGATTGAGGCTTTGTATTGTATTGACATTTTTGAGTCCATCTCACATCAATATGCAAGTATATTTTCCCTGTCATTGTTATTTACCAACAGGTGATAAATAGTTTACATTGAGGACCAACATACGGTCAATTTCCCACATTTTGACGTAAATAGGTTCACCTTCAACCTTATGGTTAGCAAGGACCTATCGACCCATTTATCACTTCCAAATTACTTTATTACAATTAAAATGATCGGCATCCAAGTAACAATTATTATTAATTTGATGATACGACCAAGGTTCCAATTTTTTTGTCCGATGCAAAAAACTACATTTTGTGATTTCTTTCAAGTAAATTTAATCATAAATAACAACCATTTTGTCCAATACATATAAAATAAGCTCTTGAAGACACTCATCAACATGAACATTTACTTCAAATGTTATATATAATAATGATAATAATAATAATGATAAAAACGTTTATTATTTCGAACCAATAAGTACATAATTCCTACTTACTATTATTTTCCTAAACTTATTGGAATAAAAGACCACATGTGCAGCTCCCCTCACAATCAAGGGTGCTGTTGAAGCCTGCTTAATAAGGGGTAAAAAAACAGCAGTAAATAGGAAGAAATGGCTGTGTTGCTCATCTCGAAGTAGGAAGGAAAACAGTTTGAGTACTCGGAGCAATTTTTTTTTTTTTTTTCACCGCCGGCGCCGGTCTCACTTTCAGTTGGGGCACTGATGATGGCTTATTACTAGCCGAAAGCGCTTTGCCAGCTACATGAATGAAAAATTTGCTCTGAGTACCCAAATTGTTTTCCTTCCTACAGCAGTAAGTAACTAATCCACTAGGTGAAGTATATTAGAATTAAAATAAAAGAATAGTAGATACGGAGCTAGCTGGAAACACTTTTCTTCACGTCAAAAATATGACATTTTGTAACAAATATATGTCAACGTATCAAGTTTGCGCATATCATAACGGATACGGATACGGAGATCTTCGACTTGGTTTCAAGTGTCCATTGTTGATCAAACGTAAAACGAATATAACGCTTAATTGGAGCGTTATACACCTCCAATAAAGCGTTGGAGGATTGCAATTGTATCATGATATAAACAAATATATTATCACAATCGTAACTTGCCAATTCTGACGCTTTTCTACAACACATGATTTCCGAAATGATTCTTGTTCACATGATTGACCAAGTCTTTTTTATTGCGATAGGACTTATCACAAGACCCACAAGCAAATCTTTCCCCTTTTGCCGATTGATGCCGCTTCTCGTGGTCGCGCAAGTAAGACTCGTGTTTAAAAACCGAATCACACAAATCACATTTGAAACTCTCATCACTTTCCGAATGATGTATCTTGATATGCCTAAGCATCAGATGCTTGTTATATTTGAAACTCTTACCACAAAACTCGCATTTCCAACTTTTGTATTTTTTTAAATGCATCAAATCCATATGTCTAGTCAAATATCGCTTAACCTTGAAAGACTTATCACAAAAATCACACTTGAATATATCTTCATCTCTGAAATGTATTTCGTTGACATGCCTTGCCAAATATAATTTACATTCGAATGATTTGTCACAGAACTGACACTTAACTTCATCTTGATCATTGGAATGTTTGCGCTTGACATGTCTTCGCAAATATAATTTAGTCTTGAATGATATGCCACAAAACTCGCATTTTATTCCCTGATTCTCTGAATGCACGTGCTTCATATGCATGTTTAAACTTTGTTTATGGGTGCTAGACATGTCACATAGCGTACATTTGAATTTTTCGGGATTTTTATTATGCAGCACCTTGATATGTTGCTTTAAGGAAAAGTTTTGAGTGAATAACTTGTTGCAAAATTTACATTTGAATCTTTTACACTGAGCATTTGGTTTTATGTCTGATGTTGGTTCCATGGATTGTTCTCCAGTATTTTCAACGTCCGATGGTTCTTCTTTCGAGAAATCAGGGTCTTCATCTTTGATGATGAGTTCTTCTTTGACCAATTGTATGTGCCTGGAAAAGATCGGTTTAAGTTGCATTACTCTACCATCACACATTTACTAAATGTTAAAATGTCCATATGATATCCATCCACTTTCAGGACATGCCAACGGTTTTAAATAACTCATTTGCCATGTTTTAGTCACTGATCTCATGTTATCTTATGGAGAAAACAGTTCTTTTTAAGGAAAAATGCGTTTGTTTATGTTTTTAAACCAAGTCCCTTGAAGTCAGCTGGAGGCTCGGTGGCGCTTATCCTACCCTCTCTCCGGCGTTGAGCTGGGGCCTAATTTGCTCACGCAGTTAACCACCCTCTCATTCCAGAAATTAGGTAACTTTTTTTGTTTGCTCTCTTTTCTTTGTTACCTCATTTTTTTTTGTACTACTCCAAGAGAAACAGAGAGCGTTGCAACGTTCGCATATGTAAGGTCCCAGAAAATCAATATTTTTATTAAAAAAAAAGGTGTGTTCAGGGCTTCACAATGACAAAGCACGTTGGCGATGAATGGATACTGGCTTGGTTCAGTTGAGTTTTATTCAGGTGTTTTGAAGGGACAAAATTCTCTTTTTGCATTAATTAAGCATTTTTCTCCAATCTTTTGCCACCTATTTCTATTAATTATCGTACTTATACTTTTTTTATTTGCATTATCCACTTTTGCGGAGGGTCAATGAACCTATGTTTTCGTTTTGGGTCCCCACACTTTTGTCAACTTCCAGACGAATCAAACACACCAAGAACTTTGTGTCGTATGCTATATTTTATTTTTCTTTTAAATAATATTTCAGTCAATTTAGGACATTTTAACCTGAGATTTTGAAAAGCATTTCTGCATTCGTTTACCCAGTTCTCAGTTCACGGACTGCTATGGAAGCTCACCACATAACTTGACTTTGTGATTTGCGTTTTGCCAGTGAATACGAGATTCTAAAGGAGACATCCTCAAGGATTCTGCTCCTTGGGAGAGATGGAGGGTTGCAGTTTGGTCAAAGAAATTAATTACCATGATATAAATGTATATATTACCATATCTTGCTATATCTTGGTTAATGATACCACTTCTCACAAATTACATTTGACGCGTTCATTATTTTCCGAATGATGTACATCGATATGCGTAAGCAACAATTGCTTATCATTCTTGAAAGTCTTATCACAAAACGCACATTTCCAACTTTTGTAATTTTTTGAATGCATAAAACGTACATGCTTAGCCAAATATTGTTTAAGCTTGAAAGACTTATCGCAAAATTCACACTTGAACGCATTATCTTCATAATTGGAATGCCGTCGTTCTACATGCCTTCCCAAATATAATTCACACTTGAATGATTTACCACAAAATTCGCATTTTACCGGATTCACTGAATGCATGACTTTCATATGCACGTTTAAATAGTATTTATGGGTGCTAGTCATGTCACATAGCGTACATTTGAATTTCTCAGGATTTTTCTTATGCAGAACCTTCATATGTTGCTTTAAGGAATGTTTGTAGCTAAATAACTTGTTGCAAAATTCACATCTGAATCCGTTATATTGAGAATTTTGTTTCATTTTAGTTTCTGATGATGATCCCATGGTTTGTTCTTCAATATCTTCAACGTCCGATAATTCTATAAAATCAGGTTCTTCATGTTTGATGATGAGATCTTCCCTGACCAATTGTATGAGCCTGAAAAGGATCAGTTTCACTTTCATTTTTCCACCATCACATACTCCTTTGAAATTCCAACAAAAATATGTAAATAATATTGAAATAATTGGAATTTCTTAAAAAGTACTGGGGCTCTTAATAAACGCCCATAAGACGTATGAAAACAGACCCTCCGCTGCTTACGGGATTCAATTGGAAAGATCCTTAAGAGGACCAACCCTTAAAATTAATTTCAGCAAAATGTGTTGGGGTTATGTTGTTGTTTCGTGTTTTTCATGATATTTCCAGTGTTCCCAAGTTACAGAGCGGAAAAATGGTCTTCCGTCGTCAAAAACAAAGAGATTATCAATAAACTCAGAAACTGTGGCTATATTTAAAGATTACTATGATAACAATCTCAATGTTTGTTAGGGGATTTGGTTGAAAAAAGTATTCTTTTAATTTGTTTGTGACTAATTGGTGATAGCAGATTTTTAGTAATTGTGTTTTCTTTTTGTTTTATGTAAGACAAGTACTGCATCACGTAATTAATGAAGTATACAATTAATAATAACAAATAAACCAAAATTTAAAAAATGATTATTTTACATCTTTTAGTGGAATTAAAGTGACACCCAAATAAAAGAAAAAAATATAATCATGATCATCCCAGCTCAATGTCGGAGATTGGGGTAGGATAAGCGCCACCGACTAAAGACTGAATAAGTCGGAATTCTCCCGATGTTCCGGGCACCTTCCCATTCACAGAAATTATCAAGGGAAAAAAAAAAGTTTTACAACAACAATGAGGGTACATATAACCAAATCAAAATACTAGAAGTTCAATGGATAAAAATCTATTTCTTCATCCCTCAAGTAAAGTCCCTAAGTGATCACTCTTTTGAACAAAAATAGATAATAAAAATCTTAAATCTAATAACGATACCAATAAGTCAATCACGGTCACACAGCCTTCCTTCAGTGGAAAGTGGCTGAACAATGATGTCGTAGCAGTCTCAGCTCTTGTAGGGCTGCTAATCAGACCAACAAGCTATCCGCCTGAATTGTGATTGATAACCCCAAAAGAAAAAAAACCCTAAGAAGAAATACGGTTTTAACATTGTCTTCTTAGTTAAAAAAACTCGAATGAAAATTACGATTATAAATTTCGACAACAATAAATTTGATAGATTGAACAAGAAAAAGAAATCAAGTTTGATTTGAACCTCGACAAATCATTACTCTTGGTGGCGAAAAAGGAAATCAAATGATCAGATAAATCAGTTGCTACTTCAAATATCACTCGATAAAAAAAAACATGTAAAGAAATCAGTAAAATACCTGAGTTCTGCAGGGTTTCTGGGTTTGTAGACACGGTGGTGTTATCCCTGTGTTTCCCTCTGGTGGTCCTGTTCAAACTGCGTGGTAATGTATTAGAACTGGTAGGTTGCAGTCCACCTTTGCGTTTCCAACAGAATCAGCAATTTCTTGAATGAAATAGGCTGCTGGTCACCTTTGCCTTTATAGGTGAAAAGAAGGAGCACGATAGAATTCATCCAGGTACTTTCCAACGACACCCGGTCGAAGATGAAATCAACAACACACCTTCCAACGTGGGGAAAGGGAAATTTATGAGTTAGGAGCTGCGTGTTCTTTTATTGGAGGCTGAAAGAATTATATGGGAGTACTTCTTGTGCATCAAGCACGATGTTTCCAATATGAAGAGACAGGGAAGTGCGAGGATTCTTTGCTTTTCAGAATATGGCTCACAGGTCGTTCTTGGGTTCAAGCCATAAAGAAACCTGATCCTTCTTTTGTATTCAAAAAATACCGCCAAGATTTTTTCCTCTCCCGAGGCTGTTTCCTGAGAAGTGACCCTCTGAGTTCTGTGTAAGACCTCAACCAATGGTGGAATGTGCTTCTGAATCCATAAAAAATCACAAAAAACTCCAGTGTGTGAAAAATTGCATCATTAGTGATGATCCCAGATTGAAATCCAAACAGTTTAGGAGTCAGTAGTTCTAGGGCAAAGGGGAAAGATTACCATTCTAGTTTTTACTGCCTTTTTAATAATTTTGCTCAAAGTTGGCGGAAGAGAGATTGGCCTAGAATTTGATGGATCCATATCTTCATATCCAAGAGAAGCACGCAAACATTGATTGTATCATAGAGTGCAATCAACATGGTCTCCGATAAGATTTGAAGGACTCATTCCTTATACTTGATTAAAGCTCATATAAATAATATAAAAAGATATATTACAACACCACATTAACATTTTCCGAATGTGCTTTCTTAACATGCTTACCCAAGTCACCCTTATACTTATAAGACTTATCACAAAATTCACAATAAGCCCTGTCATGTTCCACCGTATGATGCAGCTTCTCATGTCTGCGCAAGTAAAACTCATGCTTGAAAACCGACTCACAAATACCACACTTGAAACTCTCATTACCCTCCGAATGATGTATCTTAACATGCATATCCAAATAATACCTATTTTTGAAACCCTTGTCACAAAAGCTACACGTAAAAGTAATTTTTTTCAAGTGCTTTAGTTTGACGTGATTGCGCATGCAATCTTTACGCGTGAAAGTCTTATCACAAAATTCACACTTTAATCTATCGTCGATTGTAGAATGTTGCCTCTCTACATGCTTACGTAAATAGTATGGGATTTTAAAGGACTTATCACAAAACTGACAGTTGAATATTTCGTTATTATCCGAATGCTGTTGCTTGAAATGTCTGTGCAAACTATCCTTATGCTTGAACATTTTCAAACAAACGTCACAACGTGACCTTTCGTCCTTATCTGAGTGGACCTTCTTGATGTGATAAAGTAAATTATCCTTGCGCGTGAATGACTTATCACAAAAAACACACTGCAAGAGTTCAGGCTTGTTGTCAGAATGCCGCGACTTGATGTGTGCCTTTAAGCTTTTGGTGTACTCAAACGACTTATCACATAGTTCGCATTGGAATTTTTTATGATTGTTGTCAATGTGCATTTGTATGTGCTGATTTAAGCTATTCTTGTACATATAAGCCTTTTGGCAAAAGTGACATTCAAACTTCTCCTGCTGCTGCGCGTGATAAAGGCTTAAATGTTTTCTCCAACTGTTCTTAACATTGAACTGTTTATCACAAAATTGGCAGTTGATTTTTTTCTCGAGATGATTGGCTTTGACGTGTTCTTGCAATAGGTGATTATGCGTAAACGTACTGTCACAAAATGAACATTTGATGATGTACTCTTCAATTTCTTCTTGGATGTCGAGTGGTTCATGTTCAAGAAAAATGTCGATTTCTTCTGATTTGATTACCAGTTCCATTTTTATTGATCTGTGGAAAAATACAAGAGCTGTTTTAGAATGCAATGAACATCAAGTCCAAAAGTGTTGGGGCTCTTAATGAACGTATGCATAGGGCAGCCGCCGCGCGCCGCTGCGTAGGGGTTTCAATGGGAGACTTCATTAAGAGTTCCAATCCTTCAAATAATATTTAACATGAAAATTGAGATAACTTGTTTTGAATCATATGTGACTATTTCAGGTTCACAAATTATGGACTTTTTTGAAAATCCAAGATCCGTACAACGTTTAACAGTCATTCTATTATAGACGAGGAGTTTGACATGATTGCACCAAGCAAATCGTGACATTGGTGCAACCACATAAGCACTAGTGTAGCATTCCACACCGTAATTCCCAAGATAAAACAAAGGGTGGGGGCATCCCCTCCAGCGTCCTCAAAGTGGTAGGCTTACCATTTAACTTGGCACAAATACTTTTCCTCTTTAACAGTCTCAATAACAACTAAATGTATCAAGTCACACGTGAAAATCCCACTGTTGAAGCATTCTATAACATAATCACCAAAAAGCGGTTGCAAATAGTTTTATGAATGTTTTTAATTGATTGGTACTTTGGTTCTCGGATACTTTGGTTCTTTGGTACTTTAGTACTTTGATTGATTGGATATTTGGTACTTTGATTCTCTGGCTCTTTGGTACTCTGTTATTTTGGTACTTAGGCACTATGGTTCTCTGGTACTCTGGTTCTCCGGTACTGTGATACTTTGACTTATTACGCCCTCTATGTTTTTTCACACGCAATAACTAAATTAAGGGCGCCACACATTTTTTAGAGAGAGAAATGTGAAACCCAAAATAGATGATATGCCTCAACTCAGAGACCTCAAATAATAATGTAGTTATTGTGGAGTGCTAAAAAATCGAAGCAAACTTCATTTGTTTCAACAACTAGGTTTATTCAGCAGTACAATAAAAAAAAAGGTAGGTATAGTTGATTATACGTGTGAAAATTGTTTATACTGAAGATTTCAAAAAAAAACTACTGCCTCTGTTGAATTCGGTTTACAATAAAAATTTTTTTTGGACAATACATAAAGTACGTGGAAATTTTCGTGACTGGCTTGTAACAAAGGAAAAGGTAGTGGGAAGCAGTTAAAAAAAAAATAATATGTTTTTCAGTATTATCGTTGACTTCCCCCCTTTTTTTTATTGATCTATGAATTTTCACACTCATACCACTTTAACCCCCTCAAGGGTTGAATTTTGGAAAACGACTAAACACGTGTTTCATTGATTCCATTATGAAATTTTAAGTCGATGTGACCAAAAATACATTTTATTGATGAATTTATGATTTTTGATACCTCAACCCCTTGAGAACCCTTAAAGGTTGAATTCAAGAAATAAACGACAAAACACGTGCTACATTGATTTCATCAAAGATAATCAATATGAAACTGCAAGTCGATGTGACCAAAAATATATATTTTTTATTGCTTATTATGATTCTTAACATCATTCTAACTTTCTCCCTCTTGAGGGTTGAATTCTGGAATACGACTAAACACATGTTTTATTGATTACATTTAAGATCATCATAATAAAGTTTCAGATCCATATGACTAAAAATTCTTTTTTTCAAGTTATGATTTTTTACACCTACACACTCCTTCCACTCCCTCGAGGGTTGAGTTTTGGAACACGCCGAAACACGTGTTTTATTTATTTTATTCAAGATCATGATAATGAAGTTTCAAGTCGATATGATCAGAAATATTTTTTTTTTATTTATGTTTTTTCACACCCCCACCCCTTTTTTACCCCCTTAAGGTTGAATTTGGGAAAAACGACAGACATATTTTATTGATCTCATTCAACATTATTGATATGAAGTTTCAAGTCGATGTGACGAAAAATACATATTTTTTTCATTAACATGTCAGTTCTCCTACCTCCACTTCTTTAAGCCTTTTAGGGGTAAAATTTTGAAAATCTTTTCTTGACACACCTAAAAATATTGCTCCCACTTCTTTCACCCCTCTAGCGGTTGAATTTTAAAAAACAACGAAACATGTGCTCAGTTATCAATTAACGATTTTTTCCACCCACTCCTTCAAGTCCGAATTTAGGGGCGGAATTTCACAAAATAGCGTAACACGTATTACATTAATTTCATTTAAGATTATTTATACGAAACTTCAAGATGATGTAATCAAAAATACATAATCTTTTATCAATTATTGACTTTTCTCACTCTTTTGAGCCCAACTTTGACCCCCTTAGGGGTTGAATTTCAACAAATAACGAAACATGTGTTTAATCAATTTCACTCAAGATAATTTATATGAAGTTTCAAGATGAAGTTACTA